>CM076581.1:1702135708-1702735708 GCA_034641835.2 Pinus albicaulis | reverse complement strand
CTTTTCCTCATGCCTGTAGGATTACAATTATAAAAAACAATTACATAGTTATGGGTCATTTTGGATCCATGATATTCTCCATAGATCACTCAACTAATTCCTAAAATCTCTATTGCCACTTTTAACTCAACTAATCCTCTATTCTAGGATCCCCTAATCCCTAAGATCTCTATGAGATCTTCACACATCAAACACCTCTCACATTCTCACATAATTTATTAAAAATATACAAATTTCTTATTAATAAATTAAAAAAATCACACCCATAAGTCAACCAAATATACAATGATTTTCTGAGCAGAATGATCCTGCATTAGACTCCCAAAGTTGAAAGAAATCATGATCTCCAGATCATGTATCTCCAATCATTGTCTTCCTGGATCCCAGACTTCATTTTGTAGTGATCTCTTTGCTTCATTTAAGTGTTGTTCATGTACTCTACTGTCTTTTCTTGCTACTCTTGGTTTCCATATCATATGTTGTAGTGTTCCACTGTCCTTACTTTCATGATTCTTCACTCTCCATTCAACTTTACATTGGATTACTTGCTTTGTCCTGCTATAGTTTTTCTTAGGAACTTGCATCAATTTCCATAATTCATCTATCGCCTCTTGCAACTCAGTTTTCTGCTGTAAACAAACCTTATTTTCATTGTTCTTCCACTGCACTTTGTTGCACTCTGTCCATTTATCTTCAAACTGCTGATTACCTTCTTCAATTTTTTTTTCTTCAACTTCTACTATTATTCTTGAGATTTCTCTAGACACTGCTATAGATATTTCTACGACCCAAACTTCCTGAATATCCTTGAAGATATCTCCCTCTGCAAAATCCAATTTATGCTCCTTGTCTGCAAATTTACTTTCAAAAATTAAACTTCTCTCCAATTCCCTGACTGCAGTAACATTTTTACTCACACTTCTATGTATATTAGTTAACATAACATAATTTAGAAAACTAATATCTTCTTTTGTCTCAGCCAAAACTTGAGACATTCTTCTATCAATGTTTGCAATCCCTTTCTCATGCTCAGATGCTTCCAACAAAAAATTCAACAATTCACTTTCTACCTGATTCCTTTCAAACACCTCATCACTATGCCGTTTATCAATTCCAGCATAACTATCCTCCTTTTACTTGACAACATCCCATAGGTGTCCTTCAAATCCTTGATTAATCCAGGTAGCCAGTTCAGTCTCCTTCAATTCTAAGATTGATTTTTCTTTAGCATGAGACATATATGTCCCATGTTCCTTTAAATTTCTATTCTTCTCTTTGTCACTGTTATGTGACACTTCCATCTGTCCTTCTGAGCTGACTGAATCTTCCTCATTCGCATCTCTAATGCATTTTTCGAGAAACCTCATTTCTTCATCAAAATTACTAAAACTTGAATAATTTACCTGAGATCACAATCCATGGCTTGACTCAGACTCCCTTAATAGATTTTCTAACAATAAAATCTCTTTTTTAGTTTCCTCAAGCGTTAAATTTTTATGCTTGATATCTTCCTTCTCTTCTTCTTTCTTTTGGCTACCCATATAAGCCAAATTCCTTCTGCTTGCAACTCTAGCAGTGTGTTGAAAATAAATATTTTCCTCCAACTGTGTATGAGCTTCCTCGTGAGACCTAACTGTCTCATCCTTTTTCTTTAAAACATGATTCATATTTTTTCTCTCCTCTTCCTCCTCTTTGAAAATACCCAAAGATTGTCCATCATCATGTATTACACCTTCAAACATACACAAATTGTTAATTTCAAAATCATAAGGCTCAGTAGCCTCAACTAATGGTTCAAACATCATTACTCCATCTTCAATTTCACAAGGAACTTGTTCTTCTCCAGCAACTTTATTTTGTTGTAGCTCGTGTCCTTTGAGATTCTCCAACCTCAATTGAACATACATTATCTACTCAAGCTTGCTAAGCTCCTATATTAAATGGTATTCACCTGATGCTCTCTCTTCTCTTGTATCATGTGCCATTTGACCTTCTTTCTCATTATATAACGATACCTCTCATCTTCTATACTTCTCTGGAACAACTCCATCAACAAACTAAGATGGATTCTTATCTCACCCTTTTCTCTGTAATACTCTTCATCATTCATCTTCCTTCCCATGCCATTTTATTTGGCATCTTTCTTCACTATTCTTCTATTGTGGCTTCTCTCTGAACCTCTGCTATGACTATTAGTAGTCATGTTCTTCTCCTTCTCCATGTGTTTCCTCACACTTGCTATGAGTTGCACTAAGCCTCCACAATATTAGTTCTCTTTCACCTTGCTACAACTACCTCACCAAGCTTCTCTTCAGTACTTGGTCTTTTGGCAATACTGGTTCTTTATCTGGAACCTTCTTAGATTTCTTCTCTACTCCTTCTAGGCTTCTACACTTCAACTCATCTTCTCTTGCGAACACTCAGTCATTATCTTATATTCCAATCCTCAGCTGGAACAATCAGGTTATGCCACACTGTTCTTTCTCAAGAAGTCCTTGTCGCTTCTTTCATCACCACTTCGAAGTTGTGATATACTTACTGAGATACTCCTCATCTGCTGCTACCTACACTCCAAATAATATTAGAAATAAATTCCATTAACATATCAGATCTTAAAAAACCTGCTCCTCGCTATCAAGATTTTGAAAGCTTGTTGCTGCCAAATTTTCATGGCCACTTTAAAATGCATATGCTCAACTTTCATCCCTGGATGATCTAACCTCTTTCCCTTACATATAACTACTTCTCCCAAAGTATCTTTCCTTCTTATAAAGAACTTATTTGTCCTCCTTAAGCTCTAATATTCTTCTTATCCTACATATAAAATCTTTTAATTCACAAAACCTTCTCTACAGACCTTATGTCTGTCTCCAAAAGAGCATTCTTGCTTTGATACCAAATGATGCAGGGTAAATCAGTCTCTAGATCAATACTGTTGTTTCTCCTCTAATTCTGGTCTACCATACTGGAAGAAAAACTCAGATCGAAAAATGATTTGTTCTCTGCAAACCTTCAATCCATTTTTTTAACTTACTGGATCTTGGATCGGTCAATCTATTCAGTGCTAAGGTGAGTTTTAGCATACTGGTGAAAACGTAGCGTGCTAAAGAGGAACGCAGTGATAGAAACTACTACTGATAAAAATGTATCATGTAAAGGTAGCATAGCACCATAAGTGTATGTATCATCTTAGGTGTATGCACAACATCTCCAGGGTATGTGCAACGCCTTAAAGGTGTTTGTGTAGCATCTCCGGTGTATGCAGAGCGCCTTTGGTGTATGCGCAACACCTCAGATGAAATCCATCAACAATGATCTAATTGACGAAATTTCATTTCTCCATTTAAATGATGGGCGTGTTCCCATTCCTTAGTCTACGTGTTGCAATTATTTCACAAACAAACCCATCTTTCCCAACCTTTGACATCATATCCCAACACTCTGACGATGGATCTCAATCCCAAGAACCATTTCAATTTCCACCTCTTTGTCCAAATGATTTTCCCACAAAATATTCAATTTGGGGTTTCAACACCAGAGTTTGTTTCACTACAAGTTCAATGCTCTCATGATCCTTCATACACAGTTGACCGAATACACTAACCACCCATTTGCTGCCTCAAATTTTCAATTCCCAATTCACTTGACTCTTCTTCCATTGGAAATGAGTGAGGGTTTTAAATCCTGTCTGTACATCTAAACCCATGCTACCAGAAATAAATTTAATTTTCCACGTGTGATAATCATCGATGACAAGTCTGTGGGGCTTCGAGTCAAAACCCGAAGAAATTCTCCAAAATTCTAAAGCGAAGGCCATTTTCCTTTATAGCATGGCACTCTTCCTTTATTACTGCCAACACAAACATTTGTAATATGTCCCTTCCTCTTCGATTTAAATCCTACTCCTTACAGCCAAAGAGTAGGATTACTATTAACTCTCACCTTACATCCTGCACACATATTTAAAAAAAAAAACCTCTAAACATCGATTCAAAAAAGAAAAATTCAGAAGATTTCATCAATGTTGCTCAACGCAGAGAAATCCTCTTATTACTGCAAATTCAAAATTTAATGCATGTTATGCTCTCCAGATGATTCACACGGTAACGAATTGCGCATTCAAAAATTGACACTAGCATGGTTAATGGTTTAATGCTGACACTAGCATGGATAATGGTTTAATGCCCAACTGTTATAGCATCATTTCTCACCTTGACATGATTCATGATTGCTTTATGGTTTTTGGGCACCCATTCCTACAGACTTGGACAAATTCACTTAAAAAACAGTGTAAAATCCCCCATACGCGACTATGCCCGTGTTTTTCCGCGTGTATACGCGAGTACAGCTAGACTTTTCCACGTATGCCATTAAAATGATTAAAAAATATATAAAAATCCCTAATTTCGCGCTGGGTTGATGGTTACTCAGGTAGTTCAACCACCCCAGCCCGTGGCCAACTGTTTCCAACTGCCGAAACTACTTGGAGGGACTATAAAAAGCCCTCATGTGTATGGCCTAAGGGAGAGAGAGAATTATTGATATTATACTCTGTTGGTATTCCCTATCCAAGTCTGATTCCCCGTGCCTCCTGCACTTTCCCAGTTCATTGTAGGAAACCCTTGTTTCCTCGAGATGATCATCCCTTTATATGTCATCTCGTATGCACCAGTTCGGAAGGAATCTTAGCGAGGCAAGGGTGGGACGAATCCAGACGACTGTCTGCTCGAAGATCGTGGGAGGATTCAGGTGATCTCTCCACTCGTATTTCTGTACATGCTATTTATAATACAGAAATACCATCTTGTTCCGAAGTACCACGTTGTTCCCGAAATAAACGTGTTAGTGTATGCTTATATGTATGAGAATATTTGTTATACAAGCATTCATTATGATTTATTTAATGTTTTATATGAATCTCACTAACATTTAGAGTAGATATATGCCGTACAACCTGTCCTTTGTGCTGGTCTCTTCTTGTTTTTCAGGTTAAGAAGGAAGGACGGTTGCTGGGGGTTAGGACTCCACGTGGATCTACTTCAACCGTAGGACCTACTTCGGTAACTTTCTCATTCTACTCTATTTAGTTTTTCCGAACGTGCATGGTTGTGTGAGTCTCTGTTAAGTAGCATGCCCCTGCTCTGTGGAGGTTGTACCCCAACCAACCTCTAGGGTGAGATTTCCCCGAAACAGAACTGGCGACTCCATTGGGGATCACATTCTTGTGATTCTCCTGTTGGGTGGTTTCAGCTGTTTGGTAGGTTGCTGACAGTTTTTACTTTCATTTGCAGTCCAGTTTGCTTTGTTGCAGTCAGTCTGAAGTCCTGGTTTCTTTTCCAGGCTTGTCCTTTTTTGTTTTTCATTATTTACCTTTGTATACACTCTTTTTCTTGCACACAGTCGCGTATACACGCGATTTTTTCTAAAGGTACCCGTGTATACACGAGTTTCCCTTAGAACAGACGCGTATACACGCTGGTTGTATAACTGCGAGGTCGCGTATACCTAGGCTGATTTTGAATTTTAGGGTTTATTGAATTTTTGGTCCTTTCTGGCTGTGGAGGCCCGTGTCTACAGTGTCTCTGTACTTACTGGAGTGTGAAGGAAGTGGTTTCAGATCTTTTCTCTCTTTCGTTTGTATGAAAACTGGTCTTTTTGGCAAAGTGTTGTTACTAGTGCTGGCACTTCTGGATTGAGTTCCAAGATCGCTTTCTGAGCATTCTTGGCTGTTCTGCTTTATCAGAACAGAGAGCTTCTTCTCACTGGCTCGCTCCTATCTTTGTGTTGTGCTTCACATTGCGATTTTTGCTTCGTTTTTGATTGGTTTTCTTGAGTTCCATAGGCTAGGTTTTGTTGCAATTTTCGAAGATCTTTTCTTGCTTCTTTGGAGTCTTTGTTTGCAACGAGTTTGCACTATTTGTCTAGGCTGATTGGATGAGTTTTTGGTCTTCTTTTGCTCTTATTGATCTTGCTTTAGTTAGCCTTATAAGGTTTGGGAGCATTATTGAAGTTTGTGCTTGAAATTCGGTCTTATTTGGTTCGGACTTTGATAGTTTTGCTTGGTCTTTTAGAGCTCTTGCTTTATAAAACTAAAAAAGCTCAAAAAACATTTGTTTTGCTTTTTGTTTTTTGCATTTCAAAAACTCAAAAAACATTTCATCTTGTTTTTGTTTTTGTTGTTGCATTTTCATTTTTGTTTTGCCATATCTTTTGGAGCTTTTGTGAAGTTTCTTGCTTCTAGTTTTCGGCTTGATTTTGAGGAGGAGTTGTCATTTGATTTCTTCTTCTTGTTTTTGAGTGTTTTGGTGTCTTATATTAAGAGTTCTTGTTTGCGAGAGCTAGCTTTTTGGGCCATCAAAAGGGAGTTAAAACTGAAGGAGCTTTTTGGGAAATTTCACTCTGTTTTAAGAGATCTTTGCATCTTAGGAATTACATGCTTGTAGTCATTTGCATTAGGTGCATTTCAGCATTTAGTTAGCTTCTTAGTTTTTGTGAGTGTGAGTTTGCCATTTGAAAAGAAAAATACAATTTTTTAGTCTCGTAGAACCTGTATAGAGATTAATTTTCATCGAAAGACAAAGAACTGCATGTGCATGTAGTTAAGTTTTTATTAATTTCTTTTGCGTCAAAACACCATTGGTTTCATCTCCATATCCTTGTGACTTAATATAATAGCCCTTAAAATAAGCGATTTAATCTAAAATCAACTAGCAAGTTTTTCTAAGTGTCAATCACCAACTAGCTAGGTTGTAGGGCCTTGGAATAGGTGAGTGGAGAGTTAACTCTCCAAGGCCGCTCAAACAAACATAGAAGTTGATTAATTGAGTGAAATCCAACTCCGTGAGGTGGACTGGGAAAGCTCTCATTCGAGAGTCAAGCGCGAGGGGAAGTGAAGGTTAAGAAGAGGGATACCCCCCCTCCGATTAGCTGAATCTAACCTCAAGACCGTTCCGCCCAGCTTCTGATATGGATTGGTGTCCATAGTTGCTGTTCCTAGGTTCCACACAGGTGACTGCGGGGGGGAATACCCGTGGTACCCGAGGCAGACGTCGCATCACTTCCAGCAGTACTTCTGGGGGGTGCCCTTGCGAAGCTTGGGTGCTTGAGCCGGCAAAGGCTGTTGTTAGGAGGTCGGCGTAATTGTTTCTGATACCTTCGCTAGTTGTTCTGGGCCCTAATCATCCCAGACTGCTTTCGGAAGGCCCTATACTTCGCTTTCTTGTATTTTGGTGTCCGGTCCTCATCACCCGGAGCGGAAATACTTGGAGGCTGTTTGCTTGCTGTTTCTCAGGGATTTTTATTTTAGTGAGTGCTCTTTGCTCCTAGCTTGCCTAGCTTTTCACTTTTTTTGAGTCTAATTTAATAAATCTATAAAAGTGGCTGATCAAGCGCCTCGACGTTCGAGGAGAATCCGGGGGTTATCTCCCGAGAGTCCAGAGCCTTCTTCGAGAAGGCGTAAAAGTGATTTAGCAGGTGGTTACCATCCGGTAGCGTCTGACGCAGTGGAGAGTGATCCTCCACAGGGGTCTGAAGGTTTCATAGCTGATTCTGGTGTCGGTCCCGAGAGGAGCGTTTCGCTCACCTCGAGGGTTTTGTTTCATCAGGAAGGAGATTTTCAAATTGAAGACGTACCTGAGCCTCCTGCTACAGGTCCATCTCCTCTTCCTCCTGATCATTCGTTTGTTATTCAGTACATCGGACCGGAGTCTGAGAGACCGCCGAATCTTCCGTATCATTCTTATCTTTCGATGGCCACGACTGGGAACGTGGCTTCTGTCGTGAGTGCTGCAGGCATTCAGACTCCTGCTTCTGTCGAAGCAGGGGGCAATATTGCTTCATCTTCGATTGCTTCTAGTGCTGCTGTGTTTGGCTCTGGGTTCACCCAAGCACATGCTTCTCATTCTGGTCCCTTCTGTTCAGGGATGTCCATTAGTGGAAGTCCCTCTTTTACCTTTTCTGCTGCTTCAGCTGGATCTATGCCCATGTCTAACATGGCTAGTGGATCAGCTTCGTTTCAGGGTTTCCCCTTTGGGACTGGGCATATTCCCAGTTCCAATCCTTCTTTAGGGTCATTTCCATTTACGTCCCAGACCCAGAGTTTCAACCCTTGGTCTGGGGGGCAAAGTTCGACTACTTTTACGGGATGGAATCCTGTGTTTACAACGGCTGGGGCAGGGAACCAGTTCTTCGCAGGTCATCAAGGGAATGCTTCTTTCCCTTCTTCGAGTGCATACCAGACCTTTTCTCCTCTTTCTAATGCTTGGAACCCCTATCAGGGGCTCTCCTCTTCATTTAACACTTCAGCGGGGGGAACTGGTCTGGGCTTTGGTAACTCGGCGTGGGGAGGAGGTTCTTCTCCGTTTTCTACGAGTCCTTTCTGGCAGCCTGGTGCCTTATCAAATCCAGGCTATTCTTTTCAAAATGTTGGGAATCCTTCCCCTCAAGGATGGAATTCTCAGGCTCCGCCTCGCTTACCATTTCTGGCAACGTTAAACTTGCCAGATTTGTCGAAGTTAACTAATGACCCGATTCGGTATAGTCCGGGGTGGCCTCCGGTCCCAACCAAACTTCCTTCAGACATTCCAAAGTTTGAAGGTAAGAATGGAGAAGATCCGGCGGACCACATCACCACTTTCCACTTATGGTGTTCATCGAACTCCCTGATCGATGATTCGATTAGGTTGAGATTATTTCAACGCACCCTACCTGGAAATGCAGCCAAATGGTATATAGAGCTCACTGGGGGCATTTTCGCCACATTTGGAGAGTTGGCTGTCACATTTCTTAACCATTTTCAGTTGCCTGTTAGATATGAGGTTGGGACCGAACTCCTGGCTAATTTTAAGCAGGATGAGGCAACTCACATTTCTGATCACATTCAGGAATGGAGGAGAAGGAAGAGGCTTATCAAAGCTCATATTCCAGGTGAATTCCTTCTCGAGTGGTTTCTGAAATCACTTCAGTCAGACATTTCAAAGGATGTATCCCTATCTGGGGTATTTTCCGAGGAGTAGGCCATTTTTAGGGCCTAGCAGTTAGAGTTGATCTATTCTCAGTCTGGGGTACTTTATAAGTATTTTCCCAATGCTCCTCGTTCCAAATTGGATTTGTCGAAAACTAAACCTGGTCCGCATGGTGACGGACTTGTCGGATCGGTCAGTAGTAGTGCAGCCAGCCTGCTTTCTCAATTGCAGCAGTTGTCTTTACAATCTGCTCCTTCTAGTCAGGCTGTGCCTGCAGAGTCATCACCTTCCCAGTCTTTGTCCATAAATGCTGTCCAATCTTCTGAGCCCAAAGGAAATCAACAATCCGATGGGAAGAAGAAGGGACGAAATAACAAGAAGAAGGGCAAGAATGGGAAGGGCAATGCAAATAAAACCAACGAGCGTGTTGGTGAGGGTCAAAATGATAAAAAGAAAGTGAAGTTTCCGTGCAAGCTTTGTACTGGAGACCATCTCACACACCTTTGCCCTAAAATTCAGGATGCTCAGCGCCTGTTATCTCAGCAGGGTTCTTCTAGTTCCCAGGCTGTGCTAACAAACCCTTTTCCCCAAGGGCAGCAATTAGTTGTTGGCGCGAACCAAAATCCCGGGGCTTCCTCTGGAGGTACCCAGGAAGGGGAAATTCCATCGAACATCTTTATGATGAGTGCCCACGTGGATGTTGCTACGAGATCCCGTGATTATGGCGGAGAGGAATCTTCGAAGGCTAAGGAAGTTCCTGATGCTACTGAGCCGCTTCACATCATGAAGCCAACTGTTGAGTCTATGCCTCGGATGCCAAAAGCATCTTCTAAGCGGTCAACGATTAATCCGAACGCGAGGGCTGCCCAGAACTACTCGATTGTAGAAGATCTGGCGCAGAGTCCTTGTGCTATGTCAGCTTTAGAGGTACTCCAGCCTTGTCCGGCTCAGCGCAGTGCTTTGCTCACTGCCATTGGGGCTGTTGATCCGAAAAATTCTCTTCTAATTACTTTTGATATGACTAATTTTAAGAAGAGACTTCCTCATCACATGGCACTTCATATTAAATCGTCGTATCGAAAGACCAATATCTTTCGAACGGTTGTTGATGAGGGTGCTTCTACATGCGTGATGTCTCTCGCATGTTGGAAGACACTTGGATCTCCCAAAGTTGTTCCATCTAGCACTGTTCTTACTGCATTCGATGGTCATTCTCACAGACCCCATGGTATTGTCCCGGCTTTGCCCATCTGTGTTGGGGGCAAAACCGTTAACATAGAGGTTGAGGTAGTAGATGCAGCCTTGGACTACAACCTTCTGTTGGGGAGGAACTGGATATATGATATGGATGCCATCGCATCCTCACTATTTCGGATAGTATGTTTCCCCCACGAAGGGAGGATAGTTACGGTGGATCAACTGGACTGTCCTCCTGTAGACCTGGATGCGCCTCCTGACTCATCTGTCCCTAAGTTGGACAATACTAAGGCACCTATCGAGAATCTGGGAGTTGGAATGTATTCTTCCCTGATGGGATCTTTTGATCTTCCTCCTCCTAAGGTGTCTATCAATGTTATTTCATCCTCCAAGGCTCCCCTTCGAAGAGAGTTCTTTCGAACTCATTATTTTTCGGACCCTTGGACCTTACCTTCCCCAACTGCCACTTTGGAGGAAGGGAAAGTGGGTGGAATGGCATTCCCAATTTCTGCAGCTGAGATTGCATATCAGTCTGTTGTTGACACTGCAGAGTCTGATCCAGCTCCTCTTTCGCCGGAAGAGTTGGATGGTGATGTGGCTCCGGCTTGGACGCTTACTTCTTCTTCTGCCCAGGATTGTCTAGATACCACTCTTCCATCTGAAGAGGCTATCCTGGAAGCGATGACAGGTATAGATAGACCATGGGATGATTTGCATCATCGGTCTTACTTCCTACCTGACTTGAGCGAAGTCGAAACAAGTTTTCCAAGTCCTCAGTCTCCTGGTCCTGTTCACCCAGTCTTGAGCCCTTTAGCACCAACACAGGTTTATGCTGAAGGGAACATGGCTGTGATCTCTCCTACTATCCCGGTGAACATTTCCAGGGATCCCAATATTGTCGAGAATGTCTTCATTGGAGCTGAATGTTCCCGTGAGGAGATTCAAATCTATACCGAGATTTTTAAAGAGTATAGGGATGTATTTTCTTGGTCTTATGAGGAAATGCCTGGCATAGACCCATCTATCGTCCAGCATGAGATCAAGACGTATGAAAACGCTAAGCCGGTCAGGCAAAAACTTCGTCCGGTTAATCCTAGGAAGGCAGCAGCTATCAAAGCTGAAGTTGAAAAGCTGCTTAAGGCGGGATTCATTTTCCCAGTTCCTCTGACCGAATGGGTTTCAAACCCCGTTCCTGTTGATAAAAAGCAAGGAACAATTCGAGTGTGCATCGATTTCAGAGACCTGAATAAGGCGTGTCCTAAAGATAATTACCCCACACCATTCATTGATCAGATTATTGACGAGTGTGCCGGTAACGAGATTTTTTCCTTCATGGACGGTTTTTCTGGTTATAATCAAATTACTATCCGTCCAGAAGATCAACATAAGACCGCATTTATTTGTCCTTGGGGTACGTTTGCATATAAGAAAATGCCTTTTGGTCTTAAAAATGCTGGAGCTACCTTTCAGCGGGCCATGTCTTACGCCTTCCACGACATCAAGAAGATTATCGAGGCATACTTAGATGATCTAGTTGCTCATTCTCGAAAGAGGATGGATCATCCTGGTCACCTCCGGCAAATATTTGAAAGATGTCGTTTTTATAAAATTCGATTGAATCCGAACAAGTGCGTTTTCACGGTTACATCCGGTCGGCTATTGGGATTCATTGTGTCTAGGGAAGGGATAAGGGTAGATCCCTTCAAGGTTGAGGCAATATTTCGGTTGCCTCCCCCGTCTTCCATCCGTCAGCTTCAAAGTCTCCAAGGAAAGTCTAATTTTCTTCGGAGGTTTATCGTCAATTATGCTGAGATTACAAAGGGATATATGAGACTGTTGAAGAAAGGAGTTCCTTTTCTTTGGGACGACTACACTCAACGCTCGTTCGATGCTTTGAAAAAGGCATTGACCTCTGCTCCTTTACTGAGTCCACCTAATTATAGCAGAGATTTTCTTTTGTATCTGGCAGCAACGGAATCTACCATTGGTATGGTTCTGGTTCAGGAGGATGATGCTCTTGCTGAGCATGTTATTTACTACCTTAGTCGAGGACTGGTAGGACCTGAACTGCGATACACCCCGATAGAAAAGTTAGCCTTAGCAGCAGTTCATGCTGTGCAGCGACTCCGGCATTACATTATTCTTCGCAAAACTTATGTTTTGGCAGCTGCCAATCCATTTCAGTTTGTCCTCAGCAGGCGAGTGATTGGGGGAAAATATAATAGATGGATTGTAATTTTACAGGAATTTGATCTTGAGTTCATGTCTGCCAAATCCAAGAAATCATTAGTTTTTGCGGAATTGATCTCCGAGTTTCCCTGTGGAGAAGGGATGATCTATGATGAGTCCTTCTCAGATGAACACTTGTTTCTTATCTCTTCACAGGATCCTTGGTACGGGGATATCATTGTGTATCTCCAGACTGCGAAGTTTCCCTCTACTTTTTCGAAAGATGAGCGTCGTAAGCTGCGTCACTTAGCCAAGAATTATCTGATTATTGGTGATGCTTTATACCGTCAAGGGGTTGATTCAATCCTAAGACGCTGCTTAACTTTCGAAGAAGCTGAGGCTGTGCTCAATGATTCTCACAGTGGAGCTTGTGGGGGTCATTTATCTGGGCTTGCTACAGCCCAAAAGATTTTGCGTGCCGGATACTTTTGGCCCTCGATTTTCAAGGATTGTATTGAATCGGTCAAAAAGTTTCATCCTTGTCAGGTCTATACTCGAAAAATGCGCGCTCATCCAGCTCCGCTTTTTCCAGTTGTTACTGTCGGACCCTTTACAAAGTGGGGTATTGATTTTACTACTTGTAACCCGCCTTCGGCAAAAGGTCACAAGTACATTATTGTAGCGGTAGACTACTTTACGAAGTGGGTCGAAGCTATGCCTACTTTTGGGAACGATGGTGAGACTGCAGCTCTTTTCTTCTTCAACCAAGTTATTGCTCGTTTCGGTATACCTAGAGAGATTGTCACTGACCATGGCAGTCACTTTTAGAATAGTATGATGGCTGAGTTGGCTCTCAAATTGGGTTTCCGGCAGGAGCATTCATCTCCATATTATCCTCAGGCCAATGGGCAGGTGGAAGCCGTGAATAAATCCTTGAAGACCATTCTTCAAAGGACAATTGATAAACATAGATCCAACTGGAATATTATGCTATATCCTGCACTTTGGGCATACAGGACGTCAGTAAAAACTGCAACTGGCTTTACTTCGTTTCAGTTAGTGCGCGGGGTGGAATCCGTATTTCCTATTGAATGCAAGATTCCTTCCCTTAAATTAGCTGTTGAGCTTCTTCCTGACACTTCTAGTCTGGCAGAGCGGCTTCTTCATCTGGAACATCTTGATGAGCAGCGTCGAGATGCCGCCACGATGAATGAAGCGCATAAAAACAGAGTCAAAGTTCAGTACGATAAGGCGGTTAAGCCTAGGGTCTTTTCCGAAGGTGACCTTTTTTTGGTCTATGCCCAAGAAAAAGATGCCTTGGGGGCAGGAAAGTTTAAATCGATGTGGTATGGCCCCTATATCGTTAAAAAGGTCCTTAAGAAAGGAGCTTATACCTTGGTTGACTTCGAAGGGAACGAGTTGTCGGAGCCCCGAAATGGGCTCTATCTTAAGAAGTATTATGCCTAGGCTTTGGCCTGGCATCTTGCTTTTGTATATATATTTGTAGTTTTTGCTTTGTACATATCTGATTGATTTTCGATTTTTGATGAGTTGGTGATGTTTTTGATCTGCTTTGGCAGGTTGTGTTGGATGTCATGAGTCATTTTGGTTTCGCCGATGGTGCTAGTAGACACACCTGGAACTTAGCTTCCGCGGCTTGGGTGCTTCATTATCCTTCCGGTCAGCTGTTGGTATCAAGAGGGGTCTGCATTGGTCCTGCTTCCAATAACGTAGCAGAATACACTGCAGTCATTCATCTACTCTCGGAGGCAATATCTTAGGGTGTTGATTCGTTGGTAGTTTTCTTGGACTCCCAGCTGGTGGTGTCGCAGTTGAACAACACTTATCGGGTACGAGATCCAGTTTTATTACGATTGTTCTTGAGGGTACGTTTGTTACAAAGGTCATTTCAATTTTTAACATTCATTCATGTTCCTCGAGCTGACAATTGGTTTGCTGACTCATTGGCTAATCAAGCATTGGATTGGCACATTAATCATTCAATTCAATAAATTTTTAATCATCAAAAACATCATACATTTGATACATTTATCACATCACATCAAATATCACTGTATATATCATCGGAGTATCAAAAACTTTACAAAATTTGGATCCATAAATGCCATACAAAACTTGGGCTTATACCCCATCATGTTCAGTCTCAAAAAAGAATATACAATCATCTAATATAAAATCTGTCTATTCCTGAGGTCCCTGTCCAGCAGTCGTGTTCCTATAGAACGTAACTGCAGTGGCCACACGGCGAAATAATCTAACCCAGTCTCGTGGTACTCCTACTACCCGTCTCTGGACGGCCTCAGGCAAGTCCTCCACAGCAGCCATAGGGATTTGGCGGGTTAATCCCTCCAAGTTTCTCTGCACGGCCTGGAGTGTCCTGTCTGAGTCCACACTCTCTGCCTCGCCCCTGCGACGCTTATGGCGTGGGAGACCCTCAGGTCTAACTGGTCCAACATCTGAAACATGATCATTCTTAATCGTTAGTCATTATGAATCCAATCAAAAACATGTTTGATTTTCATTTTTTCATTCATATTTGAAAAAATCCAAAAAAAAATTATATAAATCAAAAATTTTGAAAAACTTACCGACTGCTCCCCATGCCGCGCCGGGTGGAAGTACTAGATCTGGATCTCTTCGGAAGTCCATCCCCGCATAGGGATAGTCGTCCACTGCGATGATTTGTTCTCCCCACCAAAGGAAGAACTCATCGTCCCATGTGGTGCGGGGTACTTCGCTGCCCCCCAGTCTCTTCATCATGTCTGCCCAACGGGCAATTCTTGGGTCCCGTGGGCTGCTGATAGTCGAGATCACTCTGGGTCTCAAAGCTGGAATCCTCTCAAAGAAGAATGTTGTCAAAATGGTCCCATAGCCAAAGTGTTTTGTCTTTTCTTGGCGAATGGAGGTCAGCTGTTGTTTCATATTCAGTAGCAGGGCTGTGCACCAATCGTACACATGAAATAAGCACTCTACAGCTATGCTCATTTGCGTCCTGGACGCCTGATGTAGTGAGGCAGATCCTGCCACTCTGCCGATGGTGAACAGGAGGATCTTCATGTGCAAATCCCTGATATCTCTAATTGCAATCTGTGTTCCAACCTTTTTGGAATTATCTACGCAATATATTTGGACATAGTCTTCCACGGTTAACCCTCCCAGGGGCTTTCCGTGTAAGTCCACTGGATCTCCCCTCCTGGAGAGTCTAGTGATGAAATATATATCCTCCACTTCTATGCGTAGTGGCATCTGATCAATTATGAAGCAATCCTGATCTGGTTCCCAGTAATTTACGAGAATTTCAAGCAATCGCACATTACTTTTCATATTGGGCATTTTAAAGAATTTGAACAATCCACAGTTTCGGAGGACATTTTGTGCTGCGCGATCCTGCATGACCTCTTGGTCTATTGCGCTATGCTCACGTTCCCTCCATGAGATGGTCATCCTGAGAAATTTCATCAAATTTTGCATTAGATACGCTTTTTAAGTTTCGGCCCTGCGCATACGCGGTTTTTCCTGTACACAGTCGCATGTATACGCGGGTTTCCTTCATTGAACCCGCGTATGCGTAGGTACGCATTTTTTAGCAAGGGTTTTAAGGAAAAAAATCACTTAATTTTAAATTCCAAACGGAGAAAATGAATAAACAGGATGATTAAGGAGCCTACCTGAAGTTTCGCTGAGTTCCGACGGTCGGTTGTTCCTGATTTGCTGAAACAAGTTTTTAGCTCCAGAGCACTTTTTCCAAATTAGCTATGCAGTAATGAACCAATTGGGAGGTAATTTGTCTATTTATGGCTAAAAAGTTGAAAATTTTCGCAAAATTTCCTTATGCTTATTTTTTCGATCTATCTTATGCTGTATAACTCGATTGCTTGGAAGTGCCCAGTTTGGTATGTTTTCAGGTACATTTTGACGATTTTGAGATTTTTCCCGGTTTTTGATCCACGATTTCCGACTCTTCACGGCAAGTATATGATCTTCACTGGCATATAGGTTAGGGAATCACTTTCCGTTGCATCTTGCATACTAGCCTCCATACTGATCACTTGCCTTAGGGTCGATCCCATCAGGTCATGAGTATTACACCCATTTCACTCGCCGATTATTTAATCATGATTTGATGGTAGAGCCTTCCTTTACATGGGCTTCCTAGTTAGTTCCTCGCTATCACTTGTTGCCCATGCTGCGTTTTATGTAGGCTCGGGAGTCCTCTTTAGTCCCGCCATGTCTTATGTGTTGAAGCTTCATTCTTCTTCTTCATCACTTATCATTTTTTCTAGCTTTTACCCTAGAGGCTCCCTGGTGTCGTTTAAGTTGTATTACTGCATTGCATATTGGCTACTTGTTTATCCTGGCCTTTAGCCAGCTTCATTTGGACTCGATGTTTAAGCCAACTTTTGACCTTGACTTTCTGTACAAGTTAACCATTGCATGCACTTAGCTATCACGACTTGACACCTTTGTACCCATGGATGGAACGCTCCTCTAAGTATCACTTACCAGTTTTCGCCACCTTGCATTGAGCATAGGATTGTTCCAGTCCCAGGAACTAGTGCATCTGATTTCTTGACACTCGTTCTATCCATTGTACCATAGCATTCTTTTATTCTTTTTCAGGCTTATTATATGAAAAAGACAAAAAAATCAAATATAACAAAAAGAGCGGGAACGGGATGTATCTTCGTTATTTTGATGGCAGTACAGAGTAAGTTTGTCGCCCTTGAACAAAGCACATATACTTATATATATTTCCTTCATTTGGGATGGTTCTAGTTTTGACCTAGGTTCAGCCTTTACCATGTTTCACTTGTCAGTTCTCCCCCGGTTGGTTATCTCTTCCAATCATATGGAGAGTTTGTTGTGCCTCCTGCATAACAGACTTATACAGTGTCACTTTTTACTGCCATGGTCATCATGAGTCGTGTTTTTGTTCAAGGGAAGTCTAGCCTGAGTCGGCCATTCTGCGGTGTCTCTTGACTCATTATTCAGTCGGCCTTCCCGGTCTTGTCAGTATCATGTTCTATCACATCAGATGTTTTGGTCTTCTGCTCGTGCTGGTTTGAGAGGGTCCCCATTGACTTCTTGCCGGCGGGTTTGTCTCTTATCGACTACGACACATTGCTCTGAGAGCAAACCTAGAGCCACACCTTGGGCCTATTTCCATTATTGATAGGTAACCTCGTGCTCAGCATTTGATCATCATCATGGGTCTTTGACTGAGTGGTTTCCCCTGTGTTCGACGTCAGCACACATTATCACACTTGGGATTCGTGCAGTACCTTGATTTTCATTTGACCCTATCGGTGGATTTCTCGCCTCTGTGTTAGCTTTCATTATTGGTTGGTTCAGAGGGTTTCTTCCGTGCGCTAGCTTCATCTTGTGCATGTCGGAAACGTACTTCGGTTTTGGTTCCGTCACTCTACTTCGTCCGATTCCTTCCAAATCTTGGCCTGCGGGTTACACTCACGCTGGACTGATGTGGGATGTCTTAATGCCTTCCTTCCAGCAGATCTTTTCCCATCGACTCCGACTCATTGCTCTGGGAATAAGGTCTAGAGTCTTTTTGTCAGTACCTTAGGGTTTGCAGTCATCAGTGGCAGACTCTTCGCTATCGACAATGGGGATTCATCATTGCCTCCTGATTGGTAGATTCTTTCAAGTGTTCGACTTCAACTCATTCATTCGCACTTGTCAGATTGTACTGGGGCACCTTGACACTCATTATCATTATTGGTGGGTTGTCTCGCGTTGGTTAACGGGATTCATCATTGCCCGGTAATCCAACGATTTCTCACATGGTCGACTTCAGCTCATTTATTCCCATTGTGTAGAATTGTGCCATAGTGATCGGTGAAGACCTCGGGTTGCATCAGCATTTTTCGGTTCACTTGTGACAGTCCTTTCAGTTTCTGCCAGTGATTTCGTCCACCCTTATATGTTGTAGTTCAGCACAGCAGCATTCTATATGTTGGCACCCGAGTTGCATGATTGTACCGTTTGATTCCACCACTTATGATCCGGTACATTGGAGATTCAGTTACTTATATGATCAGACATCCAGTTGCACCATCTTTAATCAGCTTGTTATATGTGATACTTGGACATTGATTCAGACTTATATTTCCGGGCTCTGCTCAGATGATTCACTATGTACTTTCAGTTCAGTTATACTTGTATACATGTTGGATCTATTCACTACTTTCTATATATATGATGTATTTTTGACTGAGCATGGGTATGCCCGCCTCAGCATGAGTTGACTCTCTGGTTTCTTTCATTGGTTTTTGGCAGGCTGAAATCTTGTGAAGTCCTCTCTTGTCCTTGCGAAGTTCTTTCTATGTGCATAATACATTTCGGCCATCATGTACCCCTTCTGACCTCATATATTAGGGGGCATCTGTTATAGCATCATTTCTCACCTTGACATGATTCATGATTGCTTTATGGTTTTTGGGCACCCATTCCTACAGACTTGGACAAATTCACTTAAAAACAGTGTAAAATCCCCCATACGCGACTATGCCCGTACTTTTCCGCGTGTATACGCGAGTCCAGCTAGACTTTTCCGCGTATGCCATTAAAATGATTAAAAATATATATAAAAAATCCCTAATTTCGCGTTGGGTTGATGGTTACTCAGGTAGTTCAACCACCCCAGCCCGTGGCCAACTGTTTCCAACTGCTGAAACTACTTGGAGGGACTATAAAAAGCCCTCATGTGTATGGCCTAAGGGAGAGAGAGAATTATTATTATTATACTCTGTTGGTATTCCCTATCCAAGTCCGATTCCCCGTGCCTCCTGCACTTTCCCAGTTCATTGTAGGAAACCCTTGTTTCCTTGAGATACACATCCCTTTATATGTTATCTCGTATGCACCAGTTTGGAAGGAGTCTTAGCGAGGCAAGGGCTGGACGGATCCAGACGACGGTCTGCGAAGGCCTTGGAAGGATCAGGTGATCTCTCCACTCGTACTTTTGTACATGCTATTTATAATACAGAAGTACCATGCTGTTCTCGAAATAAACGTGTTAGTGTATGCTTATATGTATGAGAATATTTGTTATACAAGCATTCATTATGATTTATTTAATGTTTTATATGAATCTCACTAACATTTAGAGTAGATATATGCTGTACAACCTGTCCTTTGTGCTGGTTTCTTCTTGTCTTTCAGGTTAAGAAGGAAGGACGGTTGCTGGGGGTTTGGACCCCACGTGGATCTACTTCAACCGTAGAACCTACGGGTAACTTTCTCATTCTACTCTATTTAGTTTTTCTGAACGTGCATGGTTGTGTGAGTCTCTGTTAAGTAGCATGCCCCTGCTCTGTGGAGGTTGTACCCCAACCAACCTCTAGGGTGAGATTTCCCCGAAACACCAACACTTGATATTATACCATCCGACATTCCTGGTAACTATAAAAAATTCAATGACACTTGCAATTATTTAATCGATTATTGTTGATCCAGATTTTGATCAATGGTGAATCATTTCCATAGCTGGAATTTGGGTTCTATTCGTCAATTTCCAGAATTAAAATAAGTCAGGTGATAAGCTGATAACATAAACATAGTGATTCACACACATACAAACTAGACTTTATCAAGAATAGACAAGTAAATATTTCATTCAATCATTTATGTATAGATAAATTACCCAGAATCTCACTCTCTCTCTTTTCCATGGCCTGATCTTCATTCATTTGGCCACTCCTCTCTCTCTTTTCCTCATGCCCGTAGGCTTAAAATTATAAAAAAAATTACATAGTTATGGATCATTTTCGATCCATGATATTCTCCATAGATCATTCAACTAATTCCTAAAATATCTAATGGCAATTTTAACTCAATTAATCCTCTATTCCAGGATCTCCTAATCCCTAAGATCTCTATGAGATATTCACAAGTCAAACACCTCTCATATTCTCACATAATTTATTAAAAATATACAAATTTCTTATTAATAAATTAAAAAAATCACACCCCCTAAGTCAACCAAATATACAATGATTTTCTGAGTAGAATGCTCTTGCATCATACCCAACCCAGACTAAAACCCTTACACAAGTATTACAGACGCATAAAGATTCAAATCATAACATCATATCAAGTTAAGTTACCCTTCACTTAGACTCGATCTATCTATTTATATCCAATCTAGCGTGTAGATACTATGGTCTCAAACCATGGTTTGAGTCCCATTGTTTACCCTTAAACCCTCTTACATCAAAAGAGGGACTTTGACCCACCCCAAATCCCCTTGACCTATTCATGCAACGCACATAAATAGAACTTATACAAAAAGATACCAAAAAGTGTACCCCAGGGGACCCCGCTCCAATAGGCCCCCAACACAAACATGTGACTCGTCTCGAATAATTGTTGCGTCTGATCCTTCATATTGGATTGGAGCACATTGAAAGAATATTTGAGAGGGAGCACCATTTCCAGACTCTGTGCAACAACTCCCTGTGCTTGAAGAACCAACTTCTCAATGGTGGGCCCTTCACTGGGCAGCTCGATACTTCGATGTTTCTACTGAATAGACTTCAATGTAGTGTCAAAATCCTGTGATATCTAAATAGCCTCCTCGGCCCATGGTTGCATTGTTGCCTCTAGCAAATTCTCTTTGCAACGTAGGTCCTCAATCTTTGTTTGTATTATCTGGCCCTCCTGTAGGCAAGTGAGGCATTGTGGAAGAACAAGGGTAGGCGCCGACGTCTAGATCTCATCAAACTGTATCTCTTTTATGTGTTGGTCGTTGTGCATCTGCTGTGCTACAGGGTAATTCTGAACTGACATCCACACAGTTATAGCCTCATATAAAAGCTTGTTACACTTCGTGGTTGCAACAACAATACTATCAATGGCTTGTTTTACTTCAGCAGCGCACTTCGCTCGTACTTCAGGTGGAGTTTCGGGCTGCAACTTCATTTGCAGATCAACTATTTGGTGCTCAAACTCAACACAGACCATTTGGACTTCGGTGTGTGAAGCCTTCATTATGGCAGCCAATCCTTCTATTTTTTCTTTTGGGGCAGCTATGGCCAGGACTGCTAGAACTGCATTGCACACTTGGTGGATCTTTGCTTTGAGCGCAACGCACAGGGCTTCGGTTGCACGACATGCTTCCTCCGCTTCTTGTTGTTTTTTTTGTGCTTCTGCAACCTGCTTCTTTTACTCTACAAAATTTTTGTAAGCATGGGCCTCATGGAAATTAAGTTCATCGGTAATCATATTATGCATCAGGTGCAACTTTCCTGCAGGTAAAACAGACAAGTTAATATCAATATCACCTGCACCTCTAAACTGGGCATGCTGACTGGGGTCTACATGAATGCCCGAACTAGGGATCTTCACAAGAGGAAAATCTTTGATCGTTGGCAAGGCTATGTCCAACGACTACACAATGGTTACATGTGCGCTCGTCTGTGTCTGGCTTGCCTGAGAAATGCTTTCTTGAATTAGGTTCACTTGTACTTTTAATTCTTGGATCCCAACCTGTACCACCTCGAGCGTAATCTTATACTGCACTTCCATATCCGTCCATTGATCCTTTGTCACAGACGTGACCGTGTTTGCAATTTCATTTAAGTCATCCTTAATCAACATCACGACCTCCTCTCCAGTGTCCTTAGAACCTTTTCTCTTCTTCATCGTTCCTCAAGCGGTTTGAGAACCGCGCTTTGTTCCTTTAGAAGTTTGCAGTTATGAATTGTTCCACGATGTCCTTTGGTGTAGTACCATTTTTCTCCAGTTAAGTGTCTTTATCCAAGTTAATAGTTTCACTGGTTGTTGTTGGCGTGGTTTCCTTCTATGTCATCTTCTCAATTTATTTCTCTGGCTGAGTACATGTGCGCAACTTCATCGGTGTTTTGGGAATGGATGTGGATGTACCAGGCTCTAACCACGATGGTGGCCATTCTGCAGTGATGTGTATCAGATCATCTTCCATGAATAAATATGGTAACTCATACCAAACTCCCTCTGCGACACCTTTCGCGCGGATGTGCATATTTTGGAAAAGTTTCTTTAAAGTCTGATATCATTTTATACTGATCATAAAGTGTTGGAGACAACCTCGGCATAGACTGCACCGCTTGATAGAGCGAGGCATCAAACAACACCCAAAAAATCTTATTCTCCCTAATGCGCACGGGGTTTGATGAATTCCAAAGTGTCGCATACCGCGCGGCCTCACACATCTGTGGTTCTATTTGTTGAGAATTTAGAGGTCTGGTGTTTAATTAAAATTCTCTTCTTGATAATTACTTGTGAGTTTACTTGAGTTACTTATGTCTTCTCTTTCTTAGCTTATTTAGTCTTTCATCAAGTTAATTACCAAAATACAAAAGACAGAAAGTTAGGCTCTTCAAGCCAGGGCAAAACCTCTCCCTCTTGGAGAGGAAAATCCACGAGAAATTCTTCTTATAGATCTTCAAATGACAAGTACCATGACCAAGACTTCGACCCTTGACCTATGAATGCCTTAAAGACCTTGCCGTTACTTCTTTGACTACGTTCAACACTGATCCTTCTCTTCTGCTCCAATATGCACTGACTTGCACTAGTACTAGAGAACTCGGTCTCTATTTCTTATTACTTAGTCAACTATTGGAGACTGAATCTTCTTCACCTTGCATACACTTGTAACTTTATTCCTTTAAGACTTCTTTCTTCTTTAGGTCACTATCTCAACCTCATGTATTGTAGGTGTCTATTGATCCACAATCTAACCTTGGCACAATTAGCAATTCCTTCTTTAAACAGATCCACACCTATAGTACTTGTATACCGCCTTTTCCTTTGCTTATGATTCAGGTTCCTTGCACTATTTGGTATCAAAAAATGGTATGCATTACTTCTGTGTGATATCCGCAGATTATTCCTGAGATAAGATCCAAAAAACAAATGTTGTGATACCCCAGACAAGTCCGTAGTATAACCTTGTACCAAATCTCAGCAATCCGCACTTATATCCTCTTTAAATCCACACTTTTTCACCTTCTGAAATCTGCACCTTTTGGTCCTCTAAAAGCCACACTTGATTACTCAGAACAATCCGCAAATCTTGGTGTCAAATAGGCCACAGATTAGCATAAATATATAGGGTATATGTCCCTCCTTTTAGGCCGACATCGTGATTGTGTATAGGCTGACTTTATCATTCATCTCTAGCATTGAGTGAGGGTTGTTTCAAGCCATCTTCCACAAGGTTCATGACAAGGTCTTGTTGCATTTATTAATGTCTAGGCTCTTCATATACATGGCGCTAAATACACTTATAAACAGAAGAAAAATCCTAATAGACATCAAGAAGAAGTCTATTTACCTATAATAAAATCTTTCTAATGAAACCCATGAGGAAAGTACAACAAAATACATTTTATTATCTTTTTCTTCTTCTTTTCATAAATACATAATTGCATAGTCAATATGAAGACCGATCCTAGTTACACTTTTCAACACTCCTGTTGAGTCTCAAATCTGTATCTTTTCCATACATCTTTCTAGACCTTTTTCATCCACCTGAACCTCCCAAGTTGTCAATATCATTGTATATTAATTGCAAAAGAACATCTAACACGGTTTATAATTATATTTTTGTGTATGCTGTTTGATTTAGATTTTGTTCATTTAGCTGCGGAATCTTGCCACTTTCCGCAGCTGCTGCAACTTTCCGCAGCCATTTTGTGAAACTCTATGTTACAGGTGTCTTCAGGAGAAACGAGCCACATGGGCAAGTCTGAAATGATGTGGACATGGATCGTGTCCTATTGGCTCGAGCAAATCCATCTAAAGAGGCTGCGGTCAAAGGTGTCCAAATGGAAGTCAACCGTAGAGTCCCACGGTGACAGGACTCTGTTTCGTGTCACGTGAAGGTTCATATGGCTGTTTCTGAATTGCGGGAGACAAATCAACATCTGTACATGGCTCCATAGCCAAATTCAAACATCCACTCCTCATAGATTTACTCTTCAATATGGCCATGATCCTAGATCTGTGGACGTAATGGTCTACGTGTTCTCCATCAGCATAAACTTTAGGAATCAGTTATATTTCCTCTGTTATAAATAACGCGTTTGTATACGCATATAGATTAGTCTCTATTAGTCTCGATTAGTCTACTCTGTAATGTGATTACGTTGCCACTGTGCCGTAATATCACCTTTCTGTTATGACTGCATTTTAATATAAGAAGACTTTGTTTCCAAACGTAATTCGTACTTGAAGATTATTGCCAAGGCTGGTGTAGAGGGCCCCTACACTCGCCAAGGTTCTGTGCATTATTGTATAGTTCTTGTTTTTATTTCTTTAAAGCTCATTGTGCCATAATCCATTCACATGTTTATACATTGCATCTTTCATGGTATATATGCTTCATTTCTGTTTATAATCTTTCATGCTTTCTATTTTACTTCTGTCTTTCATGTTTTATGTTATTTATCACTGATCAGTGTTCTTGTTTCCTGTAAGAAAATAGGCAAATGTGCCATTGCATAACTTTTTAATTTAATGACATAATTAACATTGTTCTCGTCATTAATTGCTTTCTTGTTTCTGCTTAATTCTTGTGATTGCTTTCATGACGTAGCTTTTCTCATTTGCTTCGTAGTTAAATTTAGATATATTAACCGCTTTCATAACATCTCTAGCTAGCCCGAAAGCCACAAAAGCTGGACCGAAGGTGAGGGATTGAATTATGAAATGTGTAGTTTGATATTAGTTTCTTTCTCTGCAAATTAGATATATTAAATTTCTCATAACATCTCGCTTGCTCTCCGAAAGCCACAAATTGGATCGATGGTGAGGTATTGCATTAAGGAATGTGTAGTTTGATATTAGTTTCTTCTAAATTAGATATTAAATTCCACATAACATCTGCCCCAAAGCTGAGAAGATGCCTGATGGTGAGGGATTGAATTATGGATGTGTAGTTTGATATTAGTTTCCTTTCTACAAGTTAGATATATTAAATTGCTCATATCATCTTCAGTTGCCTCCGAAAGCCACAGCTGGACTGATGGTGAGGGATTGAATTATGAATGTGTAGTTTGATATTAGTTTACTTTCTGCAAGTTAAATATCAGGTTACTTAAGTTGTTTATGGTTACCTCCGAAAATCATAGTTGGACTAATGATGAGGGATCAGAAGATAAGTTGATGTAGTTTGATTTAGATTTACTTTGTTGCAACTTTTGGATTTCTTTCAGTATAGTTTCTTCGGTTTTTTGTGACAGCACATAATTTGGTTTTCATGCTCAATAGTTCACTCGTTTTATTTATTAGACTAGCAAACACATTTTCATTTCTCAAAGAAGACATTTTCATTTCTTTCAAGTTTGTCATTGTAATTTTCAAATTCCTTTTTAAGTTTCAAGTTGGTAAATCATTATAGAGGAGATCATTTCCTTGAACAAACATAACCATACTTGTTTTCATTTTAGAATTTCCATTTCATCTTAGAAAACCAAAAACGACAAAAAGTTAAGAAATAGGTTATCTTGCACATATAGTGCGCCGCACTTCATCAGCTTACGAATCCCGGATTGACAAATTAAATGCAGCAATTTAGGACACACTAAATTGACCAAACATTTTAGATTTAAGATAAGTTGATGTAATTTGATTTAGATTTACTTTGTTGCAACTTTTGGATTTCTTCAAGATAGTTTCTATAAGTTTATTGTATAAATATAGTTGTCTAGTTTTCATGCTCAATAGTTCACTATTTGATTTATTAGGCTAGCAGCACATTTTCATTTCCTTTCAGTTTTGTCATTGTATGTTTCAAATTCCTTTTAAAGTTTGAAGTTGGTAAATCATTATAAAGGATATCATTGCCTTGAACAATCATAAACCATACTTGTTTTTATTTTAGAATTTCCATCTCATATTAGAAAACCAAAAACGACAAAAAGGTAAGAAATAGGTTATCTTGCACATATAGTGCGCCACACTTCATCAGCTTACGAATCCCAGATTGATAAATTAATGTAGCAATTTAGGACACACTAAATTGACCAAACATTTTGGCGCCGTTGCCGGGGAAGTGTAACTAGGTAGCCAATTTCTTAAAAAAAAAACAAAATAGTAAAAGAAGGGAAAACTTGATAACTTCTTGAAGTATGCTCTCCTCTTGCACCTAGTGTGATCTGGAGGATCAGAAAAGAGAGTTATTGGTTTAGTAATTTCTTAAGTATGCTCTCTTCTTGCACCTAGTGTGACTTGGAAGATCAGAAAGAGAATTATTATCCCAACTTTAAAAAAAATAAAAAAAATAAAAAAAAAATGACATGCATAGAGCAAGAGATTCTAGGGGAAGGTTTATAGCCAAAGCCAAGAGTTCGATTTTCACAACTCCATCTTCTTCAAGGCATAGATAAGAATCACCACCATCTACCCCTAGCCTTAATATTTTTGGAATACAAGGAACAACTGAATTAGAGGATTCTCCTATACCACCTACTAAATCTCATTTAGAAAAGGAAGAGACTCTCTCTCATCCTCCCTTGATAGAAGAACTAGAGGACTTTAAGGACTTTAAAGAAACTATCATGGCAGAGGAAATAATAGATGGATTTAGAGGTAGAGGTAGAGGAGGAGGAAACAATGGAGACAATAATGGTGAAGGAAATAATGAAAGAAATAGGGAAGGAGACAACTTGTTTGGATTCCCTATAGTTGATGAAGAAACTCATACAACAATGAAAAATATCTCACCATCTGTCCTCCCTAACTTTTATGGATTGTGAAGTGAGGATCCTGAAACATTTATGTTTGAGTTTGAAGTCGCGTGCCGAACTTATGACTATATGGAAAACTCTAAAAAACTCTAAGTGACTCTCAACATTGAAGAAATTTCACTTTGAAATGGTTGTCATGGGATTAGCCACCCAATATATTAGGACTTGGAATGATATGAAACAAAAATTTTTGGATAGATACCTGGACTATTGCATGCCCACCAATCACAAGGATGAGGTATTCAAAATGGTGCAAAAAGAAGATGAAAATTTGGAGGATTTACTTGAAAGATTTCAATACAACTTAAAAAGAGAAAAGATGAGCGACTTAGATGAGGAAAATTTGAAAGCCCTTCTATTAAAAGCCATCAGAGATGAATGGATAGATATTTTAAACATGATGGGGAAAGGAGACATTTCTCAACTTCCACTTCGTGACATAACAGAACTATGTGTCCATATCTCAAGGGGAAAATCTAAAACGGGAAAAGGGCCTAGAGATCCTTCTCTTATCAGGGCAAACAAATCTGCAACTCGATCAGTAAGTAGGGCAGAGATTGGAAATATGCTTGATGAATTCAAAACTGATATCTTAGGGAGCCTTAGTGAACAGCTAGACACCCTTAAAATTCAAAACAAGCAGAAAGAAGAAACTGATGCTCTAGCCATCTTTTGTCTGAAATGTAGGAAGAAACATGCTTTAAGGGAATGTCCCTTGGATGCAAAAGTTGTAGAAACATGTATGATTTGCTCTCGAGAGAATCATGAGATCAAGGATTGTCCTTCGATTCCTGGACTCAAAATTACATTTTCAAGAAGACCAAATTCGGTAAGTCTCTGTTTTGTTGCAAGAAGACCTTGGCCAGGGCAACAAACTCAAGGGTTTAACAACCATGAATCTTCAAACCCCACCAAATTGGAATCCTTGGCAACAACCTTGTCCCCAACTCATCAAAATCCATATCAACCATGGGTACAAGGGATGCAAAATCCTTATGGGATATTTCCTCAATTTTATCAGTATCCTCCATGTTTTCAAAATCAACAAGATCCACAACTTCCAAACCCAAACCCACAACTTTCATTGCCATTTCCACAACAACAACCTTCTCAGCAGAATCCAAATCCTCAACTCATGCTTCCATATCAACAAAAGACAAATCAACTTCCAGCTCAACCATTTCCAGATCCTAACAATAAAAATCCTCAGAATACTTACATGATATAAGGACAACAATTTCCTACCTATATGATTGTTCCTCTCAATGATGTACAACTCAGGTCTGGTAGAGTTTTAGAAAAACCTTATATAGATATCGAAGAGCAAGATACCTCTGAGGAGGACTCTCTTAAAACCAATAAGGGTTCTGAGGAAACATCTCTTCAAAACTCGAACATTCAAAAAGAGAAAGAAAATTTAACACCCACAACTCCTATAGTTGAGCAACTTGCATCTTCATTCACACCTCCTTTCCCTGAAAGATTACAAATTGATAAAGGGGTGGAAAAACAAATCTTGTTGCCTAACTATGATTTTCTAGATGAATTAAAGAATGTTTGTATCAAGATTCCCTTGCTACAAACCATTGAGATTCCTATTCTAGCAAAAACCATAAAGGAGTTGAAATTTTCATTCGGAAGAAACTAAAGACCGCAAGAATCCACACAGTAGGAAAGATTATAGAGATATTATGATGGGAAAAATTACCATGTAGAAGTATGTAGATCCAGGAAGTCCAATTTTCAAAACACATATAAATGGGATAGAAATTCCAAACACATTGATTGACTTAGGGGCTGCTATCAACATTATGAGTAGACAGACTATGGACCAGCTAAAACTTCCTAACCTTCTTTTACACCTACTTTACTGCAACTTGCAGATCGATCAATTATTAAACCAGATGGTGTATTAGAAGATATTTCAGTCTCCTTAGATTCTTGGGAATATCCGGTAGATTTTATGATTTTGACTCCCAAGAGTAATCTAGGAGGGCACCCACTTATTTTAGGAAGACCTTGGCTAGCCACAGTTGATGCTTTTATTAGTTGTAGATCTGGGGACATGTACATTTCTAATGGTAATTCGACAAAGAAATTAAATTTGTATCCTCCAGCAAGAGCAATCACAGAAGTAGGAGACAATGAATGGGTCGATGATGAGGACATTATACAACCTGTCTTTACCATTTCTGAAATCGGTGAGGATAGTCAAATTCTGAACACATTAGAAAATTTTGAGACATCTTCAGAATATGACCCCACACAATTTCAGTTGGAATCTGACATAGAATATTTATCATCAAGATAAATGTCTCTTTACTCTATGGAAGAGTTTGGTAGTTCTACTATTGAGATTTTTCCAGGAAAAACATTGAATATCAACAAACATTTGGAAAAGTCACAACAAGAAGAACTAACCAAAATCTTGTAAAAACATTCTACTGCATTTGCATGGGAGTATACTGACATGAAGGGTATTGATCCTAAGACTTGCATCCATCATATCTATATTGAGGAAAACAGTAGACCAATCAGACAACCTCCAAGAAGGATGAATCCAAATCTTAGGGAGATAGTGAAAGAAGAGCTCCAAAAACTTCTCAATGTAAACTTCATTTATCCAATTTCAGATAGCCGATGGGTTTCTCCTTTGGTTATAGTACCTAAAAAGAATGGTAAATGGAGAGTATGCATTGATTACAGGGAGTTGAACAAAGCAACTTTGAAGGATCACTTTCCTTTGCCTTTTATTGATCGGGTATTAGATACATTAGCAGGTAAAAAGTACTTTTCATTTTTGGATGGTTTTAGTGGCTATAATCAAATTCAGGTAGCACCTGAAGATCAAGATAAGACCACATTTACTTGTCCATGGGGAACTTTTGCCTACCGAGTACTTCCTTTTTGGTTATGTAATGCACCTGCAACATTCCAAAGAGCAGTACTAGGAATTTTTTCTGATCTAATCCATGATTGTGTAGAGGTTTATATGGATGATTTTACAGTTTATGGTAATTTATTTGAAGAGGCATTAGAAAATTTGGAAAAAGTTCTTATAAGATGTAAAGAAACAAACCTTTCATTAAGCAATGAAAAATGCTTTATGATGTTTACTGAAGGGATTGTTTTAGGACATCATATTTCAGGAGATGGGATTAAGGTTGATAGATCAAAAGTTGAAGTCATCTCCAAGTTACCTATTCCAAATTGTGAAAGAGATGTTAGAAGTTTTCTAGGATTTACTGGTTACTATAGAAGATTTATAGAAAACTTCACTAAAATTGCATCTCCACTCTTCAAATTGCTTACAAAAGACTGTGAATTCAAATGGGATCCTGATTTTCAATCAGCTTTTGAAACTTTGAAAACAAGAATATCTGAAGCACCTATCTTAAGAGGACCAAATTGGAAACTCCCTTTCCATATTTCTACGGATGCTTCAGATACAGCTCTAGGAGCTGTGTTGGGTCAAAAATATTTAGTTCCTTATGCCATTTATTATACCAGTAAAAATTTGACTCCCACAGAGTTGAACTATACTGTGACTGAAAAAGAGTTTTTAGCTGTTGTTCATACAATTAATAAGTTTAGACATTACATAACAGGCTATGAAACTTTTATTCATACTGACCATTCTGCAATTAGATATTTAATGAACAAACCTGTTACTAATGGCAGAGTGACAAGATGGCTCTTAATTTTTCAAGAATTCAATATTACTGTGTTGGATAGACCAGGAAAACAAAATACAGTAGCTGATTTCTTGTCTAGGATTCAGAATACTAAAGAAGATTCTCCTGTAGAGGATAAGTTTCCTGATGAATACTTGTTTGCAATAACTATTAAAACTCCTTGGTATGCAGATATTGCTAACTATTTGGTTACAGGGAAACTGCCTTCACATTTATTTCCAAGTGAAAAACGAAAAATTATTCAGGAGAGTTCAAAATATTCATGGATTTCTAACGAATTGTTTAAAACAGGGCCAAATCTTGTGATCAGAAGATGTGTCGGGGAAGATGAAATGCCTGATATTCTTAAGGCATGTCATGATGAACCATGCGGCGGACACTTTGCAGACAAAAGGACGGCCTATAAAATCCTCTCTTTAGGATATTATTGGCCTTCCCTCTTCAAAGATGCAAAACAATATGTCAAAAAGTGTGACAGCTGCCAAAGAGTAGGGAAACCTACCCTTTCAAATGAAATTCCATTGCAAACACAGGTACTCATTGAACCCTTTGAAAAATGGGCTTTAGATTTCATTGGACCTGTTAATCCACCATCTAAGCAAAAGAAGTATATATTGGTTTGTATTGATTATGTTACTAAATGGGTAGAAGCCAAAGCATTAGTATCTGCTACTGAAAATTCAGTTGTTCATTTTCTTTATGAGGATATTTTTACTTGCTTTGGTGTTCCAAGAGAAATTGTGACAGATCAAGGAAGCCAATTCACATCCAACTTGGTGGAGAAATTGATGGAAGAATACAAAATCAAGCACAAAAGATCTACTCCTTACCATCCACAAGCAAATGGTCAAGTGGAGTCCACAAACAAAGTTCTTGAAAGTATCATCACCAAAACTGTTCATCTACATAGAAGAGATTGGGGAGAAAGGCTTCCAGAAGCCTTGTGGGCCTACAGAACTACATGGAGGAATACAACAGGACATTCTCCCTATGAACTTGTTTATGGGAAAGAAGTCTTGCTCCCCATTGAGTTCCAAGTCAAGACCTTCAAGATAGCAGTTGAGTTGGGGATGGACTTATCAGAAGCCCAAAAGCATAGAATGGAGCAGTTGAATGAGCTAGATGAGATCAGACAAGAAGCAATTTTAAGAACTGATCTAGTTCAATATCAAAGAACTAAATGGCATGACAAGTACATCAAAGAGAAGAAGTTTCAAGAAGGAGATTAGGCATTGTTATTTGATTCCAAGTTTAAAGATTTTCAAGGAAAATTTCAGACTCATTGGCTTGGGCCATATGAGATTGACAAGATCTTTAGCAATGGAGCGGTAAGAATCAAGACCATTGATGATTTTCAAACTCCTCTTATTGTGAATGGCCATAGATTGAAAGTTTATCATAAGCCACTCTCAAAAGAGGATTTTGTCAAAATGTTTCAAGAAAGTTCTACAAGCAGGCTAGTACAGAAGAATTCTTCTTCTCCACCAGCCTAGCTATTGTTCTTTTCAGTTTAAAAAAAAATAAAAAATTGTATAAGCCTAAAAACCAATCACTGATTGGCAGTCTTATACAGAAAATATAGGGTGAAAATCAGGAACACCTGACACTCTATATTTTCCAAAAAAGAAAATTTCTCTTTCATTTCACAAGTTTTGTGACCACCCATTCCATTCCATTCCACTTCATTCCATTTCATTTCACTCCATTCCACTTCATTTTATCTATTTCATTCCATTTCATCAATAAAATTCTTTTTCATGACCATTTCCATCTGGTCATTTGTCATCTGTTCATTTCCATTCATCCAAATAATAGCTGTGTCAGTTTCCGCAGCTGACATCTGTTTCCGCAGCTGACATCTGTTTCCGCAGCTAACTCCAGTTTCCGCAGCCAGAAGCAGATTCCGCAGCTACAACTCTGTTTTCAAAAGAATGTACAGCCAGATGTTATTTCCATAATCATGAAATTTAAATGCAAATGCAGGTGAGAGGATCAAAAATGAAGACATGGAGCATTCAAGACACCAATGAAGAGCAACTAATTGAAGACCAAGGAAAAGGCAAAGATTCCAAGGTATGAATAAAATTCATTTCAAATAGCATTGAAAAACACATTTTTATATAGTTCTAAACCATAAGCTCTATCCATTATGTGCAATGATTATATTGACAAATTCCGTAACCCTTTCAAGATCTCCATATGATCTTCTCGCATCCATTCTCAGACGGTTCCATAATTAAACCCCCGATCTTCACTCATATTCCTATATTCCGCCGGTGACAATGAGACGTAGTTGATTTGACCACGGACTCTTACAGCCGCATAAATCCATAACCGTTGTTTAAACGTGCTCACATTTATTGTGCAGCCACCAAAGTTCAAAACACTGCCGGATGTGTTATACTCTGTTAATCTCACAGCCGTATCTCTGCCGTGCTCACGAAACCCCCCCTCTATTCTGTCTCACTCCATTTCGTTCTCTATTACGCTACAGTTTGCATACCCACTCTCTGATATCTACCTACAGTCATTGTGCTCATCTCCGTGCATTCATCCGTTCTATTTCCATTGAACCCTCACGCAGGAAAATTTTTGAAGAGCAGAAAGAAGAATGGGTAAATTTCTAAGAGCAGAACCAGAAGGTCCTAAATTCATGGAGGGATATCCGCAAGTAAGGGATGTATTTAAGAAAGCAAAGTGGCTGCGGTTTATCCAAAAGTTCAGAGGTTATCATAAAGAAGTGATGAAAGCATTTGCAAGGTCGTTCAATGGCCTAGAAGTAGAAGTTGGAGACCTTAAGTTTGCAGTGAACGAGGCATCTATAGCAACTACCACGGAACTTCTTCAAGAGGGTGAGCATTGGTTTAAAAATAAAAGCATTAGTGATGAAGGCTGGAGAACAATCTTATGAAACCAAGGTATGGACATAACTATTTTTAAAAGAGGAATTCCTGTTCATGCATTGAAAGAGGAATGGGCTACTTTGCTGCTAGTTGTTCAAAAATTCATTACTTGTGAAGGCCATTTTGGGTCCATGTATATGTACCATACCAGGTTGCTGATGAATTTTCTAGATAATCAAGCTCTCAATCTCCCATATTTTCTATTAAATAGCTTGAAGAAGATGTCTGTGACTGTTCAGAAACATTTAGGAGATGTCGAACCACATCTATATCACCACGGTCTTGTAAAAATTTTGATTGAAAAAGAGTTAAAGGAAAAGAAAGACACATGGGAACAATTTTTGATTAGAAATTTCTTTGAGGAACCTCAGGAAATTCCTGAAGGTAGCACAAAAAAAAGGAGTAGGAAAAAAAGAATAAATGATGAAACTCAAATTACTCCTACTCAAGAAATTTCTGAAGGTAGCACATCAAAGAGGAGTAGGAGAAAGAAAACAAATGATGAAATTCAAAATACTCCTACTACTACAATTGAAAGAACTAATAGGGAAGAGAGACTGTCAAAGAGGAAGAAGAAAGAAACTAAGGGTAAAAAGCCAATAACATCAAAAGAGAGAAAAACTATTGAGGCTATACATCAAACCCCTTCTTCCGAAGAAGAAGATCATCAAGTGTTATCTAAAAGATTAGTTTATCTTCAAAAACAGTCATCTATGGTTAAGAAGAAAGAGAAAGGAAAACAAAAGCAAAAATATAGTGGACCACAGCGTGTGAGAAGAAGCATCAGACTTAAGGGGAAATTGAGGAAAACACAAATAAAGGGACCCCATTTCATTGATTTGGGAGAAGAAACATCTGAACAGTCCCCAGTTGACCATAGTCCATCTCACTCTCAGTCAGTTAGTGAACCTGGTTCATTTCATTCTCAGTCAGACATTGAACATAGTCCATCCCATTCTCAGCAAGATGTTGATGTGAGCCCTTCTCAGCCAGATTTTGAAGATAACTCTCCTTCACGACATTTTGGGGACAGCCCAATAAAAATGACACCTGATATAGACCCCAAGCAGCAGGAAGTATATGATTACATAGAATCTTTGGAAAAAGCAGCTACAGGTCCCAGTACTTCGTTCATTCAGCCTCATACAGTACAGGATGATTTAGTCCAATCACTAAAACAGGAAGTCTTTGAGCTAGAGCTTTTAAATAGACACATCAAACATGAAAATGAGACATTGAAGGAACAAGGAAAACTGGACAAAATCATTCATGATAATACCATGCTACATCTGGGAATATGGCAGAAGAAGAACAAGAAATTGAAAAGGAAATGCCAGAAGTTAAGCAGAGCACTGGTTAATATCAAATTTAGGTGCTTAATGAAGAAGCCTAGAATGTTGGCAGAACCAAGGAAGAAGAGGAGAGGATTGGATGTACTAGCTGAAGTGTCAAGGCATATGAACTGAGGAAGGATTATCAAAATTTTGGTTACATGAGGACATGCAACACCTTCACAGTGGGGGTATGTTGAGTCTCAAATATGCATCTTTTCCATACAATTTTCTATGATGTGGACATGGATCGTGTCCTATTGGCTCAAGCAAATCCATCTAAAGAGGCTGCGGTCAAAGGTGTCCAAATGGAAGTCAACCGTAGAGTCCCACGGTGACAGGACTCTGTTTCGTGTCACGTGAAGGTTCATATGGCCGTTTCTGAATTGCGGGAGACAAATCAACATCTGTACATGGTTCCATAGCCGAATTCAAACATCCACTCCTCATAGATTTACTCTTCAATACGGCCATGATCCTAGATCTGTGGACGTAATGGTCTACGTGTTCTCCATCAGCATAAACTTTAGGAATCAGTTATATTTCCTCTATTATAAATAACGCGTTTGTATACGCATATAGATTAGTCTCGATTAGTCTGCTCTGTAATGTGATTACGTTGCCACTGTGTCGTAATATCACCTTTCTGTTATGACTGCATTTTAATATAAGAAGACTTTATTTCCAAACGTAATTCGTACTTGAAGATTATTGCCAAGGCTGGTGTAGAGGGCCCCTACACTCGCCAAGGTTCTGTGCATTATTGTATAGTTCTTGTTTTTATTTCTTTAAAGCTCATTGTGCCATAATCCATTCACATGTTTATACATTGCATCTTTCATGGTATATATGCTTCATTTCTGTTTATAATCTTTCATGCTTTCTATTTTACTTCTGTCTTTCATGTTTTATGTTGTTATCCTTTAGAATGATTATTTCTTGTTTGAGTTATAAATAGCGGCAGAATTGCATGTTTTTTGACTAATGGTAACATGGAATTAACATTGATACATTGCTAATTTGCTTTCTTAGTTTATTTAATTTCAGTATTGCTTTGTTTATTTCAGTTTTGCTCATTTGCTTCAGTAGTTAAATTTAGATATATTAAACTGCTCATAACATCTTCAGTTGCCTCCGAAAGCCACAGCTGGACTGATGGTGAGGGATTGCATTATGAGATGTGTAGTTTGATATTAGTTTCTTTCTGGAAATTAGATATATTAAATTTCTCATAACATCTTCAGTTGCCTCCGAAAGCCACAGCTGGACTGATGGTGAGGGATTGCATTATGAAATGTGTAGTTTGATATTAGTTTCTTTCTGCAAATTAGATATATTAAATTGCTCATAACATCTTCAGTTGCCTCCGAAAGCCACAGCTGGACTGATGGTGAGGAATTGTATTATTAAATGTGTAGTTTGATATTAGTTTCCTTTCTGCAAGTTAGAAATATTAAATTGTGCATGACATCTTCAGTTACCTCCGAAAGCCACAGCTGGACTGATGGTGAGGGATTGAATTATGAATGTGTGGTTTGATATTAGTTTACTTTATGCAAGTTAGATATCAGTTACTCAAGTTGTTTATGGTTACTTCCGAAAATCATAGTTGGACTAATGATGAGGATCAAAATATAAGTTGATGTAATTTTATTTAGATTTACTTTGTTGCAATTCTTGGATTTCTTTAAGCATAGTTTCTTTTGTGTTTAGACAGCAGCAAGGATAATTTGGTTTTCATGCTCAATAGTTCACTATTTGATTTATTAGGCTAGTAGCACATTTTCATTTCCTTTCAAGTTTTGTCATTGTATGTTTCAAATTCCTTTTTTAAGTTTGAAGTTGGTAAATCATTATAAAGGATATCATTGCCTTGAACAATCATAACCATACTTGTTTTTATTTTAGAATTTCCATCTCACATTAGAAAACCAAAAACGACAAAAAGGTAAGAAATAGGTTATCTTGCACATATAGTCGCCACACTTCATCAGCTTACGAATCCTGGATTGATAAATTAATGTAGCAATTTAGGACACACTAAATTGACCAAACATTTAAGATTTAAGATAGGTTGATGTAATTTGATTTAGATTTACTTTGTTGCAACTTTTGGATTTCTTTCTGCATAATTTCTTTGATGTTTAGACAGCAGCAAGGATAGTTTGGTTTCATGCTCAATAGTTCACTGTTTTGATTCATTAGACTAGCAGCACATTTTCCTTTCAACAGCACATTTTCATTTCCTTTCAAGTTTTGTCATTGTATGTTTCAAATTCCTTTTTAAGTTTCAAGTTGGAAAATCATTATAGAGGATATCATTTCCTTGAACAATCATAACCATACTTGTTTTATAATTTCCATCTCACATTAGAAAACCAAAAACGACAAAAAGTTAAGAAATAGGTTATCTTGCACATATAGTGCGCCGCACTTCATCAGCTTACGAATCCCGGATTGACAAATTAAATGCAGCAATTTAGGACACACTAAATTGACCAAACAACTCCCTTTTAACTAGGGAGGTATTCATACAGGTACATTGTCACTTTCAAACTGAAGAATCTCATAAGAAGAATCAGATTGGTGATTGTATCTATATAGCATCATATCAACCAACATTTTCCTAGTGCAAGGCCTTTACTAACAACCCCATCTCTCAATGAGACAATGGGCTACAATGCTGGCGAGACACATGACTTATAGACACCATAGTCATTGTCTTTTCAAGGTACATACTCCACCTGGGTGTTCCCAAAGTATGACCTTCTTGGACTATTCTTCTCTTGGGTAGCTAGCCCTCAAAGAATATCAGTCCCGACTACTCTTAACTTGAATTCCCTAACACATTCTCATAGAGTATCAAATGCTAGATGATTACCCAATCCTCCATTCTATCTTCCCAATTTAAAACCAGAATGATGTGTCTATCTCTTCGTCTTAGCCAGGGAGGACCTATTCCACAAGGGAATGTACTCATTCATGTATAAATAATGTACCTAAGATCATTCTTAGGAATTACCCAGTTTCTTCCAAGTAAGAAACTCATCACCAGGCTCCCTCTCAATCTGGAACCTACAATAGCAATGGTGAGACACCCATCTGCTCATAAAGAATTCATCCTCTCGATTTCATGTATTTCGATATTGAGGAATCTTCAACTTTAGCTCTATAGGGTATAGATCATCCATCACTTTCATTCATGAGTCATGTCATCTACCAGAAATTGATTCATCTTTCTTTCTTATATTGTCCACCTTTTATGCCATCCTTATTTCTTTCGAATCATCTCCAAGGATATTAAATCCTTTCTCATGATTAGCAACCATGCACAAATTCATCCAAATAAAAATATACGTATGGAATTTTAAAACAAAAGTTACCTCAGTGATGATCTTGCACCATGACATCTTCATGTAGGCATTGGCATCCTTTATTCAGATTGACACATCTCCTAATGATATGTTTTTTCAAGGGTCTTCTTCTTTACTAGACTTCTATCAGAGTCTACATATCCTCCCAGGAGATATTCTAGTCTCATATTCTTGGCTTCTAGATGATAACTGCCTCTTGACATGGTTGCACTTCATGATATCTCCCTTTCTGCACAACTTTATTCCCAGGAACTTCCAATTTCCAGTTCCTTTTTCATATACAACCACTAGATATTAAATATGAGGATATATTATGTTGATTTCATCTGTCAGTGCACCATGAGAGATCTTCCTCCATATATCATACTTCTAAATATAGAATTCCATTACCTGCAACCATATGACATGACTTCACAACATCTGGTGTCAGCATATAAATGTATATACCTCATACCTTTTTCCTTAGATTCATTCTGTAGAAATTTTACTAGAATGAACAATTTCATTCCCTTGACTTGCTTTATCAATATGTCATCACATCCAAATTCTGTAACATAGAATTCTGTGATGAAAATTTTCTACATTCTTTCTAATCAGTGAATACATATAGAATTCCATTAGAAAATGTCAGCACCTATTTTCATGATGACCCTTGATCTTGATGACTGCCTTCCATCCGTATTTTTATCAGTGAGGTTTTCTAGGAGTTGATTCACTAAGAGCTCATAACATGCTTCTATCATAATGCTATCAATATACATTTCTTCCTATCATACTATTTTACAACCAATAGAAGTCACTTAAAGAGGAAGATTATCTCAATCATAATAGAGATCTTTTGCTTCTTCTTTCTTAGATTTCTTTTCATCAGGTTCTTCCCTCATATATGTGACATGAGCTTCTTCCTTTTTCCTCTTGTCCTTTCCGGATTTAGGAAAATCTATTTTATAATGCTGAAGTTCATTATATACAAAGCATCATACTTTTACCATATTTCTTCTTTTATTTTGAGGACCAAATTTACCGAATATTCCTTTCTTCCTAGATATGGCTGCAAAGGCTTGATTCCCTTCACTTGATCCTGTATCACTTTTGGCTTTCAATCTTGTTTCCTCTATTATACATAGAGACCATAAATCATGGAATAGTGTGGCTTCTTTATTCCTGTATAAACTTGAAGTGAAGTTTCCCCATTCTTCTAGTAGAGCATTCAGAACCACTGTAGTCATCTCAGGTTAGACATTACTTCTCCTAGTTCCTGCAGTTGATCTCTTATTTCAGAAATCCTCATAAAGTATGAAGTGATTCCTTCTTCTCTTGAAAATTTCATTGTATATAGTTCTTGTATCAGAGAGATTGCTTCTCCTCCAGTACTCACAGATAATAGCTCCACCAGTTTCTTATATATTTCCTTAGAAGACTTTAGTTTTGATACGTAGGGAATGAGTGAATCCTTAATGGATTCTATGAGAATCCTATAGGCTCCGATTTTTCCCTTCATGTACTTGGCATGAACTAGAGAATATTTTTTTGGTGATTGAATTGTCGATCCTTCGATGTAGTCCATAACTTCATCTTCAATTAAATTAAAATCTTTCCTCTTCTTCCATGCACTAAAGTTTGATGACTGCTCTCTTTACAATAAGTCATCTTGACAGATTTAAGTAAGGTCATAGATACTTACTTGAGTAGAGTGGCTTGCAGCTTCCTTGATGATGATGAAGATGAAGTTAGGAGCTTCTTCTAAGATAGAAATATTCAATGTAGGTGTTCTTGGATCCTTGATGATAAATGATATCTTCAAAAGATGATGTCCTCTTCTAACAATGCCTTGAATGTAAATATTTGATGGAAAATATTATTTTGTTGAATGAATTAATCCTTTGAATGAGATAGAAGATATTTCTTGAAATAGCTTTAGAGTCTTCCTTGCAAAATGTTTTGACTTTTCAACGCAAACTTTAACCTTGACTTTGATTCTTGCTTCCTTAAGTGCCTCCTTGCTAAGTAGCCCTTGTCTTTTAGCACCTTAGCCCTTGTCTGATTCCATGTTGAGAATTTAGAGGGCTAGTGTCTAACTAAAATTCTCTTTTTGATAATTACTTGTGAGGTTACTTGAGTTACTTATGTCTTCTGGCTTGTATTATTTCAGTCTTTACCGGGCGATTACCAAAACCAAAGACACAAAGTTAGGGTTTCCTTAGCTAGAAACTTTCCTTCTTGGAGACAGAAACCTGTTAGAAATTCTTCTTATAGATCTTCAAATGACAAGTACCATGACCAAGACTTAGACCCTTGACCTATGAATGCCTCCAAGACCTTGTCATTACTTCTTTGACTGCCTCCAACACTTATCTTTCTCTTCTGCTCCAATCTGCACTGACCTGTACTAGTACTAGAGAACTCGTTCTCTAATTTCCACTTCTTATTACTTAGTCAACTATTGGAGACTGAATCTTCTTCATCTTGCATACACTTGTAACTTTATTCCTTTAAGACTGCTTTCTTCTTCAGGTCACTGTCTTCATGTATTGTAGGTGTATAATGATTCACAACTAATTTTTGGCCCAATTAGCAAGTCCTTCCTTTCAAATAGATCTGCAGACTTATCGTACTTTGTATAATGCCTTTCTTCATTATGATTCAAAGCACTGTGACCGCTGGTATCACAAAACGATATGCATTACTTCGTAAAGAATTAATATTCTTCTTGAGACAATATCTTGGGAAAACACCGTGGATATCAGTATGTTCTTTCCACAGGATAAATTTCGTACCAAATCTCAAATCAACACTTATATACTCCTTAAATTCATACTTTTCACCTTCCTAAATCCATACCTTTTGTTCCTTTAGCCACTTCCGAGTCACTTCAACAATCCCAAATCTTGGTGCAAAATAGGCTACATATCAGCATATATATATATATATATATATATATATATATATATATATATATATATATAGGGTATATGTCCCTCCTTTTAGGCCAACCATACAACAACATGTAGGCTGACATTATGACTATGTATAGGTTGACTTTATCATTCATCTCCAGTGTTGAGTGAGGGTTGTTTCAAGCCATTCTTCCACAAGGTTCATGACAAGGTCTTGTTGCATTTATTGATTACTCAGATCTTCATATACATGACACTAATTACATTTAAAAAGAATACAAATCCTAATAGACATCAAGAAGAAGTCTATTGACCTATAATAAAATCTTGCTCATGAAACCCACGAGGCAGGTACAAAAAAATAAATTTTATTATCTTTGCCTTCTTCTTTGCATAAATACATAATTACATAGTCAAAATGAAGGCCGATCCTAGTTACACTTTTCAACACTATCTCAGGAAACTATGTTTCCTCTGGGGTCTTCCACCAAATTAATGAAATCAACAATAGCAGCCAAGCATAATGAAATTGTTTTCCTTCTTCATGTGATTCACACACATTCTCTAGAATTTCCTTGCACAATTAATTTTACCAATTGTATATCACTTCCTTTTCACGTCGTCCAGTGAGAGTAATCACCTACGCGGGCACATCCTTTAGTCTACATTTTCACATCATCTTGCAAGCCAAGATGAGCGTTCTAAACTGAACAACAGGGTTGTTTATCTAACTCACCACAAATCCCCTTCTCTTGTGTGAGACTTGGTATTTGGATTTGATCTTTTCTGTGACAACTTTCTCTTGCGCTTTCCTCCCAAAGTCAGCCATTAGATCTATGCACTGATCAGGTACGCCAGTGATTCTATGGATTGGCGCAGCATCAATGGGAATGTGCTCTCCCAATCATAGTGTATCACCATGCACGAGCGTGAGAAATTGTTAGACACATATATCGTTTATTGGGCTACACCTAAAGTGATGGATCTGCAATAGATTCAACATGCCTACCTTGTGCAGACCCAACACCCATCTCTTCATCTCTAGGCACACAATTCCTCCCTCATACTGGACATGGTCGAGGTATAGTTCTAGTGCAAGTTTAGGAAATTTATCCACGTTCATGATGTCCCAATCCTCCATTCTGAGTTGCGGCACTTTTCAAACATGTTACCTTCAAGAGGGACGTTTTCAGGGATCAAAGGCATATTGATGCTTGACCGCACCTTGTTGAGATCTTTGGGAGCCCTTACTAACAGTTTGTGTGGTGCGACATAGGTTGAAAACCACAAGAATGGGGACACTTCGATCACATCCTCTTATTCCTCCATAATTGTATCAGGGAGATCTGTCATTGGTATTTTCAAGTGCTCAGTCGTATGAAGCACAACTTCAAAGTCTTTTCCCATGGGATTTTTCTTGTCCCAGATGTTTGACCCTTCTTAGATTTCATGGGCGCCAGTGTTTCAACAATCAGCGTAACAGGGAAATTTGGCGCAACAGGGTCATCTTCGGGTCGTGTAGCTGTCATACTGGGTGGAATTACATAACCTAACCCTCTGTGGTGAAACTCTTCGTCAAATCCTGGATCCAAACTATACATAGAAAATGAGTATGCAGAGGAAATAAAAGAGCTCAAGGAAAATAATTTTCTCAAAAATCAAAGGAAACTATTGCGACCCCATAGGTCATATTTATACTTGTGGTACGTCTTCAAAGGTTCCTTCTGCATTAATGTGTCTCCATAAATGACAAAATGGTCCCAAATATGGCAAAATCTCTTCATTAAATGCAACCTATATGCTCCCATAAACCGTAATAAAGTTGTCTTTTCCAGATTTACCATTCCAATGACTAGTTTTTGGCACCTTTGTGACCCAGTCAACCTCCTCACGCAGCTACCACGTGCGCGTCACACCTCACTGCACATCTCCAACTCATACCTCCATATGAAAATCGCGCCCCCAACATAGGCTTATCAACCAGCTATTTCAAAGTAGAATAGGTAGTGACCATCTCTTCCTTTAATAAGTCCAAACTCGTCTGACATTCCTCATCCCAACGGAATGTCACATCCTTTACGAGAAATATGGTCATGGGTGTAGTGATCAACACCTCGCTCCGAATGATCTTCCTAAATTCCCGGAAACAGAACCATTTTTTGGCTTGAGCGGTCCTGAACCAGGTTCAGAGTTTATCGCACAACCAAAAAACCCTCCAACTTCTGGCCTTTCGACAGTGACCTGCTTGCGCAGATCAAAGTCTCGCTCGAAGCAGTATGGGGGGGTGTTGGAACCAGGTTTTTGCACCCTGAGGAATAAAATAATGTAGTGGCACTAAACAGATCGATTGCATGACTTATACAGATCTTAACAGATATGTGCAAATACATAATACTTATCAGGATCGCAGATCACTTCGTCGTAGATATATCATAACAGAACCAAATCGAGGTCTATCTAATAAGAAATTACTTAAGAAGATTCATCCAAATATTCAACCATCAATATAACTTCATGCATAAATAAAAGATGTATTCGCACAGATACAAATAAGAATAACAAAATTAAAGCAATATTAGGATAGAACAGTAAGTAGATAACTTAGATAGTTGACACAATGTTTCCACCAAAATTAGTCCTTGTATTAATTCAGAGCTATTCAGTACATCAGACTTTCCCTTACACTTTACCCTTCCACACACACACACAGCCAGGGGAGTCCGCATACAGCCAGGACTAGGTCTTCGTGCACACAGCCAGCAGGATTCTTTTTACCCAATCTAGACTGAAACCCTTACATAAGTATTATAGACACATAAAAATTCATATCATAACATCATATCAAGTTAAGTTACCCTTCACTTAGACTCAATCTATCTATTTATATCCAATCTAGTGCATAGATACTATGGTCTCAAACCATGGTTTGAGGCCCACAGTTTACCCTTAAACCCTTTTACATCAAAAGAGGGACTTTGACCCACCCCAAATCCCCTTGACCTATTCACTCAGTGCGCATATAAAAAAATTATATAAAAATATACCAAAAAGTGTACCCCATGGGACCCCACTCCAATAGGTACACTGATAGACCTCACAACTATCGGGTGTACATGCCATCTCACAGGATGACAGTGGTTAGGAGAGACGCAAAATTCGATGAAGAGAAGGTCGTGCGAATTTCCTTTGAGAGGGAGCTTCAGTTGCATGCAGTTGAGGAGCTCTTAACTCCAAAAGAATAACCTCAAGATGTGGATTAGCCACAAGCATAGGAACAAAGAGTGGAAGCACCCACTCATGTAGAGAATCCATAGACGGAAGGAAGCGCACCAGAGAGGCTGATAGGTTAGTGCTTGATGCTAGAGAGAATGTGGGAGCACCCACATCACAGCGCAGGTAGAGAAGGTCCCTAGATAGGTACACTGTCTACATGGCTCTTATGAGAAAGAGTGTAGATATTGAGTGATCCTCATTCGAGGAAGTAGTGCAACAACTAGTATGGGTTGATACCATGGTGGAGGAGTATGACTCCATTATCAGAAATAGTGCATGGGAAGTTGTCCCAAGACCAAAGGGTAAGTTAGTTGTAGGATCCAGGTGGATCTACAAGTGAAGCAGGCAAAAAATGGGAGTGTTGAGAAACAGAAGGCCATATTTGTGGCCAGCGGGTTCTCTCATGTGGAGGGAATTGATTATGACGATACCTTTGCTCCAGTTGCAAGGTACTCATCAATCATATCTATCCTTGCACTTTCAGCGTAGATGGGATGGAAGATACATCATATGGATGTAAAGACAACCTTCGTCAACAAAGTGATTGAGTGATTAGGTGCTCAGAATTATGCTAAAATATCAAAGTTATCATAATGACATGAAACCTAAACGACCGCATAGTGTTTGTCATTCTAAATCCGGCGCAAGTCGTTTCACACGAAATGGACTCTGTATGGATTCAGAAACGACTTTTGTATGTTTTCCTAAACAGGCAAATTTGGTAAAAAAATTGCAGACAAGGAACCCAGTTAGCAGTCTGTACTGCTAATGTGGCATGATGAATGGGTAGGTCAACGGTTTGGTCAACTATTTTCTCCAGCAAATAAAGGGCGGCCAAGTGACAGAGTTTAGTTGGTTTTCATCATTGTGTGTTTGAAATTTCTCATTGGTTGTGTTTGGGCCAATGAGGAGGAGGCACATGGCTCAAAGGCCGCCATGTGTCCCCCTCATGGGATTAAACAAATTTGGTGAAGGACCAGAGGTACCGGGCGAGGGTCGAACACGAGACCTCCGCCAACTATCATGTTGCATTACCAACTCCCCTACATTGTACAACTCTGTTTCTATTTAAGCTTTATTCAATAAGCCAATGGGGGGAGAGGGGGCCAGTCCCCAAGTCATGTGACCGACGCCCAGGACCAATGACAAAGCAGGAGTGCTTATCCCTTAAGCACAATTATTACACCTTAATCCATGATTAATTAACGTTAAATGGGTTTATTAAACGACACACCATTTAAGTGTTAATCCTGGCTTAATTAACACTAAGCGGGGTTATTAATATTAATCCAGATTTAGTTGGCAGCTCCAACAAATCCAGTGGATTTGTCTAATTTTAGTGCCAGTTAGCTATTTTTGGGGAGGAAATTAGGGAGCGGAATTGGGGAATTCATAACTCAGCCAATTTTCTACCAAATGAGGATAAAAAAGAGGCTAAGGTACCATTTTTGAATGTTTTTAACTCAATGAAATAGGTTTCAGGAGCATAAATCAATGTAAACACATCATTTTGAAAATTTGAGCATAATATAGAGGCCCAAGCCATGGATGCTGGACCAAGGAGATGTAGCCCAGGACGGGTGAACTCCTTCATCAAATCCCTGTGTTGACGTGTTGTATGGTGATGTATTGTACTTTTTATAGTTGTTGTTTAGTCTTTTTTTTATGTTAAACTCTTCATAAAATTAACATAAAAATCACTCATGAGATTCAATAACTTGCAGGAGAACTTGAACCCTTAAGCACATGTAAAACATTTGTTTCAAAATATGAAAGAGGAATTAGCACAACATTACTAACATACCTTAATCAGATCATTTTTGGTATCAAAACATTAGGTTTTTTATGCAAGAATGTATCTAATTGTTTGCAAGTTTGTGTCATGTTTGCAAGGTTAAAACTCAAAAGAGAAGAAGGGACATTGGTTGAAAGCCTTGCAGTTGGGTCAAGAGGAAGAAGGGCAAGGTTTCCAAAGTCTTCAACACCAACACATCCTCAAATTGAAGTTGAGCCTTAAGTGAGCATGTATCGTGAAGGATAAACTACCATGACATAAGAAGAGAGAGCATTCAAAAAGGCATTTTTTGATATGACTGAGATGGTAAAGGTCCTTTATGAGGAGATGATTTTAAGGATGCAAGGAGAAATTTATAGACCTCCTAGAGGAGAGGGTTCTCCAGGAGGAGGAGGTCATGGAGATGGTAATAAACCAGCATCCACTCCACCATCATCATCACCACCATCTCTTCCTCTTCATCATCTTCCACTACCACAACCTTTCCATTTGTTCATCCACACACTTTAAAAGGAACTAGTAAATCACCCTTACTTAAACTTGATGTTAAATTTTAGCTACCAATGTATAATGGTGAAGTGAATGCAGAGAATCTTGATAATTTGATTCGTCAGTTGGAGGTTTATTGCAGAATTCAGAACCTTCAAGAGGATGACATAAAGATTCAATTGGCTTCCTTGAGAATGGAGGGTTCAACATTTGTATGGTGGGGATAAAGGACACAAGATGAGATTAAAAAACACGGTAAGATCTCAATTTCTTGGTCTGATTTCACTACTGCCATTAAAAGTAAATTTCACCCTCTAGATTACATGAAAAAATCCATTATGGACTCGCATAATTTTAGACAACTAAAGGGAAAAAGTGTTCAAAATTATACATAAGAGTTTAGGAGAAGAGCACTAGTTTTGGGTGTCAATTTACCTTCTCAAGACACTTTGTTAAAGTATATTGTGGGTTTGCACAACTATCTTAGACATACTATTCTCATGTTCAATCCCACATGTTTTTTTTTTTTTTCTAAGTAAGAGTAAGATCTATTAATAAAACATATGATACATGGAGGCTCTGGCCTCTGCAGTTCTAGCCTGTATCAGAGGCATTTTTTCTTAAAAAAGCAAAAAATAGAGCTGCCCACATGGGAAAACCAGCCCAAAAGGAGTTTGAAGCACTGCCTAAAAGGAGGAAACCAACGTTATACAAAATTGAGTAAATGTGCCAAGCATCATAGTAAATAGAAGACAAAACTAAAAATCTGGTGTCCTTAAACAGAAAAGGACCTGAAGAACTATGCGTCATGGGATGCTAGAGGCAGTTCTTCGACGATGAGGCATCTATATTCATCATCTTCAGCATGCGGGTAGCCTGGAGCCTCCGGTTGTGGCGCGACTGCAACATCACCTTTATCTCCATCCTGCTTGCTTGACTCCTTGTAATAGTTCGAGCTGCTGCCACTAGTCGAGTCAGGATTGTGCCCAACTGGAACCTGATGAGCTTTCACGGAAACAGAGGGGCCATGATCACTGCAAGGGTGCAAGGGTTGGTTGGGTGGATTGAGACATGGGTCATCGCTGGTAACTTCATGAAAAGAGACTGAGATGGTGGCGACGATGAGAGGACGGCCAGAGGAACATTGGAATTGAAATTAGGCAATGGAGAGGGACTGTGAAGAGGCAGATGGGGTAAAACGAGGCGGGGGGTGCGTCAAAGGCTCCGAGGAGGGAGGCCGAGCAGAGGAGTCGAACAGTTGGCCGCGACCACTACGCGTATGAGCATATATGCCCCCAGAATGCTCGAGAGAAGAGGATGAAGAGATGGAAAGATAAGAAGGAGGCGGACAAGAGACACAGCCTTGACTGTTGCCACGCCGGCATCTCATACGGTGCCTAAGGCGGGGCATGTTGGAACAATGGGGGGAGAAAATTCGTAGAGCAAGGGAGGAGACCGGGTTGGCAGGAGAAAGCCGAGAAGCTGGGGCGGAATTGAAGCTGAAGTTAGCCAAGAAGCGTAATTGACAGAGAGAACTCTGAGAGTAGTGGTGCCCTGGAAGGAATTCTATACAACCTCTGAGTTTGCATCGCCTACCCGTCACTATGCGAGATCTTGGCTCTACCGCCTCAGGAGCGCAACAACTATGCAAGGGGAGAGGATGGTGCTGCATAGAATTAGCATGCAAAGAATGGAGCTTCTCAGAGGGGCAAGAGGCCGAACCAGAGGGCCAAGAAGCAACGCCAAAGGGCCGATGGAAATAACCAGTCGAACGAGAAGGGGGCTTCATTTTCATGCAGAGGAGGCAACCTCGATGAGTGCAGCAGAGTAAATGCTGCTTGGGGTGGCGGCCAAGCTGCATTAAAGCTAGTAAATGTCGAGGGCGAGACTTGTGAGTGGCCATGTGGCCTTTCCACGCGCCAACCCGCAAGCCTTTCGCTATACCATCTCTATTAAACACCTACATCCGGGGGGTTCAATCCCACATGTTATCACACATAAATTTTTAATTTTTATTAGGGTCACTCACCTAGGTTTCATTCTATATCATAAGGTTGGTCCATGAAATTGATAAAAAAATCATGAAATAAGTGTTTATCCTAAGTCCAAAACACTTCATTAGTCATGTCATCTCAGTCACATCTATCAAATCCACCTTAGGCTCACATGCATTGGTTTAAAATTCATATTTTAGCCACATATCTGATTTTTCACAATTTTTTAGCGAATTCTATGCAAAATAGGTAGATTTCGCTACAAAACTTCCTGACAATTTTATAGCGAATCTGAGGATTTCTCTGTTTTTTGAATTTTTGAGCAGTCAATTTCAAGAGAAGTTTATGAGAAAATAGAGGAGAATTCTAAGAAACTAAGAGAGGTTATTTTGAATAACTGATCAAATAACATTAACCTCTTTCATGTTTCTCAAAGGTGCTACAAATTTGGAGATTCAGATATGTCTTTGGGCTCCATTTTCAAAATTCTTTTTTTTCCTCTTTGAGACATGTTTTTCAAATGACGTTATCGGACACTTGGAGATGTTTTTCAAAAAATAAAAAGAGAGTTTGTTATTTAGCACAAAATTATCTACAAAAACCTCCTTCGGTTTTGTAAGAACTATCAAGGATTTGGAGATATGAGATCATTTCTAAGCCCTAAAATTCAAAAAAGACAACTCTGTTTTTATTAATAGAGGAACTTGTTGAAGGTGAAAATGTTGTGAGGATAAGAGGTATTTTGAACCTAATTTGCTTTAACATACTTCATCATATCATATTGCAAACCCAAAAAGTGAAATTTTTAATAAAAGGGAGGATTTTTAGTTTTTTTTTCAGTAAATTAGGCAATTTCGTAGCGAAGGCCAGATTTCGCTACAAAAACTGCTGTAGGTGAATTTTTGCTTAAAATCACAGCTATGGTAAAAATAAAAGTGTGAAATTTTTTTATTTAGCTCATTAGCCCCAAGGAAGACCCTCCAATAGTCATAAAGGTCAAAGGTTATGCAAAAGGTGGATTTTGGAGTTTGCTACGAAATGAGCGCTACAAAATGTTTTGTACATGATGGTTTTAGAAGTAAAATTCAAGTTTAATTTCTGACCAAATGAAAAATGATTTTGGAAATATGAAAAAGGTTTTACTTAATCACATGCCCATATAAAAAAACCTCTCTCAGTTTATTTAAATCAATCAGGGTTTGGAAATTATGCACTTATCTTTGAAGCCTATTTTGCAGAATTTTCACTAACTAGATTTATGAAAAAATTGTAAAATTTGACTTGGAGGAGATCCATCTCAGCATCCACATGGCATAATGACACATCAGTACTCCAGTACACTCAGAAAATTAGTTGGTTGCAGTTTATAAGGGTTATTAAATGGATTTGTTGAATTATTTAATGAAAGAAGAGTCTTTTTTTGTATTCAAACTCCGCAAAACATAAATATGATCCCTAGGAAGTCTCCGAGTGATGTAATCATATTTGAATTTGGTCTCTAAGGTGGGAATTCGAAGCTAGAAAGGTGGAAAATAATTTGTATGAGTCCTCACTCTATAAATGAGATATTTTTAGAGTTATAAGGGGCGGGAGAATGCTTTTGACACTACTACTATTGTAAATATTTTATATTAGTAATAGACAATGACTATAATTCTGCTTCACCTGAGATTCTTAAGATGTTTCAATGAGATTATGTGTTTTATTTTATCTTGCTTCCAGTATATTGATGTTAAATTACTCATAATTCATGTTATGCATACTCTGAATTCCTTTTAGCATTGATCTATTGATTATCTCTATGTGTTAATGTTGTCCTTAATTGAAACAGAAAAAGCCTCAGTTTACATAAGTAGATATAATTGTCATTGAATTACTCTTTATTGACTCCATGAGCCCAATGGTAGTGAAATATTTCCCATTTTTCACCTACAATCAAATACACTAAGACACTCACAGAGTTAGCCTTTTTTTTAAGACCTAATTGAGCAAATCATTAGATAAATTGAGAGAGCCCTCTTAGGCTGAAGAGGCTAATCCTCAGTAAAAATTTGGTTAGAAAGAGTTACTCTAATTTTTCTGGTGGAGCAGCCCACCAATACCACTAGAGATAACATGACAAACTTAGATGAGGTTTGTGTTCAATCCATACATCTAGAAGCAAGAGGGAGACATAGTGTAGATAAGAAAAGTGGTAGTTTCCTTGAGTATGAAGGTACAGGAAAGGGTAAGTTTAATGGAAAAGGAAAGAAAAATGGTTCTATTGAAATAGAGAAAGAGAAAATTACATGTAAACATTGTTTTAAAAATGGCCATGATGAATACTATTGTTTGCAACTCCATCTAGAGTTGAAGCCAAACAAACTTAAAACGAAAGAGAAGGAGAAAACATCTGCAATCATTGAACATGACTTAGGTTCAGATTCAGGAGACGAAACCAAGATTACATCAATGGGTTTGAAAGGTAAGAACATCACAAGCAATATTTCTTCAATTTGTTCTAATGAACTCAAGATGATGATACAAGAATTGAAATCCTTCATATTAGAGTTGTTTCAAAGCATACCAAAATAGACACACTATTTGATAGTGGTTCTCAAGCCAATTTCATTTTTGAAGACTTAGTTAAGAGGTTAAATCTAGAAATTGTTACATATCCAAGACCTTATCCTTTAGGCTAGATAGGCAAGAATGTAAAATCGCAGGTAACAAGGAAGTGCATCTTAAGGTTTGCAATCAATTCAAACTTTATTGACGAAGTTGAACATGATGTAGTTCTGCTTGAGATTTCAGGTATTGTTTTGGGAAGTTCTTATATTTATGATAGGAGGGCGGTATTTCATCACCATGAGAATAAGGTCTATTGGTTCAAGAATGGAATTGATTACATAGTTAGAGTGCATAAGAATAAGAGGAGTTTTTCTCTTATACATGCAGGAGAAATGAAGAGAATAGTGAATGCAAATCAAAATTTGGCTTTGTTAATGTTTAAGCATAGTGATGTTTTGAATGAGACATTTAAAAAAGATGTATAAAATGAGCAAGATGATTTCATTATAATTGCTAATGTTTGTAATAATATGTTTCAAGGCTCTAACATGTTGCCTTTGAAAAGAGGTAAACAATATGTGAAAGATTTGCAACAATGCACATCAATGTTGAACAGTGATGGAAACAAGAGGTCAGTGTTGAATGGTGCAAAAATAAAAGAACAAGCGCCAAAGAAAGATGATAAAGAAGGAATAGATTCCACTAGTACTTATTTTTGGTTTCAAAATGGTACATGTCAATGGAGAAAACACTTAGCCAAAAGTTAATGCAAGTACAAGGCAAGACAAGTTAAAAATCACCATGTCGACAATGTTCAAGGTGAGAAATTTTTCCAGTTATTCAAGTTTCCTTTGATTATTGACCAAGCTGGGAACAAGTTTGTTTCCTGAAGAAAAACTTTTTTTCTACATACTATGGGAAATTTCAGCATGATGGTGTCTACAACAGTAAGACAAGGTCTCCAGAATCAAGGAAAAAAATTAGCTTTTATGAAAACCTCAATTGTTGAATTTAGGCAAATTCTAGTGGATTGAGACTAAAAGGGCGAGGGAATTTTACCCTCATCCACATGTACAATAATGAAAGATATTTTGGGGTCCAAAAGCTTCTAGTGGGGAGGAATAATCAACTGCTCAGAATTATGCTAAAAAATCAAAATGCTAAGAATGACACAAAACTTGAATAACCGCGCAGTGTTCGTCGTTCTGAATCTGACACAACTCGTTTCACGCGAAATGGAATCCATATGGCTTCAAAAATGAGTTTTGTCTGTTTTCCTAAACATGCAAATTTGGTAAAAAATTTGCATATAGGGAGCCCAGTCAGCAGTCTGTACTGCTAACATGGCATGCTGACTGGGCAAGTCAATAGTTTGGTCAACCATTTTCTTCAGCGAATGAAGGGTTTCCAAGTGGCAGAGTTTGGTTGGTGTTTGTCATTGTGTGTTGGCAATTTCTCATTGGTTGTGTTTGGGAAAATGAGGAGGAGGCACATGGTGCAACTTGGGGCTGCCACATGTCCCCCTCATGGAATTATAAAGTTATGGTGAAGGACTGAAGGGACCGGGCGGGGGTCGAACACGATACCTCCGCCCAACTAGCATGCTGCATTACCAACTCCCCTACATTGTTGTAGTGCCCTAATCTAGTTGACTGACAGTGATATAAATTTTAACATTATTTAGCCCTAAGGCTTGCACTTTATTCTTTGAGGACCTCAGGTTGAGGATCCGAACACATGACTCTATTATTAGTGGATTTGATGGTAATGTATGTTCTTTATTGATATTGTGATGATGACATCATTAATGGTTATGAACGTTCTCTATTGATATGATTGTAGCATTAATGGATATGAATGTTCTATATTCATATCATGATGATGATAGACTTGATGGATAGGTATGTTTTCTATTTATGTTACGATGATGATGGCTTTGATGGATATGTTAATTTCCCATTGATTTTATGATTATGATAACCATGATGGATGTGTCCCCTATGTTAGCTACTTACATTAGTTATGATTCAAAATGAACAATGATGTGAATGACTAGGTCATGTTGATGTTGCTATTATGATAATGACTAACACTGAGAAACTTTGTTACTGATGATTATTGAGTATGACAGGAAACCACCAGAGGCACTCACATATGATGAGTTGACAACATCTGGTTTGATAGAAATTAATATTTTGTATTTGAAATTATAAGTTCAGTTTGAAACTTGATATATATATATATATATATATATATATATACTCTGATGATATGTCAGTGGTTGTAGGAACATGTTAGTTTCTTGGCCGAATGACTCACATATGGGTGATGGGGTTGTACAATTGGATGGAACAACATGGGAGGGGTGGGACAGTGTCCCTGATCTCACCCACTAGCGCTCCCGCCGTGACTTAGGTTAGAAAGGTTGAAACACCTTCGCCTTGAAGATCACGATGTCATGGGGGCAAGTCCAAAATTTGGGTTGCTCACTAGGATTTTTCTGGGGGGCGTGCATCAAGACAGATTCCTTAATCCCTAGCACCGTTATTCTCACTATAGCAGGTGACATATGCTATGATAGAGGTTTACGTCGTTGCACCTATACTTCCCCTCGTAGCCACTCGATGCTTGAAGGGAAAGTGGTGTGGCACCCTTGGAACTTCAAGAGAACTTATTGAAGGGCACGATCGATTTGGCACCCTTGGCATTACAAATAAACTGATAGGAATGGCACCCTTGGAACTTTGAAGGGAAGTTCTTGAAGGGCATGACCAACTTGACACCCTCGACATCATTAAATAAACTAAGAAATATAATCAATATATGAAAATCCCACTAATTCATATCAAGTTATATGATGTTAAAACCAAGGAAATTAAATCAAGAATAAAACTTAGGGTAAGGGAAGAATAGGAAGAAATAAAATATTTCACCCTGAGAATTATACCCCTTTCCATGTTGAAAAAAACATGTTAAGTGGATAATGTACATAAGTAACTTAATTAGGAAAAAGTGGGAAAGAGGGACATAGAGATAAGTATAAAGATTAATCATAAAATAGTTAAAGAAAAACTTCATTAAGAGAAAAGGGTGGTGAATTAAAATAAGATTAATAAATTAAAATTGGAGAAATTTAGAGAACCTCCAAGTGACAAGAGCCAACATAAGAATATCCATCTAAGAGGAAAATTTAGTTAAATTAGGAGGTAGTTAGGGGACCAAATCTGAGACTTATCATTTAACTTCAGTAATAAAAACAAATTAAGGAGTAGGAAAGGGGGGGATCAAGAGACAACTAGGAGAAGAAATAGGAAGTCTTTTTGGGGTGAGGAAAAATCTATTTTAAATTAATATTTAAGTAAATGATTTTTGGAGAGTCTTGGTGAGAGGGTGACACATGGGTGGGTGAATAATCAAATTTTGGATTAATAACAATAATTATTTATGCATGAAATTCCAAGTGTCACTTATGAAGCCTTCTATAAAAGAAGGGAAAGCTAAGGGAAAGGGACATTTTGCTTATCCTATTGTTGGATGGAGGAGATGATGTCATTGTGAGTGGTTACGAGCTATAGTTGAGTTTGGTGAGGTAGAGTATTCTAGAGAGGGGACTCTTGAGGCAAGGAGTGCTCACCTCTATTAGCTAGCACATTCCTTCGTTGTACAACCCCATTGCAGCTCAAGGGTCTGCGGGGAAGGAGAGTACCTAAGGAGTAGGGTGGGAGGTCAACCAGTGGGTCATTACATTCGGATTAAGCACAAAAACATTCACACTTAGAGGTAGATGACAAAAAAGGAGCTCAAGTCACAGCAAGTCAAGTTTGAATCTCGTCTAGGGGTGAAAGGTACATGTGTTATATATAATGTTTTTTTTTTATATGAATTCATTGTGCCTATAATCAACATGTAAATTAGATGTATGTGTAATGAAGTTAAATTTGTGGATGTTTGATATAAGCGAATAATATTTTTGAGTTCTCAATGATTCATCCACTTATGATTGTAGTCCTAGTTTGTTCTGCATAAAAAAAAATGATCAGTCCTTATAGTTGTGTTTCTTACATATATACAACTCTGTTTCTATTTAATCTTTATTAAGCGCATGAATGGGGTGAGAGGGGGCCATCCCCCAAGTAATGTGACCGCTGACGAGGACCAACGGTGAAGTAGGAGTGCTTATCCCTTAAGCACGATTATTACACCATAAACCAACATTAATTAATGTTAAACGGGTTTATTAAATGGTGTTCCGTTTAAGTGTTAATCCCATCTTAATTAACGCTAAGAGGGGTTATTAATATTAATTCGGATTTAGTTGGAGGCTCTGACAAATCTGACATATTTGTCTAATTTTAGCGCCAGTTAGCCCAATTTGGGGCCAATTAGCTATTTTTGGGGAGGAAATTGGGGACTAGAATTGGGCAAGTCATAAATAAGCCAATTTTTTACCAAATGAGGAGAAAAAAGAGGCTAAGGTACCATTTTTTAGTTTTTTGAACTCAATGAAATAGGTTTTAGGAGCAAAAAATCATTGTAAACACATCATTTTGCAAATTTGAGCATAATATAGAGGCCCAAGCCATGGAAGCTAGACCAAGGACATGTATCCCATGAGGGGTGAACTCCTTCATCAAATCCTTGTGTTGATGATGTTTTGTATGTTGATGTATTGTACTTTTTATTGCTATTATTCAATCTTTTTTTATGTTAAATTTTTCATAAAATTAACTTAAAAATCACTCATGAGATTCAATAACTTGCAAGAGAACTTGAACCCTTAAGCACATGTAAAATATTTATTTCAAAATCTGAAAGAGGAATTAGCACAACATTACTAACATACCTTAATCAGATCATTGAGGAAGAGGTGTACATTGAGTAGCCAAAATGATTTGAGACCTTCGACAGAGAGTCACATGTTTGCATACTTAAAAGAGCATTGTATAAAACGAAACAAGTACCTCGTGCTTGGTACACCAGGATCGAAAACTACTTCATCGGGTTGGGATTCACCAAAAGTGAAGCAAATTTGAACCTTTACCATATTGTGGTATAAGGTAAATTATTGATTATAGTATTATATGTCGACGATTTTATTCTGACAAGTGATGAGCAGATGATCAAATCTTGCAAAGAGGATCTTGCAAGAGAATTTGAGGTGAAGGATATGGGGCTCTTGCATTATTTCCTTGGTTTGGAAATTTTGAAAAGAAATGGAAAACTATTTGTATCTCAGGGAAAGTATGCCAACGAGATTCTAAAGAAGTTTCACATGGAGAGCAGCAAAACCATGGAGACTCCTCTAACAGGGAATTATTGGAAGGAAGATGCTACTTCAGGAGAAGTGGTAGAAGCTACCATCTAAAGGCAGCTTGTGGGTTCACTCAGGTACTTGGTGAACACGCGACTGGACATATGTTAAGTGGTTAACCAGCTTTGTCAAGCTATGGTTAATCCTAACAAGCTCTATTGAAAGACAACCAAACATGTTTTGAGATACCTTAGAGGCACCACTCAGTTTGGGCTATGGCACAAATGGACAGAGGGAGTGAAGCTTCAAGGCTTCACAGATGAAGATTGGGTAGGGAGTCCATTTGGCAAGAAAAGCACATTAGGGGGAATCTTCAGTAATGGGTCAGCAGTAGTTTCTGGGTACAACAAGAAGCAAAGATAAGTTATACTCAGTTCAACAGAAGCAGAGTGTTATTATTAATAACAATTAGGTTGGTTAGGGAGGTCATTATGCATTATGTATAGCGTGTTTGTCAAATAAACTCATTAAAATTGATAAAATTTCATGTTTTTTCTATAGTTCTAAAGGTTTAAAGTGTTCCTGGAAAACCGTACAACAAAAGATGACATTATTTAATGTCAAGCGGAAGGGTTTACAGGGCTGGAAGACATTACAGAATCTAGAAGGTACTTAAAAATACCCAAGGTTTGAGGAAAAATAAAATTTGAACAAGTCCTAAATGCTTTTGCATGCATTATCCTTCGTGAAGAGCGCCTTTGCGCGCCTTATGATCCAAAATGCGCACAATCCTGGGAGTGGCGAAATGTCACTATCCGAGACCACACAAAGCATAGGACAAGTGGTTCCTCACTTGAAGCCACCTAAGGACAGCCACCAATGCCTCAGACACCAAGTGAGAACACAATGGAATATTTGGAGCACACAAAGGAATCATGCCCCTCTCTTGGGTCACCATCCACAATGTACCAAGAGAGGGAATGAGGATTTGAAATCTCCTATATAAGGTCACCATGAGATAAAGAATGGGTGAACACATTGTTATGCTGGACAGAATTTCCCAAGCAATACCAATAGTGTGTGATCCAGAGCTGAAGATAGAGGGGACTCAATTGTTGGCCATCTAACAAGTTCAGTCCAACACAGTAGAGAGAGAGAGGGAGATTGCACCGAGGCAAGCTCGGGATAAAAACATCCTTGCATCGAGACTTAGAACCCATGTTCTAGGGGCCCTTTGGAAAGAGGGTAAATTTTCACTCTTATTACTACAAGCGCTCAATAAGAGGGGCCTAGAGCCATTGTTCGTATTATTTTTTTCGTTTGACTCTTTTCAGAGCTCGTTTTATTTGTTTTAGTTTTTAGTTTAGTTTTAGTTTATATATGCATGTTATTTCTCTATCTAGTATGCTTATGATTCTAGCTTGTTCCACTAACTTGCTTGACTCTACTTATTTTTATGTCTGTTACCAATAACTTAAGTGGGTAGATCACACCCCTTTAGTCGGTGTGATTTCGTACATACGTGCACCAAACACACCCCAATAGGATTGGCGACTCCACTAACGTTTATTACCAAGTTTATGTGGTTGTGCCTTTTTTGCAGAGACCTCGTTTGTACTGTGGAGTGGAGCTGAATTTCCCCTGATTTCTCTTGCAGTCCCTAGTTCATCCCAAGTGATGGACTGAAGCAGAACAAATCCAAAAAAAAAAAAATTGCAGGACTTTGCGCGCTTTTTCCTCCCACAGATGCGCCTAGGGCACATGTTCAAAGCTGACCCGCGCGCAGGCATCATGCTTGTTTCAGCCTTTTGCGCGCAAAATACAGAATGAGAAATTTCTCCCATGTTTCTGTCTTTTCGTACTTGTAAAGTGCTTGGCAGCCCCTAATACACTTTCCAACACTAGTTGTGGTACCTTGCAACTTGCTAAAGCTCACTCCTAGCTGTTTTTTGCAGGCTTAGTGTCAGTTTTACTTCAAGTTGATTTTTGCAAAGTTCACACATAGTTTAAGTACGGGGGAAAAATAACTTGCATTCCGAAACTTTTTTATGTTTTTCAAATTTTGGTACCAACACACCTAGATAACTAGCCAAAGTAAGTGGCCCAAGACCACACATGCGTAGTTAGTTTCTTTTTTCTAGTGTAAAAGCTATTAGTTTAGTTCAATTTTGCACTAGGAGTTTGGAGACTAGAATTGAATTGTTTATAGAAGAGAAAGTAATCTATGCTACCTTTTCACCCTCCGGTGATCCTAGGTAAGCATATGAACATTCCATATTCACAACTCCCCATCTCCCTATAGTTCATCACATAGATTAACTAGGAAATATAGAAAGTGGCTCATAATCCGCACATGTTTTTCTTTTGAGCCAGGAACAATACAACATAGTTTAAATAGGGGATTTTGAAAAGGATCATTGAATATCCACACATTAAAACTATTTTCTTGTCCACTTTGTGCTCACACACATTCACTCACTTAGCGAAGCAAAGACACCTAAAACTAACTTAACCAAACTCACTAAATTCTCCCCACAGGGGTCACAAAATAATTTATAGATTAATTTAGGATCAAGGGAGTAGGAATCCAATAAGCCGCCTTGATCACTCTTCATCTTGAAACATAGAAGGTGTCTGTTTAGGGAGCTTCAAATCCACCTATCAGCCCATGGAAAAGAAAACCCAAGCACGACAGAGAACCATTTCAGAGGGGGTTAGGATTAGGCACAGTGCGTGCGGTATCAGTTGGGGCTACCTGACTTGGTTGATACTCGGTACTGTTAGCTGACTTACCAAGAAGCCCAAGACTTGAATGCTCACGTGGGACAATGGTACTTAGTGACCAAAACTAGGGCATCCTTTCCATATAGGTGACGGTGCAGGCAAGTGCCAGACCCTCTACCCTTAACTTGGTGGATTTTCTTCGGGTGACTAGGGGCATCACGAGCTCTTACTGGACGTTGTGCCAACACTCGCAAGATATCCTCTCAAGGCCCAGTTACATTTGAGTGTGTGAGGATGAATATGTATTCTAGGATTTTGAGTATCATACGCAGAAAAACAAAAACCACTTTTTTGATTGCTTGATCACATAGATTAATTTAAAGGGAAATTTATTTTATTTTTCGCTTTGTTTTATGTATGTGACAAGAATTTTTCTTTGATCATAGACTCTATCCTCTCAATTTTTTCCAAAACCAAACCTTGTCGACACCAGAATGAACCCAACGTGACCTCGTAGATCTATGCGTCTTTTGGACCTCCCCCCATTACTGGGAGGGGTTCTAGGTCTTTCACCATTTAGGCGCCAAAGATGGAACACTGTCACCATTATAGGTTCATCCTGTATTGGGGCATCCATAGTTGGGAGCCCTAGTGGATCTCCCAACACCACACCACAAACCAATCCTCCCACAACCCCTAGGGGGCAGAGGAGTGCGTCACATTCGAGAAGCCTACCGAATACACAGTAGGGTACGTCGCAGACTAACCCTCTTCCTAACCATAACTTTATGTTTTCGCACAGTGCAACGACGTCAACCTCCTAGTCACCTTTCTTAGCTTCTTTGAATCTACCCGATTTAACCAAGATAATGAATGACCCCATCGCACACAATCGTAGATGGCCTCCCATGCCCATGAAGCTCCCTCAAGATATTCCAAAGTTCAAAGGAAAGCAAGCAGAAGACCAGGTAATCATGTCATGACCTTCCACCTGTGGTGCTCATTGAACAATATCATTGACGACACTATTCGATTGAGACTATTTCAATGCACCATGATTGGAGTAGCCGCGAAGTGGTACATGGAGCAACCCTCAGCTTCACATGGAACCTTTGGTGCCCTCACCACCACGTTCCTAAAATATTTTCAATTACCCATTCACCATGATTCCGAAATGGAATCGTTGACACATTTTAGACAGACCCTCGCCGTCCATATCTCGGACCATCTCCATGAATGGAGGCGGCATCACAGTTTATGTAAAGCTAAAATCAATGATTGGGTTCTCTTAGATTTGTTCCTAAAAACTCTTACGACAAATATTTCAAAGGATGTGGCGCAACAGGAACCCACATCCGAAGAGGATGCTATTAGCAAAGCCCAACAACATGAGTTGATTTATATGCAGTCAAGATACATTTATAACATCCTGCCTAACGCCCTGCGCCTGCAAACTTATCAAGAATTTCCAGGCGCATCAAGCTCTGAGGACAGAATAATTGAGTCATTCACCCAAGGTTACCTAGGCAGCAACAGTCAAAACCCCGGTTACACATACAGTTCTACCCAGAACGTACCTCAACCCGGTTTTCAAATTCATCATATGGCTCAACAAAATTTGACTAATAGGGCGCCAGCGTATCACCAGGGAGGAACTTATCCTCTAGATCAGGGGACTCAGTACGCATAAAGAAACGCTAACAGAAGAGCTCCCCTCCAACATCCAGGTGCAATCCAGGGACTGCGTTATGCTCAGTCCCCAACACAAGACCCGCCTATGCAGACCAATGCACATATGAACTTTGTGCAGCCGTCCCAAAACCAACCACACCAATAAAACTAGGAGAACTAACCTCCTAACTTGGTGAAGAAAAAAAAAAAAACACGCTAAAAGGGAACCTTGGACAAGGGGGCAACAACCAGCAATGCCCACCGTGATCCCAAACTGGAGGCAACTCCAACCAGAATTAGAGCCAGGAGCCGAGCAATGCCCAGCGGCAAAGAAAAAGGCCACCTCTTCAAACAAACCATTCTTGTTTGATATGTGGTGAGTACGGCCACTATACTCACCATTGTCTCAATCTCCCTGATCTGAAGAAGCTACATAGTAACCAAGGACAAGGAGGATCTTCCCAACAACCAGCTATGATGCAAAAACCTTTCCCCCATCAAGGGACGATAAGCACTTAGCAGCAAAATATATATGACTCCAAGAAAAGCAGCCATGAAATCTGCATGATTGGTGAAGAGATGTTTTTTCAAATAAGGAATCGCAATTACGACACCCCACCAGACACCAATACGCTAGGGGCATGTACTAGTGTACCGAATGCACCTTTGACTATTTCAAAGATGCTTATAGAAACATTGCCAAAAATGTCGAAGGGACCCAATAGGCAAGCATGAAACTACTCCAAAGCAACCCATAATTATATTATCGTGGAAGATTTAACACAATCTCCCGTTGCTATGTCAGCTTTGGAAGTATTGCTGTCATGCCCAAAACAACGGAAAGCCCTACTTTCCGCGTTAGGCACTATTGACCCTGCCGATACGTGCCTAATGGATTTTGACTTAGACAAAGCCACCCCCAGGCTTCCTTCCATGGTCGCCTTCCAGATACCAGAGTTGGTACAGAATATCACAATCCACTGATGTATCATAGACGAGGGTGCATCCATGTGCATCATGTCCAAAAATGTTTGGAAGAAGTTAGGGTCTCCCGAACTAAAATCCTCAGTCATTATGCTTAGAGCATACGACGGTCGTCCATCAACCCTCGTCGGCCTCTACCAAAACGTCCCAGTTTTCTTAGTCGGAAAGATGGTCCACATAGACATTGAAGTCTTGGACGCTCACCTGGACTACAATATACTCCTTGGGTGGAGTTATATGTACGCCATGTTTTCCATAGCCTCCTCCGTCTTTTTCATCATGATGTTCCCCCACAAGGACCACATCATTATTGTAGACCAATTGTTGCATAGCAAGAATCAGCCCCTAACAAACACAGATTTAATTCTACCCTATGTAGATACATCCTCGGATGCTCCCTCACGGTACCAAGAATATGGCCCCGGCCAATTCAAACCGTCTTCCTTTCTAGGATCATTCCTAGGAGATCCTCCCATAATCCCTGAGTCATTGCCCGATGTCACAAGGGCTCTGGTGTGCATGATTTCCACATCAAGTGCCAAATCTAGTCAAGACACAGACAAAAGTAGAATGGCATCGAGTCATTGGCCACGACAGCCTCTCTAGCCTATGCCGCCTCCCAAACCCCTTTCCTCTACCCCCCAGCTGGTTTCGTCTCCCAGCAGGTTTTGGCAACACTAGTATTACCAAACATATCATTGGAAATACCAGTTTGGTACCTCATTCCCCCAAAAATAATAGGAGCCACCCACGTCACTGCCACATGATTGAAGCCCCTTAGTCTCTAAGAGGCCCCACTCATCCCCGAAACAACCGAAACCGCCCTTGCAAGGGAAATTCCCATTGTAAAACCAGTGATCACGGCTAAGAAAACCGAGAAAAGAGGAAATAATATGGTGACCCCCGTCATACAACGGGAATCACCAGTCTGCACCATATGTGACGTAATAGGTCACCCTACCCATATCTGTCCGGAGATGGATGAATTAAAACCACTCCTTGGCTCTGAGATAGACATCACGACGCCGCATTCCCGTAAAAAGGAACCTACCACCAAAGGTAAAGGCAAAGCACTACGTGACAATCACGCATGCGCTCTCTGCAGCAACTATGGGCACTATACCTATCGCCTTAAACACCATTGAGCGATCCTATCAAGAGGATCCCTCCACCCCATCCAGAAATGAACCTCTTACCTTCTTGTACCTACAGGATGAATGAAGGGCACCAGAAAGACAACCATTTTCCCCTCTTCCCCCCAAGCCACCATACACCGACCAGGGACGGGGGAACCTGGTTGCCTCATCCTCTTGAGTTATCACGCGTGTCTATTACTACAGATGGTTTGATCAAGTCTTTTACCCAAGGTCACCTAGGCAGCAGTACTCTGTATTTGGGAGTTACCAGGCGCGTCGTCTACTGCAGACAGTTTGATACAGGTCTTTGACCCAAGATCACCTAGGCAGCAATAGCACCCATTATACTCAAAGAGTTACCAGGTAGGTAGATGCTACATATGGCTTGATCGGGTCTTTGACCCAAGATCACCTAGGCAGCAGTAACACCCACGATACTCAGGGAGTTACCAGGTAGTTAGATTCTATAGACGGCTTGATCAGGTCTTCAATCCTAGTTCTCCAAGGAAACAATAAACACCCAGGTAGGTATATTCTACAGATGGCTTGATCAGGTCTCTGACCCTAGATATCCTAGGCAGCAGTAACACCCAGGTAGGTAGATTCTGCAGACGGCTTGATCGGGTCTTTGACTCGAGATCACCTAGGGAGTAGTAGTACCATGTGCATCGATCCTGCAAACAGTTTGATTGGGTATTTTTCCCAAGATCACCTAGGAAACAGTAGTACCATGCATGTCGATTCTGCGGACGGTTCGATCGGGTCTTTGGCCCAAGGACACCTAGGTAGCAGTAATCAATACCCTGGATTATCATACGATTCTACTCAGAACGTATCACGACCTAGCTATCATGAAAGTCACCCCAACACTCATATACCAACCAGGGACAAGGGAACCAATAACCCCCATTCCTCGCACATAATGGACCACTAGCACAACGTAATGCGTCAGTCAAAATAGTGCAACCCTTCCCAGGGTCATCAACAACCACACAACCAGGAGAATTATGAAAATCCTTCAAATGTTGCAAAAAGAAGCCGAGGAACAAACAAAAGGGAGATCCTGGGCAGGGGGCAGTAACCAACAATGCCCCTCGTGATCTCAGTCTGGGGGCAACCCCAACCGAAATCAAAACTAGGAGCCAAGTAATAACTCCCAAGGGAAAACTGGAGCTTAGAGTATCCGATCACCAGACTGAAAGCAACACTGTGATCATCACTCCATAACACCCAAAGGCGATGCCACACATTTGCACCCCCGAAAAAATCAAAATTTCATCGCCGGCAGGTAGCTCTCTCTTATCTTATTTTTTAAAGATCATGACTTTCAATAATATTTGATAAATAAGATGCTTTAACTTGAGGTAGTTGTTTTTGTAGGAAAAGCTCGCAAACCATCCACAACACCATCTGCTGAAAGTTCCAGAGCAGGTATCATTCTACCCCCAGCATGATAGAGTCTTAGTAAAATATGCATATCCTGAAATCATTTCTCCATCAGAAATCAACCATTGGGTCCTCATATCCGACTATGTTTATCATCACCTCACCTTGCACATGATAAACATCGTCGTTGGTCGATAGAGCCTCCTCTCCATGGCGCTCATCACCCACAGTAGACCATATATCACAACAAAAGTGACGCCACGACCATACCACTTTAGTCTGAGAAGCACCTCATGCCCATCCATTCACCATGCATAAGGTCAAGTTTACCATACAAGCTAAAACCCCCTTCTCGTACAATCAGGTTGTACAAGCAGATTAAAAGCGCACTACCGCGCCTCGCATTTGGCGCACCATACCTCCATCAGTATAATCCCATATGTGATAATTTCTCATCTGCTTCATCAACCCCACAAATGAGACCAACCAATGGGACCCCCACCCTTAGAAAAAACCTTCCTCACAACATCAGTGAGCAAACACTTTCATGTTTTGGGGTACCCGTCCCTGTGTTTTGTACAAACCAAACCCCATTATTTTATTCTTTTGGTAAGTGTACAAAGACCCCTAACGGTGCAATATGTCCTTCACCATCCCATCCATATTTTTCTCCCATGGCAGTAGTCCTTGAACACCCTTGGTCGGAGTATTACACCCCCATGCACAAGCCACCATGACATTCATAACCAGCTTATACCCGCCCTAGAAGTCCTACCGACTCCAGGGATTTCCCCATCAGAAATAAGTATGACTGCCGCCAAAATGCTTAGTATACTTCGACCTTGGGCCACTAAATCTCCATCATCAGTTTTCAGTCTGTTGGGGTTCCAGTGTTTTGGCCAGATTGGCAAGACCAAAAGACTAGACAACATCAAAACCGCTTTGGGATCCTAGGATCTAGCCGTCCTAGATCCGTAGAGGGATCTCTCCATAAAAGAAAAGAATGATATATCTTTGAAGCTCAAAATGAGGTATTAGGCTAGGTATGAAGCACAAGGGGGGTTTAAATGATTTGGTTGGTTGTTGGGTTGGAGATCATCAACTGAGATGGTTGTGGAATGAAAGGAACAAAGCATAAAGATGTTTCAGCAAAAGAGGATTGGTTAGGAATGTGCCATCCATTGGGCTATGGAGTCATGAAAGGGGATTACTTGCATAACAACTATCCAAGGCTTTCCATAGGGCAAGTCATATATACCAAAGGATCGTTTAGATAGATGGTGGAATGGAACAATAAGGAGTGAAGGTGAAAGAAGGAAAGAAAACCAATTTCAGTCTGGAGATCAAGTCAAATATCATTTAAATCCATACCTGCTTTGACATACTCAAAGGAAAATCTCAATGAAGATACAAAGGGCAGCTCAAGATCAGGTCAGAGGTCATTTAACTCCAGGCCTGCTTCAGCATATTCCAAGAGAAAAACAGAGATAAGATTTAACACAGAACTAGGCCTAAGATCAGAGAAGGGCTTTTAACCTTCAATGCTTTGACACCAACTCAAGGGATCTTAGAAAGGCCAATCTCTTGGAAAAGGAACCTAGTGGACAGGGCTAACTCTAAATCCCTGGTATCCCAATTCTTCTAGCTTAAACCCAACCAGAACATCTAAGAAACAAACCCCGAATTCACACATCAGTAAGCATGGGCTGGACCAACATCTTTAACTGGTTAAATTGCATGAATTTTCTCTTAGATCCACTATCAGTAGAAAACATCAAGGATAAGAAGAGTAGTGGGCATTAAGGTACCATGCAGGGGGTATATCTTAAGCCTGATTTACTAATTCTTATCAGAGAATAAATAGATAGCATGAATAATGTAATAAAACAATTGCGGTAAGAAAAACATCACCCGTAATATAGACCAGGATCCTGTGAAATTTGATTGATTAATTGAAGTGTAAAACCAGTCACATACACTGAGCTCAATGGCTAATACAGTCCAAACTTTCTCCTCCTAGCCTACTAAATTACAAACTACTTAGCTACTTCCCCCAAAACTGTTCTAACAGTCGAATGAATCCCTACACTACAACAACAACAACAACCTTTACAATATGTTCTACGGGAGTTCTTATAGGAAAATGAAAAAGCAGGAGTAGATGTGAATTAAATTGACTCATTAAGACAGAGTGGAGGCAGAAGATCGAGCCCACTCTGCTTAATGTCTCTGCAACGCTGTATGTACTCTGTAGTATGGTCTGGGAGTCTTTTTCAGGTCGATATTGACCTCTGATATTTCTTTGAAGTCCTTTCTGGCTGTTTGGTACTCTGAGTAGCCTTATGGAAATAAGTAACCAGGATAGAAAGGTCTGTAGGTCTCCATAATCCATAACTGCTGTCCTGATAGTCTTGAAGCTTCTGTCAGTGAAATGGATTTTAAGAGCTCGAGGAGGCATGGAGACTTCTATAGGAAGGTGTACTTCTGGAGAAACTACGTTCTGTTGATGCGGAAAGCACTGATATGACATGTTAGTGTGCTTAGTCTTCGAACTGCGCCTTTATCCTTTGAATGCAGGATTACAATCATTAATCTTCAATAATAAGCAGTAATCCCTTCAATCTATCTCTGTCGATACACTTTTCCACTTCATTAACTAGAATCTCTGCGCTCTGAGTCACAGTGACTGTGACTGTGGAGACAGAGTGAATTTCTCACTTTGTAAACCCTGCACAATGCAAAAAATCGTTATAAAAATCTAGGGGGAGCAAGGGAAGGGTGCTGTGGAGGCTTGTGGAATGATGGCGTAGCAGTGGAAAACATTGGAAACTATGAAAGAATGGTGGAAGAATGGTCTGACGAAGGTCTGGTGTGAAAAGGTCGCAAAACGTTGGATCAGATGTGGAAATGGCAATCAATGGTCAGGATTCACGAATGGAGGTGTTAATAGTAAGTGGGGTAGAAGAAATAATATTTAGTGTAAAACCCAAATGTTAATGCTTGGGTAGAATACAAAGGAAATGGAGAAAAATGAATGAAAGCGAGGCCTTTGGATGGTGGGACCCGGTGGGCGAAGGGCGATTAACTGTGAGCTGTTAGATCTCAGGAGGAGATCAATGGTGGGGATTGTCGGATGAACTCTGTGGAGGATCCGATGAATGATCATAGATGGGAGATGTGATACAATATGGACCGTAGATCTAGATCAACGGACGACTGAGGTTGATTATGGAGGTTGCGAGAGTAGCGGGGAGGAAAGGTGGTTTCAGGAGGAAAACCACATGTGTCGCGTGGCTTTAGGACGATTTTGAAAAATCTCTGAAAAAACGCAATATAGGTCGCTGCTAGACACATGGCTAAACAAAACCACTTTTATCGCATGATTTCTGATCATTAAAGTTCAGATGCCAAAATAACGCGATATGCATTTGGACCATCGGATGGAGGGGTGGAAGATCAGACGGTGTAGGGTGGAGCACGACATGGGGAGATGCACGGTCGGTTAGGGGGTGGAAAGTCAAAGGCAGGTTAGATCCTAGCCGTCAGATCTAAAGAATGGACAGTCAGGATTAAAGAGGGAGTGGGTAGGCAAAGGGTTGTGTGATCAGGCGGAACGAATGAGGGCCGTTGGATCTATGGAGATCCACGGTGGGAAATCAATCGCAATCAGAGAAGGCGGGGGGCCGAGGCTCTTGAGTTTTGAGCTGCGATTACACCAGGGCCGTTGGATCGGCGGAAGGATCAATGGTGGAGATTTGACTTGAGGGGGAAAGACGGGGGGTAAATGAGTGGAGGGAAGATTAATCTGGACCGTCGGATCCGAATGGATGAATGGTTGAGATACAATTGGGGCTCGCAAATCAGGAGGATCAACAACACGGGATTGGGCGCTTTGTGATTTGAAATTATGCGCCAGCCGTCGAATCTAGCGGGAAAATCGACGACTCAAATATGATCGGAAGGGTGAAAGGGGAGAAGCAATGGGCACATTGTAGAATTAGCGCAGACCGTCAGATCTTAAAAGATCAACGATCAATAAGTGATCGGGGGCCGATAGAGAAAATACATTCTCGCATCGGGGAATTACAAGAAACAAAGGGATGGCACATATTGAAAGTCTCGATTGCGATAACTACCCGGGGCTTTAGCGCTTGGTCCTGGGCGTGGGGCATATGTGGGGAAGTGGTTAAGGGGATGGCCGAAAGGGGCTTAAGCCTATTATAAAGTAAAAGTGGGTTTTTGGCTTAATTTTAATGTATTTTAAGGCCAAAGGAGGTATTCGGTAAAGGGAATAAGGGGTTTTAAAGCCAGACAAAGGATATTTTTAAGGTTTAAAGGGGTTTCAGGATGAAATGAGGGTTAATGAGGGAATTATGGGAGGAAATTGGTGAGGGGAAAAGGGGGTGAAAAATTGGGTTTTGAGGGGACAAAATGGGCAAATGGAGGCCTTTTTGAGAAAAATTCCTTCACGGACAGAGAGGCTTTTTAACTGGAAACAACAGTGAAGATTTTTTCACATAGAGGCTTCAAGAATGATATGTTTTCAGGGGAAATGTATTTCTTGAAGGCTCAAAAACATTTTAGCCACCTGTTTGCTTGTCAAAAATTTCATAGGTGGCTAACACAATCACCCCTCGCCAACATGTCTATGTTAAACCCATCACAACCAGGTCCCTGACCCCTCATGTTGGCGACCCCTCGGCCAGTTGAGGCTTCTTTTTTGTCGAATTCGACACCTATTCTCCAAAAAAGAAGCGGTACCTTGGATCACCCCTCTCCATAAAAGGGGCATCCTCGGGTGGCACTATGGGAGACATCATTTCCCATAGATGTCATCGATCCTCCTGACATTCAACTACAACAAAAGCCTTCATGTCAAGATGGTGTCTTACCTTACAACCATTGCACTTTGATCAAATCCATCAAAGACCCGTGCCTCCATAAGCGTCTCTTTTAGAAACGCTTACACAGGGAGGTCCCAACCAACACCCATGCATATAATGAGCAGCTATATGCCATACCAAGTTTACGCATATGGGTACCATATTCCACCTATTTTCAAAAAAAAAACGCCCTTGAGGGCGTCAATGGTCATCGTCAGCAACCACCAGATCAATACCACATCAGTCATACAGGCATAACATATATCTGTTAAAATAGATTTGTTTAACTAGCCACAACATCACAAGCATGGGACATGCCCGCCTCGTAGAAAATTTGTATATGTATTGTATTATATTTGCTTATAGGGGTCCCTTAGGACATGGTCATTCTTGGAACTGGTGTAGAGTGTTTTGAATTTCAAGCTTCACACAGGTCTCTCTTTTTCTCTACGCATGATATACAGAAAAGAAACTATAATGTATTTCGGCTATACAGTTCTTCCTATACCTCACACATTAGGGGGAAATTGTTAACACTGGAAAATCGTACAACAAAATATGACATTATTTAATGTTAAGAAGAAGGGTTTACAAGGCTGGAAGACATTACAAAATCTGGAAAGTATTTAAAAATATCTAAGGTCTGAGGAAAAATCAAATTTGAACAAGTCCTAAATGCTTTTGCACACATTATCCTTCGTAAAGAGTGCCTTTGTGCACCTTATGACCCGAAATGCACGCAATCCTAGGAGTGGCGAAATGTCACTATCAGGACCACACAAAGCATAGGACAAGTGATTCCTCACTTGAAGCTGCCTAAGGACAACCACCAACACCTCCTTAGACACTAGGTGAGCACAAAATGGAATATTTGGAGCACACAAAGGAATCATACCCCTCTCTTGGGTCACCATCCACAATGTACCAAGAGAGGGAAGGAGGATTTGAAATCTCCTATATAAGGCCACCATGAGATGAAGAATGGGTGAACACATTGTTATGCTGGCCAAAATTTCCCAAGCAATGCCAGAAATGTGTGATCCGGAGCTAAAGATAGAGGGGACTCAATTGTTGGCCATCCAACAAGTTCAGTCCAACATAGTAGAGAGAGAGGGACACTACACCGAGGCAAGCTTGGGATAAAAACATTTGCATTAGGACTTAGAACCCATGTTCTAGGGGCCCTTTTGCAAGAGGGTAAATTTTCACTCTTATTACTACCAGCGCTCAATAAAAGGGGCCTAGAGCCATTGTTCGTATTATTGTTGTTGTTTGACTCTTTTCAGAGCTCGTGTTTATTTGTTTTAGTTTTTAGTTTAGTTTTAGTTTATATATGCATGCTATTTCTCTATCTAGTATGCATATGATTCTAGCTTGTTCCACTCACTTTCTTGACTCCACTTCTTTTTTTGCCTGTTACTAATAACTTAAGTGGGTAGAACACACCCCTTAAGTTGGTGTCATTTTGTACATACGTGCACCAAACACACCCCAACAGCCATGTCATAAGAAAATTTTAAAAAAATCCGCATGCATCAGGTTAAATAGACCATTTTAGACACTTGTCACTTTTTACCTGAGTCTACAACGATTTTTGTGTAAAACATGTTGTTTTCGCTACAGACTCACTTAACAATTCCATAGCGAATTTACCCTTTGCAGCACTAGATTTGCTACGAACTTCAGTTTTTCTGCTAATGGTGGGACAAGGGATACCAAGTGTCATAAAAGGTACAATCATAGGATTGTCATAGTATATTGGCTCATCATTGCAACTTATGGTCATTTTCCATCATTTTTGAACGCATGCATCATAGTTGCTTAGTCTTCATATTGCCTTTTGATGCTTTCATTTCAATTTCTTGTTTCAAATATGCTCTTTTCTCATCCTTGTGAGTTGCTTTATGCCATCGCTCTGTATTTAGTTCTGATTGTAGTTGTTTTCATAGGTGATTTTAGCTCTGTCAACAAGCAGTTTGTTGTTTGTTACTCTCTTTTACAAGTGTTAAGTTTCTAAGAAGACAAGCGTTGTTTTGGAGGATATGGCTACATATAATAAGCCTAAAAAGGGTGGATATGTGGTTAGATAGGAGCCTATGGATATGATTCTAATTGAAGAATATCCCAGCTTCTCACAAGCTTTTTCCAATACAAGTTGCATGTGTTTCTACTAAAAGCTACAAGGGGATTTGTTGTGTTTTTGGAATGTTTAAGAAATTAAATTCAAGAGTATTTTCTGGGTAAACGGAGATGAATTATAAAATTCCGAGAGAGGTTATTGTCAATATGTCTTTGGGATCTATTTCAGAGTGTGTTTTTTCCCTATTTTAGACATGTTTTTCAAATGTATATTCCAGAAACCTAGAGATGGTTTTAAGAAAACAAAGAGAGGTTTTTATTTAGAATGATATTATTTACAAAAACCTCCTCCCAGTTTTTAACATCTATCAATGATCGGGAGATAGGAGCTCATTTCTAACCCCTATTTTTCAGAAAATCAGGTCCATTTTTCATGGCAGACGGTTCTAAAACTTAGCATGAAGGAGGGCTGCCAAGTTAGAAAGTTTGTAGAGGTGGCTATTTTCAATTTTCTATGGAAATTATGCTGTAGAATTGCCTAGAACTCTGTTTTTCCAGTCAATTTCTTTGGTATTTTTGGAGGCATTAGATGAATTTAAAAGAGGAAATGAGCTTGTTGAGGTGTCATCAGGACATTGGCAATAAAAAATACTCAGCCTACACTACATCAAAGGGAAAATTTGTCAGCATTTTCCACTTCACAAAGAGACGATTTTCACTTTTGCCAATTCATCTATTGACAACACATCAATAGATTCTCTACATCAAAGCCTAGAGTTCATTTGACAGTTGGCCACCTCATTTTTTTGTTTGGGTTCGATAGACATCATTTGAGTGGTCATTTAAAATTTCTTGTTGATGTAATAATTAGTGATAGAGTCCTATTTGGCTACAAACTCTTCTAAAACATAATTCTCCTATTCCTTCTCAATGTAATAAAGTTCTTTTAGGAGTAGGTGTCCTTGGAGGTTTTTGAAGGTCTAGCCCAGCTGCCAAAATCCATGTAAAGATATCTAAATATACAAATAGGCAAATGAGAGGATGAGAGGGGGGTTGATTGATGTAATGCTACAAGATACTTTTGTAATATTTTTCTATCAGTAATATAGAGTTGCAACACAAATTTTTCTCACCTCAGATTCATCATGTATTCTTGTTTGTTTTTGTCCTACATGCTCTTTTAATCTTATTTTAGTTTAATTTGTGTGTAATTACTTTGAATTTGTTAGTCATCAATAATTTTCACCTGTTTTAGATGACTAAATTCTTGGTCTTAGATTTATAGAAATCAAAATTCAAGAATCATTGTGTCTTCTAGAAATCTCCTAAAAAAGAAATTTTCCTCTATCCCTCCTCTTTTGTCTGCTGTGGTCAATCTATCATCCTATAAGACCCCATCCTGGACTAATGTCCCTTACTCTATCCATGATTGAGTTGACCCCCAGTGCTATCTTTGAAGCCACTAGAATAACTGACATAGGAGAAAGGTGGTTTAAACAGAAGAATCTTGACTTGACCCATTATCATCCATTCTTAAAACCCAGTTGTCAAGCTGAATGCAAAGCCATTTTTCCTTTTTCTCATCTATTGCACAGATATGCCCTCCTCATGAAGATTATTATGAAATAGTTTACCTATGAGGGTAGGTTCTATAGAGTCTATTCCTATCATATTAGACTCCTCATGCATTTCACCAGGACTAAGCTACTACACTTTCCCTACTATCTCTGCGAAAGCATTGAAAAAATATCCTCCATCATGAAAAAGAGGCCTTCAGCCCAAAAAATGTCAAGCCTGTTTCATCCTTCTCTGATCAAGGTAATTGTCTCATACCAATTAGAGAAACAAGGCATTCCTTGGGAGGTCTTTATCACCCATGATGATTTCACCACTTCACCCTCCATCCCTATGCAAATCTTGCCATAATCTTCCAAAAATCCTCCTCATAACCCTCCATCGCCCTCCACTAACCTTGGTTCATATTCTTCACATGAATCACCTTCCCAAACAAACTTGCTTCATACACCTTCCCCTAATGAAGATGATAGGGGAGAAAATGAAGATGATGGGGTGGGGGGGCGGGGGAATGATGAAGATGAGGGAGAGAGTGATGACCAAAATGATGAAGATGATGAGGGAGAAAATGATGAAGATGAGGGAAAGAGTGATGCCTAAGATGATGAAGATGATAGGGGGGAAAATGATGAAGATGAGGGAGAATGTGATGAAGACGAGGGAGAATGTGAGGAAGATGAGTAAGAAAATAATGAAGATAAGGGAAATGATAAAAACAGTGAGGGAAAAGATGATGAAGGCCTTGAAGAAAACAGTGATAATCATGATGAACCAAAGAGTGATAATCAAGGTGAGGAAGACAAGAGAGATGATAAAAACAGTGAGAGAGAAGATGAACAAAACAATGAGAGAGAAAATGATGAGAAAGAGGGGGATGACCTAGAAGAAAGCAGCAATGGCCATGAGAAAAATAATCAAAGCAGTGATACAAATGATGGTAAAAGAGGCCAAAACAATGTATCTCTTGATGAAGACAATGACACTGAGAACACTACAACAGACAGTGGCGAAGAAGCAAAAGAAATCCATGACAGTGGCCAAAATGACAAGGGCAGCCCAGATACACATTTTAAAATTGTTTTCAATGAACCAGGAGATGATTACAAGAGCCTAAAGAATGAAGGCAGTGATGCAGAAAATAAGGTTGAAAGTGAAAAAAATAATGAAAATGATGAGGAGGATAGTCCTAAAAGTGAAAAAAGGTCAAACACAGATGCCTCTATTATTGCAAAAACAGAGCATAGCAGTGTTGAGGGTCTTGATAGTGACAAAAGCATGAAATATTTTAAACATGTTGATCCAAAGAACGACCAGAAACAAGGTAAAGAGGGCATACACACATAGAGCATTTTTCAAGGAGGAGACAGTCCTCAAATTGTCAATAATCAAAGTTTGCAAGAAAATTTTATGGCGCCTTGCACCATTAATTATCAGAGAGGAAGGAGGCATGTGTTTTCTGCCTCCAAAAGGAAAGGGGCCATGCATTCCTCCTCAAAAACAGTGAAGGAAAAAGTCACCAAAGCAATGAAGGACAAAGGCAAAAAGCCAATAAAGGACAAAGGAAAGAAGACAATGGAATAAGAAGAAAGAAATCATGAGGAAGAGAGGGAATTTGAACTCATTCACATAGATAGTGATGAGGAAAATGAAACAAGGATAGTTAATTCTTTCTTACAAGACCAGAATGCACAAATCGGAGACTTGGAGGTTGAGCTAGAAAGGCCAAAAGATCTTATTCATTTCCTACAAGTGCAAAACAAGCAGATGAGTGGCCAGCTAACCATTTATGAAGCCCAGGCGCTCAAATACAAGAAAGAAGCTCAAAGTTCACAAGTGCAGTTGGAGGAATACATGGGCGCCTATGAAGAAGATGATAAGGAAGAAGGGCAAGCTAGAAAGAGACCTAAGACTATGGGTCTTAGGAGAACTTTGGCAAAACAGAAAGAGGAAGAATCAGCCCAAGCCCAACAATTTCCACTCATCGAGCTCCTTGCCTTGGAAATTAAGCATGCCAAAGAAGCATGGCTTGAAGGGGAAAATACACATTTAGAGGCTAAGTTAGAGAAGGCAAACAAAGATCTGGGCTTACAGAGAAAGATGACTGAGCACTACAAAAAGAGAAATCAGTTTGCAAGGAAGAAGCTCAAAACTGCCCAGAGGGAGGGCCTGATGCAAAATGATGGAAAATACTAAGCTAGGCTTGGAATTTTGGCTCAAGTTTCACTACAGGTATCTAAGGACCCTTGAGGGACCCACTCACCAATTTTGAGCAAAATTGAACACTTTTTGGTTTTTGAAAAATTTTAAGCCTAGGAGCGCAGCACCCTGGGTGTTGCGCTTTTTCCTGGGGCACTTTCAGAGGGTGAAGTTTAATTTTTTGGATTCTGTGGTAAGAGAGGAGCATGCTCACAAAATTTTAGCTCAATTGGAGTTGTTTTGGTCCCTCAAAAAGGCCAAAAACACTCAATTTTTCACCTTTCTGCCCCCTTTTCTGAACAGGTGCTGTGCTCCTAAGATCCTTCACTTTTTATACTTTTTGGGAAACTTCCAGAGATCATATTGAGGAAGAAAAGGTAGATTTGGAAATTATACATCCACATCTTTCCAACGAGCCATCACGGAGTCTTTTTCGACATCGGGAAGGCCTCCACAACCTAGCTGCAAAAATACCCTTTTTGGTGCTGCGCTCTTGGAAATTTGTCAAAATCAGAGACAGAGTGTTGTGTTCTTGTGTGGTGATGGAGAAAATGTGCGTTAAGCAAGTTTCTTCATGAATGTCAGAGCCTAAAATTCAATGTTTTTGCTATTTTAGTCTGGAAAAGATATTTTGTGCCTTGGACCTTGCAAGGCCTCAAGGACAAGTTAGGATATTTATTTTTGGCCAATGGGCTTCTAGATGCTCTAGTGAGCTCTCTTCCTCCTTTCTTGTTATATAAGATATGAGGATTCATTGTAAACAGTTGGGACTTGATGTGTTATATAGAAATACATGGTTTATGAGCTTGGAGAAGATATTAGGTCCTATGAAGTGAATGAATGACTTGTGTGGCTTGATGTTGGAGAAGCTTTGCTTGCAGCGGGATTCCATAGCTTGGTGAATGGTGATGTTTTTCTAACTTTTTAGTGTTTTCCTGTCTTCATTTTGTTTAATTTTGCATGCTTGCTATAGATCAGAAAATTATAGGGTGATATATGCTCATGGAAGCACCTCAAACCTCTTGTTTGCTATAGCATTGATGCTTTCTTCTTTTAGTCATCTTAAGGAATTCTTGATTGCTCCTTAGGCTCACTAAAACTTGTTCTTTGTTTCACGAATGATTAGTATATTAGCTTATAAATATGATTCATGGAATGCCTTACTTATTTAAAGGTTTTCAAAAAATTATTATGACGCTCTCCTATGAAATATTGATTGATTAGGTCAGTGCAAAGAGGTCTTGTTTCGATCTTACCCTTCGCCTACGCTCATCAAATTGTTTCAAAGTTCCCGATAGTTTGATATATTCTATTAGGAGTTCCTTCTTCATATATTAAATTGTTTTTTTATCTTATGTGTTTTCTCAAAAAGTTGAAGGTGGATTTCTAAAGTTAGGAGTTCTAATGCTTCTATGTACCACTGGATTGTTCATCTTGTATGTTTATCAGTTTGAGTATTGTTCATAGAGATTAATGGTTTGCCATACCTCGTGAGTTATTGCTTCAAATTATAGTTGTATAAGACCTCTTATTATTTTCACCAAACTTAATGTTCACCTCATACATCACCTAAAGGATCCATTAACCTTGCTAAATCGGCCCTGCAATACACTCTGCTTCATCATTTAAACACCCTTGACTTCATCTGTCCCCATAGCCCTATTGATTTGATATTCTCTCAGTCCACCTATCCTACTTAATCATCTAACCCCAACCCAAAACAAACAAACAAACTACACTTAAACAACTAGCCTAAAATCAATCATCCGAAGTGAACAAGTTCACATCCTTCGCACAATAGGTAGAGCCCTCTCTGAGTCCAGGAAAGCTAGGTCCTAGGACTCCAAAGATTGGTATGATGTTACCCTGTCATTTGGTTAGCCAATTTGCCAAATCATGGGACCTAACATAATGGCGATCATGGTGGGGCTCTGAGTATATAGTTTCCTGAATACCTCTTAAGACTCTTTAGACCCTCAAGTTTGACTAATAGTATCTGGTGGTTCATCCACCACCTCATCGCCACACTAACATAATGGTGATCACGGTGGGACTCTGAGTATATAGTGGCTTGAATACCTCTTAAGACTCTTTAGACCCTCAAGTTTGACTGATAGTATTTGGTGGTTCATTCGCCACCTCATCGCCACACTAACATAATGGCGATCACAGTGGGAAATTGAGTCAAAACATCCTAGGTATCCCTTATGAGCTCTCAAAGTCTCAGTCAAACTTAGAAAACCTAAGTATTGTCTGAAGATTAGAAACTAGCTTTTTCACCATCTTAGCAAAATGATGATTCAGCTATAGGACACTCTTACAAACCTCGGGGCTATATATAGGAACTCAGAAAAACCCCAAAACATTTATAGATTGGATTTTTGTTAGTATTGGTGGTGGACCATAGACAACATACCTTCAAAAAAACTAAAAATATCCACCTAGCGACTCCACTAGCCTCCAGTAGACCTTCTAAATTTTGTTAAAGTATCTATAAACTCCTATAGGACTGCATAAAAACAACCTCAGGAAATCTAGAACCTTATTCACACACAGTGCGAGTTTGATAACACCTAGAGAGGCCAGGCTTCCAAAAACAGTCATAAACTTCAGCCTCTCTAAATTTTGAACTTGAAAAATGGCTCCGTGAATAATTAATACCAGATCTCATCTGGACCAAAACCCTCCTACTATAGTTGATGAACCGGAAAGAATTTTGTGGAAAACTTCCGAAACTGGAAACTCAGCTACTTATAGGACCATTCATAGAGCAAGCTCTATACCTGAACATCTCACAGCATTGCAAGACCCCCAGTTGGACTTGCACCATACAAGAAACCTTTTCAGAACCAAGTCACAAAGTAAAATCGACCATACTGATCTTGAGCCCATAAACTTGCAGCAGAGTCCTAGTGGGGAAACTTCTCCTTCCACACCACCTTTATCTACAAATTCTCTATCACTTCGGCTCTTTCCACCCCAAGTCTACTCAAAATCAGTTTACTGGTCCAAGTACTTCTGCCACACCCATTCGCACCATCACTGTGCAAACCACTCCATCTCATAGCACAAATCCTTCGCTTGTAAATCCACCATTAGCTCCCACCATGGCAACATGGTATGCGCCCCTTGTGTTACCACAACCTCTGGTACCTTTTCCAAATTCTTACCAATCCAGAATCCCACACTTCGCGGGGGCTGAATCGACTACCACCCAACAACATGTAGATAGAATGAATGATGCTTTTGATTACATGGAATTAGAAGAGGAAACCATGAAAATGAAGAAGTTCGCCCAAAGCCTAGGAGGAGAAGCTAAGAAATGGTTCAAAAGACTAACTCCCAACAGTATTCATGATCTCCCTTCCCTTGAAAAAACTTTCATAAACAAATGGGAAATCAAGAAAAACCCTCTTCAAATCCTCTCGGAATATAGCATCCTCAAAAGAAACACGGGGGAAAGTGTCCAAGACTATTGCACTAGGTTCAATAGTGTTTACAACGCACTACCACCAAACATGAAACCCCCATTAGGCCTAGCCTTAGCTAAATTCCCGAAGAGCTTTTACCCCGACATGGCCTACCAACTAAGAGAAAGAGAGCCCCTTACTTTAGAAGACATGCAAAAAGGAGCTATAAGTGTAGAGGCCAACTTAATTGAGAAAAGGGCTAGACTAAGATTAGAGAAGAGGGTAACATACAAAGACGACACCATGCCCTCCTCCTCTTCATCTGATTCCAAGATGGAAAACCTTCTTAGGACCATGGAAAGGATGATGGAAAGAATAAGCATGAACGAAAGAACACCTCCTAGGGACAACCAAACAAATCCCCAAAACAGAAACCAGAATCAAAACTTTAGAAGAGACCCTCCCCAAAACAGACCAAGGGAAAATGATCAACAAATCAGACCACCCTTCCAAGATAACTATGTTGACAAAGGGGAAAGAGATATTGAACAACCAGATGAGAATCATCTAAACTTAATAGGCTCTGATAGTGAGGGAGAGGTTTTTCTCACAGAAGAAGAAAAAGCTTTTTTCTCCTCAAACCAAGATGAAACAAGCTATGAAGATTTCGAAGATAATAATTTGGGATTAGAAAATTCCATAATGGGAGTCCATAGGCAATATGATCTTAGGAGTAAGAAAAACCAAGACAACTCTAGGAAAAACAACTCATACACTGCTGTTAAGAAAACTCCAGAAAACATTCTTAAAAGAATATCCGACAATAACAATACCATGACTAAGAAAGCTGATCCTAACACAAATAAAACCAACCAATCAAGTATTGGTGCAAGCTGCCCTAGCACCTCTGCTAGTGACCCTGAGAAAAATCTAGTTACCAAAGCCTCAAATTAAAATCAACAAATTAAAAATGTGAATTTATGGCTTATAAAAATGATGTAAATATGTCTAAAAATCGAGTACCTTTCAGTTTTGAAGGATAGATCGCAAAAATCAAAATAACCATCCCTCTCACTGAATTGGTAGCTCAGGATATGTACCGCTCCCAAGTCTTGAAAGTCTTAAACATAGGAAATGATACCAACACTCTGAATTTGATAGATGATAAACTAGAGTTTTTGTTCAAACCCGAAGTAGATGGAAAATACCAAGAAGGAACAATTCCCCCATTCTATGTTAGCCTAAGCATACACGAAAAAATCCTACATAATGCCATGCTAGACTTTGATGCCTCTCACAACCTCATTCCGAAGGTAGTGATGGAAATATTGGGCCTAGAAATAACCAGGCCCTACAAATATCTGTATTCCTTTTATTCAAGTAGAGTTAAATGCTTAGGATTGATCAAGGACTTATGTGTCAATCTGGCACAAATCCCTACTAAGAGCTTGGTCATGGATATAGTCGTGGCCGACATTCCCCCCAAATATGCCATGCTTTTGTCCCGATCTTGGGGAGCTAAGCTTATAGGAAACCTCCAAATTGACATGTCCTATGCTACTATCCCCTTTTTCAATCAAACCAAGTGATTGTACCGACAAAACCCACATGAAATATATGGTGAGTAGCCTAGATAGGCCAAACAACACCCTCGTTTATTCCATACATTCATATTTAGATTCTTTTATCTTGTATAATGAACATGAGATTAGTGCACAAGTAAAAGGAAGTGAGAGAGAGCTAGGCCTACCAGAACAGTCATATTCACCCTCAAAAGAGGAAAATGATAGCCAAAACTCTATCAACCCTGAACAACAACTCAGTGATAAACATGAAATAGAAACACTTTGGAACATGAGCTTTGACGGTTCATGTGGTAAGGCCAGTTCAGGGGCTGGTGTTTGGATACATAACACAAATGAGGGCCATTCTTACAGGTTGGAATTTCAATGTACTAATAACATTGCAGAGTATGAGGCTCTCCTCCTCGGTTTACACTTGCTTGAAAACTTAGGAGCTAAGAAAACATCAGCTCAGGGAGATTCAGAGCTGGTCATTAAACAGATTAAAGGCGAATACTCAGCTAAGAACCCAAGATTAAGAGAATACAAAAATTCAGCCCTAGACCTCCTCAAAACCTTCGAGAAATATGAGCTCACCTACATTCCTAGAGCCCAAAATAGCCTTGCCAACGAGCTCGCCTTCGCCGCTAGTAATTCCCAAATACCACTTGCAAATAATCAAAACCTTATCAAAATAAAAAATCGCCCTACAATACCCGAAAACATTAATCATTGGCAGGTATTCGAGGGTGACGAACAAATTGATGATTTCCTACAATCTAGGAATGAATTTAAATTGACTAAACCTAGCTTGGAACATGGGAAAGATGACCCTGCTGAATATAGAAATCATACAACTGATTTTCCCTCTTTCGTTGATATAAATATGATCACACACCCTTATAAAGCTGAGATGCATGAGGACCTGGACCAAAGAGACCTTGAAGTCTTACACTATAAGAATGACACATTACCAATAGGCCTTGTACCTTTGGAAGGGATATTCGATTTTAATGATGTAGCTAAGAAAACAAAGTTAGAGTCTACTGAGACCGATGTAGAGGAATACAACACACGGAACCCTAGGGAACCTAAAATGATCAAACTTTCTAAAACTCTTCCTCCTCACATAAAACAGAAATACATTGAGCTCTTAAAAGAGTTTAAAGATGTGTTTGCATGGGGGTACCAAGATTTAAAATCTTATGACACAAGAATTATTAAACACAAAATCTCTCTCAAGGAGAACCAAAAACCTTTCAAACAAAAGTTAAGAAGAATAAACCCTGTCTTATTACCTCTAGTTGAACAAGAAATCAAAAATATGTATGACGTCGAGATAATAGTTCCTCTCAGATACTCCGAAAGGGTTTCCAACCTTGTGTCAGTTTGGAAAAAAACCGGAGAAATCATACTTTGTATTGACTTTAGAAATTTGAACAGGTCTTCCTTGAAAATAACTATCCTTTGCCTAAAATGGACCACATACTTCAAAAGGTAGTTGGCTCGAAGAGGATCTCACTACTTGATGGTTTTTCCGGTTATAACCAAGTGCTAGTATTCCCAAGTGATCAGCACAAAACCACCTTCACCACACCTTGGGGTACGTTCATGTATGTTAAAATGCCATTTGGGTTGATGAATGCGGGAGCCACTTTCCAAAGGACCATGGTACGTCATAGTCATTTACTTCAATGACATCACTGTTTACTCTAAAACTGACGAAGAGCACTTGGTCCACCTTAGAAAAGTTTTCAAAAAGTGTAGGAAATATGGCTTGTATTTGAATCCCAAGAAAACATTGTTTGGTCTCGAGGAAGGAAAACTCCTCGGCCACATCATCTCTGAAGAAGGAATCAAAATATACCCCAAAATAATTGAAGGCATATTGCAAATCAGCCATCCCAGAAACATTAAGGAATTGCAATCCTTTATTGGGAAAATCAACTTCTTAAGAAGATTTATCCCTAACCTTGCAGAACTCTTGAGAAATATTACAAACATGCTAAAAAAAGAGGTAGGAGTTAAGTGGACTTTTTAAGCCAAACAATCTTTCGAACTAGTTAAACAAACACTCACCCAAACACTAGTTCTGATAAGTCCTGATTTCACCAAAGAATTCTATATTTTCTCATTTGCATCTGAATATACTGTGGCTGCAGTGTTATTACAAAAAAACGCGATGGGACAAGAACAACCCATAGCCTTCTTCAACAAAGCCCTTAGGGATGCTCCCCTAAAATATAACATCATGGAAAAGCATTCCTTTGCATTAGTAAAAGCACTGAAAGACTTCAGACATTATATTTTTCATTCTCATATTATCACTTTTGTTCTGCACATAACTATCAAAGATATCTTGAATCAGGACCTCGATGGTAAAAGGGGAAAGTGGATTGCTATTATTTTAGAATATGATCTAGAAATCAGACCCACCAAACTGATTAAGGTACAAGGACTTGAAAAATTCATGGCTGAAACAAATCTGTAAGCATTAGATATGAATTTTGTTGACTCTTTAGAAGAACAAGAAGAATGCATAGCTCCTCATGTTGAAGAAGTATTTTTAAATTCACCTTGGTATGTTGATATTCTTTATGTACTTTTCTATCTCAATGCTCCCCCTACCTTATCAAAGACAAAATCAAGATTCCTAAAACAAAAATCTTTAAAATTATGCATTTTAGATGGAGTTCTATATTGGAATAATCCTATTGGTATACTACTTAAATGTTTGCTCGAGAATGATGCAGGAAGGATCATGCATGAAATGCACGAGGGAGAATGTGGGGGCCATATTTATTGGAAAAACACAACTAACAAGATCCTTAGAGCCGGTTCCTATTGGCCCACCCTTTTTCCTGACACCCACAAACTAGTCATGACTTGTCATAAATGTCAAATATTTGATGGCAAGAGAAAGATTTTACCTTTACCTTTACATCCGATCATTGTTGAAGCTCCATTTCAACAATGGGGTTTAGATTTCATTGGAGAGATCCACCCTTCTTCATCTGCCCAACACAAATGGATCCTCACTGCTACTGACTACTTTACCAAGTGGATAGAAGTCATCCCCTCTAGGAATGCCACTGATTCAGTCATTATCAAATTTCTTGAGACCAAAATTCTGTCTAGATTCAGTTGCCCCAGGAAAATAATCACAGACAATGCAGCCGCCTTTACATCCAAATGAATGGTTCACTTCTGCTATAAATATTACATCGCATTAGGACATTCCACAGCTTATTACCCTCAAGGTAATGGGTTGGCCGAGTCTTCTAATAAAAGCCTGGTCAGTATCGTTAAGAAACTTCTGGAAAAAAATAAAAAGGCATGGCATGGAAAGCTAGTGCATGCACTATGGGCTGATAGACTAACCACCAAGAAATCATTTGATATGTATCCCTATCAATTAGTGTATGGCATGGACGCCATTTTCCCGACATCTTTGGGAGTCCTGGTAATGAAACTGTTACAAGAAGTACAATCAGAGGAAAATGACATGCAAAGAAGGCTGAACCAAACTATCCATTTACAGTAGACAAGAGAGGAGGTGTACAAAAAGACACAGTTAGTGCAGGAAAATATAAAGAAAATCTTTGACAGAAGAACCAAATACAATGATTTCTAGATTGGAGATAAGGTGCTAAAGTGGGACTCAAGGAGAGAAGACAAAGGTAAACATCGTAAGTTTGAAAACTTGTGGAAAGGTCCATTCATTATCAGTTCAGCTATAGGAAACAATGCCTTCTTTTTACAAGAACCTGATGGAATTGAAACATTTGGAGGTCCTGTTAATGGCAGGACACTAAAACACTACTTCTGCAAGCATTCCTAGCTTTAATTCTTACTCATTGTACATACCACAATTTTAAGAAAAATTCAAAAAGAAGAAGAAGAAGAGAAAAACAAAAAAAACATAAGAAAAGCAGAAAAAGAGGGCAGATTCTAAAAGAAAGGGCACAACCCCATGCCTTAAAAATAGTATTACTGAAAGTGTGCAAGTCCAAATGCCACTACTAGTGCAAAATGATGTCTTGTTCAACTATCTAGCCTAATCATAGCTGAACATGCTTTAAATTTATTGTTGATAAGTTAGTGAAAATAATTCTGGTCAAAATATTCAAGCTTGGCTTGTCCAAGAAAATAGATTAGGAGAGAAGATAATGGTTCCACATGCACAAAATAGAACCAAAGAGGAAAATAGGTATGAATAGCAAACAATGTATCCTAGCCCTGATTTTTCTAAATCTTACTTTGTACAAAAATAACATTTGTGTGTAGCTTGTTGTTATGCCACAAACTCATGATAAATCAGACTGTCTAATCCTGATTTAGTCATGTTTTTAATTTCATGTCTTAGCCTAGTGAATGAAGTCCTGTCGAACAGTTTAACCTTGACAGTTGAATAGTATAGGTAGAGAATCAAAGGAGTTCAACAGCTCAATCTGAACTCCCGAAAGAAATAAGTATAGAAGTAGATAGGTTGTTTCCATTTTCAAAATAAAATATCAATGGGTTTTCTAGTTCAAGTGCACCCAAGGAAGAAAAAATGTTAGGCGGAGTAGGTTGGGTAGGTAAAGGCGAAGCTGAGCTAATCATGCTTTCAAATTTCCAAAATTACTATTTCAGGGAAAGCATCAGCAAAAGAAAAGAGAGAATCCACCCAATGGATGACGCACTGGTCTTCATAGGCCAGAGATCTGTAATTCTGGACACCTCCTAAAAAGGAGTTGCCCTCCCCAAGTGGAGCCACTGCTAGTCATCAGTAATTTTCACCTGTTTTAGATGACTAAATGCTTGATCTCAGATTTCTAGAAATCAAAATTCAAGAATTATTGTGTCTTCTAGAAATATCCTAAAAAGGAAAATTTCCCCTATCCCTCCTCTTTTGTCTGCTGTGGTCAATCTATCATCCTATAAGACCCCATCCTGGACTAATTTCCCTTACTTTATCCATGATTGCTACTTCTGTCTATGGCCCTCTACCTCTGATGTCTAAGCCCTCTTATTTCACAATTTGTTCTGCCAAGTTAAACCAAGTTTTATCTCCTACTCACAAATGCCTCAAGCACTGTGGGTGTAAAAAGTCTGTCTAGAAATCCCTTCAAAGTAAAATAAGGATGTCTAGCTGTATAGGATGATGGTGCATAAGTAGAATGTCTAAACCTTGTATCTTCATTCAAAACCTTGGTTCAAAATTTCAATCAAAATCCCATTCTAAGACCTTGCAACTAAGTCAATTAGGTTTTTTCTAGGTCATGCGGCATCATTACTCTCATTCCATTGTTTGCACAGGAAGTCAAAGATGAATTCAAAAAAGCACTTAAGCAACCTCCAAGGGTGCCTGCCTTGTCCAACAATAAAATCTGCAATGAATAGACTATCATATCCAAGCATTTCTGCAGGGATGCCTTGAAGATTAGTCTAAAGCAAATTAGAGGCGAAAAGGGACACCTAAGAAGGTTCATGAAGTCATTATCAGTTGATAAAAGGGTACAATGAGCTGGAGGCTACAGGGAAAATCAAGAGCTCATTATATAAATGGCAAAAGGACACCTAAGAGAGTTAAAAAGTCATTTATAGTTGATGAAAAGGTACAACAAGCTGAAAGCTACAGGAAAGGTCTTGATCTCATAAAAAGAAATAAATTACTACACATACAAAGATCTGTGCAGATCTCAAAGATTCAGTGACATATGAGCATCATGGCTCATTTTAGCAAAAAGATCATTGTGAAGGTTTTGGGCCTCAAGCATGAAACTAGTGGAGGGACAGCTGCCCTTTACCACACTCCTACAAAAAGACAAAAATCTATCAAATGTGCCATGAGGTGAAGTAAAAGACTAAGACCGGTATCAAAAAAGACAATTGACATGAATAAGTGTGTTTCTGTTAAGAATGAAGAAACATGACCGGTTCGACCAAACAGTGGAAAAGTCGCTGGGCTACAAAAGCTAAAAGACTCCTCACCCCTCCAAATAAGAATTGTAGACTTTATTGGGCATAGGAAGTGAGTTCAAATGCATTTTTCCCTTTGAAGACTTGGAGGCCAGCTTGGTTTACTTTTTCTAAAATATTCATGAAGGTCCAAGAATCAGGATAATAAAAACAATGAGCATGATAAGTGGCAGGAGAATTTGATTCATCAACAAAAAGGGTATCAAAAGGATTCTTGACTATTTTCTAAAAATTGGGTGAAAGAGCACAAACTTCACTAGATCAAAAGATGAGATCTGATTTTCAAAAGGGTCAAAGAATGAGGTATTTGGCACTATAGGCCACCTCACTGAAGGAAACAATCAATTCATCTTTGTTTTTCTCACAAATAAACAGTCAAAGATTTGTTTCAAAGGATATGGAGGTAAATATAGTGTTTAAAATCACCTTACACATAAGCATAACAAGCTTGAATCATCATAGATCTGATTATTTTCCCAAGCTGCAAAAGGAATATTGGTAAAAAGACTAGCTCCAAAAAAGACAGAAGCAAATAAAAAATGCAAAGGGAGACTTTAGGAAAGAGGGTTTTTAGAGTTTAATTATTTCAAAAGAATGTTATGAATACTCAAACATCTCTTTTTCCCCCTCATTCAGACTTTTGCAAAACAGAGTGCAGTTTTCTAGTTTCCGAAGGAGTCATCGAGCAAAGATCTTGAGGCACTACGTTCTTGTAGGTGGACGCTGCACGTCTATAGTTGCCACTAGTGTTATTCTCCTCTGGGCACTGCGCGCTTGTAGATGGGCACTGCGCCTTTTTAGTCCCGCCCGACGTGCAGGATTGGCCGCCCAATCTACCGCCCGACTCAAACATGCAACTCCAGCCCGAGCCACGACGTTGCGCGCCTGTCACTGCCGTTGCCACCCGATAGATGTGCAGCCTATGCCCGCCAGTGCTGTGCTCCAAACACGAAAATCTGCTGCCCGAATCAAATGTGCAGCTCCTGCCCGCCAACGACGCTGCGCATTCACAACTGCTCCCATCGCTGATGCTGCACTCCTACAGTGGGCATGCAGTGCTAAACGCGTTTGCGTTTAGGCCTGACCGAGGTGCTGCGCTCGTGGCGTAAAAGCGCAACATTGCCCAGAAAAGTGCAAAGGCACCCGAAATTGCCCAGAAAGCTCAGAATTGGCATTTTTCTACTGTGGAAGTCATGTTTTAAAGGTATTCTTCATAAATTACCACCTCCTAATGATTTTGTAAGTGATAAAAGCACCAAGTAGGTCCAAATTTTTGTCAAAGAAGACTTCAAGGAAAATTGAAAGGGAAGCTTAACCTACTTTGACCAAGTCTCCTAAACCTTGTCTAAAAGCCTTGTCTCATTTTAGCATTTCTTCTCATCAATTCACAAGCAAAAATCCTTTCTGTTTAAAAATTGGAGAGATGGGTGAACAAAACACCATGTATGAAGAGGAGAAGGTTAACCCAAATGAAGAGACAAGCCCAAGAAAACAACAAAAGAAGGGAGGGAAGCCCAATAGATTTGAACCCATAAGCACTACAAAACTAATAGCCTCCCCTTCTATTCTTTCCTGTTTCCAAGAGTTAGGGTGTTTTGAGTTCTGTAACAAATTACAAGAGATCAAAATCCATCCTCAGTTGACCGAGTTGTTTTCCCTGAGGCTTCATCGACATAAAGTACATCTAGCAGGTGTAAGGTTTGAGTTGACCCTTAGTGTTATCTCTAAAGCCACTAGAATACTGGCATAGGAGAAAGGTGGTTTAAACATAAGCATCTTGACTTGACCCATTATCATCCATTCTTAAAACCCATTTGTCAAGCTGAATGCAAAGCCATTTTTCCTTTTTCTCATCTATTGGACAAATATGCCCTCCTCATGAAGATTATTATGAAATAGTTTACCTATGAGGGTAGGTTCTCCAGAGTCTATTCCTATCATATTAGACTCCTCATGCATTTCACCAGGACTAAGCTACTGCACTTGCCCTACTATCTCAGCAAAAGCATTGAAAAAAATGTCCTCCATCATGAAAAAGAGGCCTCCAGCCCAGAAAATGTCAAGCCTGTTTCATCATTCTCTGATCAAGTTAATTGTCTCATACCAATTAGAGCAACAAGGCATTCCTTGGGAGGTCTTTATAACCCATGATGATTTCATCACTTCACCCTCTATCCCTCTGGAAAGCTTGCCATCATCTTCTCAAAATCCTCCTCATACCCCTCCATCGCCTTCCACTAACCTTGGTTCATCTTATTCACATGAATCACCTTCCCAAACAAACCTGCTTCATACACCTTCCCCTAGTGAAGATGATAGGGGAGAAAATGAATATGATGGGGGATAAAATGATGAAGATGAGGGAGAGAGTGATGACCAAAATGATGAAGATGATGGGGGAGAAAATGATGAAGATGAGGGAAAGAGTGATGACCAAAATGATGAAGATGATAGGGGAGAAAATGATGAAGATGAGGGAGAATGTGATGAAGATGAGGTAGAATGTGAGGAAGATGAGGAAGAAAATAATGAAGACAAGGGAAATGATAAAAATAGTGAGGGAAAAGATGATGAAGGCCTTGAACAAGACAGTGATAATCAAGATGAACCAAAGAGTGATGATCAAGGTGATGAAGACAAGAGAGATGATAAAAATAGTGAGAGAGAAGATGAACAAAACAGTGAGAGAGAAAATGATGAGAAAGAGGGGGATGACCTAGAAGAAAGCAGCAATGGCTAAGAGCAAAACAGTCAAAGCAGTGATACAGATGATGGTCAAAGAATCCAAAAGAATGTATCTCCTGATGAAGAAAATGACACTGAGAACACTACAGAAGACTGTGGCGAAGAAGAAAAAGAAAGCCATGACAATGACCAAAATGACAAGGGCAGCCCAGAGACAAATTTTAAAATTGTTTTCAATGAACCAGGAGATGATTACAAGAGCCCAAAGAATGAAGGTAGTGATGCAGAAAATAAGGTTGACAATGAAAATAGTAATGAAAATGATGAGGAGGATAGTCCTAAAAGTGAAAAAAGGTCAAACACAGATGCCTCTAATATTGTAGAAACAGAGCATAGCAGTGTTAAGGGTCTTGATAGTGACAAAATAATGAAATATGCTAAACATGTTGATCCGAAGAATGACCAATAGCAAGGTAAAGAGGACATACACACAGAGAGCATTTTTCAAGGAGACAATCCTCAGATTGTCAATAATCAAAGTTTGCAAGCAAAGTTTATGGCGCCTTGCACCATTACTTATCAGAGAGGAAGGAGGCATGTGTTTGTTGCCTCCAAAAGGCAAGGGGCCATGCACTCCTCCTCAAAAACAGTGAAGGACAAAGTCACCAAACCAATGAAGGACAAAGGAAAAAAGCCAATAAAGGACAAAGGCAAGAAGACAATGGAAGAAGAGCAAAGCAATCATGAGGAAGAGAGGGAATTTGAACTCATTCACATAGATAGTGATGAGTAAAATGAAACAAGGATAGTTTATTCTCTCTTAAAAGACCAGAATGCACAAATCAGAGACTTGGAGGTTGAGCTAGAAAGGTCAAAAGATCTTATTCATTTCCTACAGGTGCAAAACAAGCAGATGAGTGGCCAGCTAGCCATTTATGAAGCCTGGACGCTCAAATACAAGAAAGAAGCTCAAAGTTCACAAGTGAAGTTGGAGGAATACATGGGCTCCTATGAAGAAGATGATAAGGAAGAAGGGCAAGATAGAAAGAGACCTAAGACTATGGGTCTTAGGAGAGCTTTGGAAAAATAGAAAGAGGAAGAATCAGCTCAAGCCCAAAAATTTCCACTCACCGAACTCCTTGCCTTGGAAATTGAGCCTAACAAATAAGCATGGCTTAAAAGGGAAAATATACATTTAGAGGCTAAGTTAGAGAAGGAAAACAAAGATCTGGGCTTACAGAGAAAGATGATTGAGCAATACAAAAAGAGAAATCAGTTTGCAAGGAAGAAGCTCAAAACTGCCCAAAGGGAGGACCCAACGCCAAATGATGGAGAAGACCAAGCTAGGCTTGGAATTTTGGCTCAAGCTTCAGTACAGGTCTCTAAGGACCTTTTAGGGACTCACTCACCAATTTTGAGCAAAATTTAACACTTTTTGGTTTTTTCCAAATTTTTCCTGGGGCACTTTCAGAGGGTGAAGTTTACTTTTTTTGGTTCCTTGGCACGATAGGATCATGCTCACAAAATTTCAGCTCAATTGGAGTTGTTTTGGTCCCTCAAAAAGGCCAAAAACACTCAATTTTTCACCTTTCTACCCCCTTTTCTGAACATGTGCTGCGCTCCTGGGATCCTTCACTTTTTCTACTTTTTGGGAAAATTTCTAGAGATAATATTGAGGAAGAAAAGGTATATTTTGAAATTAGACATCCACAGCTTTCCAATGAGCCATCAAAAATTCTTTTGTGACAGCGGGAAGGCCTCCAAAACCTAGCTGCAAAAAGACCCTTTTTGGTGCTGCGCTCCTAGAAATTTTTCAAAATCAGAGACAAAGTGCTATGTTCCTGTGTGGTGATGGAGAAAATGTGTGTTAGGAAAGTTTCTTCATGTATTTCAGAGCCTAAAAGTCAATGTTTTTGCTATTTTAGTCTGGAAAAGATATTTTGGAAGATATTTTGTGCCTTGGACCTTGCAAGGCCTCAAGGACAAGTTAGGATATTTATTTCTGGCCAATGGGCTTCTAGATGCTCTAGTGAGCTCTCTTCCTCCTTGCTTGTTATATAAGCTATGAGGATTCATTGTAAATAGTTGGTACTTGATGTGTTATAGAGAAATACATGGTTTATGAGCTTGGAGAAGATATTAGGTCTTATGAAGTGAATGAATGACTTGTGTGGCTTGATGTTGGAGAAGCTTTGCTTGCAGGATTCCATAGCTTGGTGAATGGTGAAATTTTTCTTACTTGTTAGTGTTTTCTTGTCTTCATTTTGTTTTAATCTGCTTGCTTTTTATAGATCAGAAAAGTATAGGGTGAGATATGCTCATGGAAGCACCTCAAACCTCTTGTTTTCTATAGCTTCGATGTTTTCTTCTTTTAGTCATCTTAAGGAATTCTTCATTGATACTTAGGCTCACTAAAACTTGTTCTTTGTTTCATGAATGATTAGTATGTTAGCTTATAAATATGATTCATGGCATGCCCTGCTTATTTAAAGGTTTTCAAAAACTTATTCTGAAGCTCTCCTATGGAATATTGATTGATTAGGTCAATGCAAAGAGGTCTTATTTTGATCTTACTCTTCACCTACGCTCATCAACTTGTTTCAAAGTTCTCGATAGTTTGATATATGTTGTTAGGATTTCCCTCTTCACATATTAAATTTTTTATTTATCTTATGTGTTTTCTCAAAAATCTGAAGGTGGATTTCTAAAGTTAGGAGTTCTAATGCTTCTATGTACCACTGGAATGTTCATCTTGTATGTTTATCAGTTTGAGTATTGTTCATAGACATTAATGGTTTGCCATACCTCGTGAGTAATTGCTTCAAATTATAGCTGTATAAGACCTCTTAGTATTTTCACCAAACTTAATGTTCACCTCATACATCACCTAAAGGATCCATTAACCTTGCTAAATCGGCCCTGCAATACACTCTGCTTCATCATTTAGACGCCCTTGACTTCATCTAACCCCATAGCCCTATTGATTTGATATTATCTCAGTCCACCTATCCTACTTAATCATCTAACCCCAACCCAAAACAAAAAAACAAACTATACTTAAACAACTAGCCTAAAATCAATCATCCGAAGCAAACTAGTTCACATCCTTCGCACAATAGAGAGAGCCCTCTTTGAGTCCGAGAAGGCTAGGTCCTAGGACTCCAAAGACTGGTCTGATGTTACCCTGTAATTTGGTTAGCCAATCTTCCAAATGACGAGACCCTAACAGAATTCATGCTTAAACATTCTCCAACTTCCTTTATGCATCTAGTCTATTGCTTATGTTATGTTTTGATGAGAATACACATGTCTTAGCTTCCATGAGAGATGTTTTATATGTGATTGAGTTTCCATACTGACTCCATGCCCAATGATAGCCATTTATTTGCATCCTTCACCTGCATAAAACACATTCAAAGCACATTTAAGAGTTAGCCAACTTTTTTTGATCTTTATCTATTGAATATCATTCTTATCCTTGAGAGAGCCCTCTTAGGTTGGAAAGGTTAATTTCCATCCAAAAGTAGCTTTGAAATAGTTACTCTGAATTTATTGTTGAAGTAGCCCATCAACCTCAATTTAGTGATAACATTTTGGTGCGTCTGTTGGGAGATTGAAGCTACATTTTCCAGAAAATTTTTTCTCAATCAAAGATATTGAACTCTTGAAGGTAGCAGGAGCTCAAAAAAAATTCTAAGGTTGTACTTCTACCTTGGCGACTCCATTCTTGAAGAATTCATAAATTCATGGCTTCATGGTGACTCCACTTCTTGAATATCAGTAGCTTGAAGAAGCTCCAGGATGAGTTCTATTGCAAGAAATAATGTCAGGTATGCCCCTATGAATCAGTCTCACATCCCTTGTTTTCCGAATCCTATGCCAAGAGTTATTTGGTTAAATTATCTTCCCATATTTAAATATGAAAATAAAGATAATTCTTCTCTTCACTTGGTTAGATTCCATATTCATGTGCATAAGTTTCAAGTTGAGTTTCCTGAGGATTGTCTCATGAAAATGTTTATGGCCACCCTATAGGATGAAGCTAGAACATGGTATGAAGGGTTGCAACCAGGAAGCTTGTTATCTCTAAGAGATTTCCATAGGATTTTCTTAGAACATTATGAGAAAAATTATTCTTCTTTATCATTATTACAAGAATGTTGTGATTTTTGTGAGTTTTTCATTCCATATCTTAAAATTCTTGGTGATAATGGAGAGTGCATGGATGAGGATATGTAAGAGACACTTTATGCTTTCTCTTCTCATGTTAGTTGTCATGATAATCAAGAAGGTTTCCAACAAACAGATGTGTCTTGTTTTCTTGAAGATGAAATGGATCAACACTTTGACAACCAAGTTATATCCTATGAAATTTGTGAAAATTTGCAGTAGTTTTCCCAATATCTAGATGATAAAGAGGAACATGAAAATGGGCAGGAGAAAGGAGAATTTTATGTGAAACATGTTTCTTTTTATTATTAGGAGGAGGTTGATTCCTTGACTATGCTTAAAGGTTGTCATGAGGAAGCACTAATGGATAATAATCAACAATTTTTTGATCTACAAGTTCTTGTCCCAAAATGTCCTGCTACATATTTAAATGGGAAAAAATTGTTCTTTGTGCATGATGATATACATGAACTTCTAATTATAATGCATGAAAATTCATTTCTAAACATATATGTAGCACATGATATGGTTCCTCCCATTACAAATTTTCACGAACAGTTAGAGCCTTGTCTCAAGAATGATGTTTAAAATAAAGACATAAAACATAGACAAACTGCAATTATGAATGAAAATTATTATTTGGATCATCAAGACAGGAGAATTTCCAGTGTTTTCAAGGATCCTATTGTTGATTTTTCGATTTCATCAAAAGAGGGAATTTTTCATGATTATCAAGATCCTTTGGTAAGCCTATTTAAGTCATCAGTGAAGGTGGAGATTCTTTCATTTATAAGTTCACGTTATGGATTCAATTTATATTTTGAGTTGATAATAGAGGGTACACTGAAGAATAGTCAGGAAGCCCAGGTGTTGGATCAGCTCTTTGACTGGTTACACTGGAGGTTTCATATTGCCTGAATTGAAATTTTGGTCTTTAGTTGTTAGAGTAGGATTGGTATGTACATAAATAAGCTTGTTGGGCAAGCATATCTTTCAGCATTTATTTTGAATATTGTAGTTGCAAGTTTCGGTTTGTACAAGTGTTTTTTGTTCGAGAGCATATCAAGGATCAAATATAGGCTAAAGAATATGAAAAGTGGTTGGGAATTGCCCAATGTATAAGGCACTGGAGCTGTTGGTTCTTTGATACACCACAGGGGCGCATCATCCCTAGTGGAGCCACTGTTATCATTAATAAAAATTAGGTTGGTTACGGAGGTGATTTTTCATTAGGTCTAGTGTGTTTGTCAAATAAATTCATGATAATTGATAAAATTTCATGTTTTGTCTATAGTTCTAAAGATTCAAACTATTTGTATGCCATGTCATTAAAGTCTTCTCATAAGAAATTTTTAAAAAATTCTGCATGCATTAGGTTAAATAGGACATTTTAGACTCTTGTCACCTTTTACCTGAGTCTGTAGTGATTTATGTGTAAAACATGTTGTTTTTGCTACGTACTCACCTAACAGTTATTTAGTGAATTTACCCTCTGCATCACTAGATCCACTACGGACTTCAGTTTTACTACTAATGGTGGGAAAAGGGATACTAGTTTCATAAAAGGTTCAATCATAAGATTTTCATTGTATATTGGCTCATCATTGCAACTTACGGTCATTTTCCATCATTTTTGAATGCATGCATCATAGCTGCTTAGTCATCATATTCCCTTTCGATGCTTTCATTTTGATTTCTTGTTTCAAATACGCTCTTTTCTCATATTTGTTAGCTGCTTGATGCCACCGCTCTCTGTTTAGTTATGAGTCTAGTTTCTTTCATAGGTTAGTTTAGCTATGTCAACAAGCATCTTGTTGTTTTTTACTCTCTTTTACAAGTGTCAAGTTTCTAAGAAGACAAGCATTGTTTTGGAGGATATGGATGCATATAAGAAGCCTAACAAAGGTGGCTATGTGGTTATATAGTATCCTATGGATATTAATCTAATTTAAGAATATCCCATCTTCTCAAAATCTTTTTCCAATACAGTTTGTATGTGTTTCTGCTAGAAGCTAGAAGGGGATTTGTTGTGTTTTTGGATTGTTTAAGAAATAAACTTCAAGTGTAGGTTATGGGTAAACAGAGATGAATTATAAAAAAATGAGAGAGGTTATTTTCAAACACGGATCAAAGAACATTAACCTCTTTCACTTTTCTCACAGGTGCTACAAATTGGGAGATTCAAAGATGCCTTTGGGCTCTATTTTCAGAGTGTGTTTTTTCCTTGTTTTAGACATGTTTTTCAAATGCAAATTCCTGACACCTGGAGATGGTTTTCAAAAAATAAAGAGAGGTTTTTCTTCAGAATGATCTTATTTACAAAAAAATCTTCCCTGTTTTTAACAGCTATCAAGGATTGGAGATAGGATCTCATTTCTAACCCCTAGTTTTCAGAAAATCAGGTCCATTTTTCATGGTAGACGGTTCTAAAACTCTGCATGAAGGAGGGATGCCAAGTCAGAAAGTTTTTAGAGGTGTATATTTTCAATTTGCTATGGAAATTACGCTAAAGACTTGCCTAGAATTCTATTTTTCTAGCATTCAAGTTCTTCGGTCTTTTTAGAGGCATTAGATGCATTTAAAATAGGAAATGAGATTGTTGAGGTGTCATCGGGACATTGGCAATAAAAAATACTCAGCCTACACTACATAAAAGGTACAACTTGTCATCATTTTCCACTTCACAAAGAGACAATTTTCACTTTGGCCAATTCATCTATTGATAGCACATCAACAGATTCTCTACATCAAAGCCTAGAGTTCAGTTGATAGTTGTCCACCTCATTTTTCTATTTGGGTTTGATAGACATTAGTTGAGTGGTCATTTAAAATTTCTTGTTGATGTAATAATTAGTGATAGAGTCCTATTTGGCTACAAACTCTTATAAAACATAATTCTCTTATTCCTTCTCAATGTAATAAAATTCTTTTAGGAGTAGGTGTCTTTGGAGGTTTTCGAAGGTCTAGCCCAACTGCCAGACTCCATGTAAAGATATCTAAATATGTAAATAGGCATATGAGAGGATGAGTGGGGGTTGATTGATGTAATGCTACAAGCTAATTTTGTAATCTTTTTCTGTCAGTAATATACAGTTGCAACAAACTTCTTTCTCGCCTCAGATTCATCATGTATTCTTGTTTGTGTTTTTCCTACAGGCTCTTTTAATCTTCTTTCAGTTTACTTTGTGCGTAATTACTTGGAATTCATGCTTAAACATGATCCAAATTCCTTTATGCATCTATTCTACTGCTTATGTTATGTTTTGATGAGAATACACGTGCCTCAAATTCCATGAGAGATTTTTTATATGTGATTGAGTTTCCCTACTGACTCCATGCCCAATGGTAGCCATTTATTTGCATCCTTTACCTGCATAAAAATCTGATCCAGGAGGATCTTGATTGTTACAGTTCAGCAGAAAAATCCAAGTCAACTCCAGCAGTTCGATGTCCAGATCAGTTTCCAAATCCACCAGTGTCGTCCTCAAAATGATCGTGGTTTAGTCTTCGAAATCGTCAAATCGCCAGTAAAAATTTCCTTCAGTATCATGGTTCAGTGTCAAGGTCATCATGTGTTTCAAGTTTGGATGAAAAAGGTGTAAAAGGGGACATGGTATTTGTGGACCTAGTTCTAAGGTTTCCTATGGTGAAATACCTTACGAAATGTAAAATTCCTATTCCTAAATACCTAAAACATATGTCAAACTAAAACTTAAGGTTTAAAAAACCTAACAAAATAGTCTAGCCCTAAATCCTAAACTCTAACCTTAAAGGAGTAAAACTTAAGACCTAATCCTTATCCTAAGTTATAAAACCTAATCCTAAACTTAAAGTCCTAGCGCAATATAAATTCAAAACCATATTATAAAACCTTTCCATAAACCTTTTTATAAGGTTCAGATGATTGGTCAAAACCTATGATGTAAAACCTTTTATAAGGTTCGGGGTCATGAATTATATTAAAAAAAATTAATATAAAACTTTAATATAACACCCACAGCGTTAATATAAACCGTCAACTGTAAACCGTGTTGGAGATTTGTTGCAACGTGTGACCAGACCGAAACCGCATCGGAGTTGATAGCTGTTGTAAAGCACCGCGTGTTGCAAACCGTCACATGTTACAGGTCATGCCAGAACCACCGGAGTCAAGACCGTTATCAGAACCGTCGAAGAGACCGCTGGTGTTACATCACGCCTGCTCACCTGATCACATGCAATGGATATTATTTCCACTCGGTGAGGCTAACCGTAAGGGTTAAGGCCTAACCAAAGTTCAAAAATGGGTTTTTATATTTAATTATGCACTAAGGTGTATAACTTAATCCCTAGGTTTAGGGAATTGATAGGGGATTGGAGACCTTACCACATGAAATTCTCAACCAACTCCTAAAATAAGTATATGAAGGTTTGAGGCAACTTATAAAAGCCATGGAATTCTTCATGAAAAGATCATCTTGGATTTTTGTGAAGGCATAGTGCTTTTGGAGTGCAGATTCAGAAGGTTAGAGGCGATTTTGTTTGCAGCATTGCTCGGCCATCGGTGGTCGGAATTGAGCACGGAGAGAGGCGTCGGAAAGGCAAGGAAGAGTACTTTCTGTTTACAGGGTTTAGAAGTGCCTGTGATCACAATCATTCTGTTCTATTTCAGTGTAAATATTCTTCAAGATCAATCCTAATAAAAACAGATGCCCACTTAAAAGCGGACCCAGAGATGTAGTCCAGGAGGGACGAACTCCGTCATCAAATTGTTTTCCTCTTCTTCTCTCTGATTATTGTTGTTATTTAATTCATTTATGCTGCTGGTTTATGTCATTATTCATTAAATCATACTTCAGTTAACAATCAATTCTAAAGGACAAACTAATCAAATTTCTTAAGCACATTATTCAATCAATATCAGATCATTTGGGTATCAGAGCAGGTTGTGCTTGTAGTTTGTTTGTCAGTGGATGTTAACCAGGTTGGTATTGCAACGTGGAAAATGTGAGCTTGAGGAATTCGATCCAGATATCGGAAGGCAGAAAGTCGATCATCAATAAAAAATGACAGGGACTGAGATCGTTGAGACTCTTGAAGCTACTGAAAAGAAACACATGGATGAGAATCAAATCCAGTAGATGTTTCTAAACATGCAGCAAATGTTGGCAGAATTATATGAAGACAAGAAGACGAGGGATGCAGCCTCATCATCAAAGGCATCAAAGAAGGAAAAGGGTAAAGGCAAGGCAGATAAATCTCCTTCTCCTCCGTCATCTCCATCATCTTTTTCTTCCTCTTCTACTTCTAGTTCTGAATCAGAAAAAGAAAAGAAACATAAGAGTCCATCATTGAAACTTGATGTTAAGTTTGAATTACCTGTGTATGATGGTGAAATAAAACCTTAGAATCTAGATAATTGGGTACAAAAATTAGAAGTCTATTGTCGTATTCAAGATATTACTGATGATAAGAGAAAGATCCAATTAGCTACTCTTAGAATGGGGGGTGCTGCTTTGATCTGGTGGGAGAGTAGGACACAAATAGATTTAAAGTGTAAAGGAAAATTTATCACCTCATGGACTAAGTTTACTAAAGCTCTAAAGAAACAATTCTATCCATTGGGTCACACACGGCAAGCTGTAATTGATTGGCAACGCTTGCAACAAGGTAAGGGACAGAGTGTTCAAGAGTTCACACAGCAATTCAGAAAGAAGGCATTAGCACTCGGTATTTATTTCGACACAAAAGAAACTTTGTTGAAATATTTTGTCAATTTTCACTCATATTTACAGCATACATTATTAATGTTCAATCCTAATGATTTTGATGAAGTTTGTGTTCAAGAAATTCATGTCGAATCAGGTGGTAGACCATTCAAGTTTACACCAAAGACATCCAAGTAGATGGAAACTGAAGACAACAAAAAGAAGGGAAAGTCAAAGGAAAATAAGGCTGCCACAACTCAGAAGGAAGAAGATAGACCTACGTGTACACATTGCAAAAGGATTGTCCTTGATGAAGTTAGGTGTTGGAAACTTCATCCGAAACTGAAGCCGAAGAATTTTCAATCGAAGAAGGGTGAAAATAAGGCTGAAACAACAGTCCAACAAGGCTTGGACTTGGGATCTGATTCAGGTGATGAAGGTAAAATCACTTCTATGGTTACAACAGGTAAAATTTATGATGCTAGTACTTCTGCTTCTTCAAACATAAAACGACAAAATGAATATAAAATAATCGAGTTATTTCATATAAGGGTAACTTCAAAGCATACTAAGATAGATACATTGTTCGATACGGGATCACAGGAAAATTTGATTTCTGAGTCATTGGTTAAACAATTGGGTTAGAAAACACATAATCATCCAACGCCATATCCTTTAGGGTGGTTAAAGGAACAAAGTCAAATTCATGTTACCAAACAGTGTCGGTTAAAATTTGCAATCACAACTAACTATATCGATGAAGTGAAGCTAGATGTGATACTGTTAGACATTTTTGGAATTGTCTTAGGTAACCCTTATCTCTATAACCGTGATGCAGTATTTCATAGAGAAGAACATGTGTATCATCTCAGGAAATATGGGATTAAGTACATCATTCAGGCACATAAAAACAAAGATCACTTGAATTTAATTAATGCTAATAAGATGAAGCACTTAATAAGTTCAAGTAGGAGATACATACTCATGTTGATAAAAGAGCAACATAAGGATCTTATCGATACTTGTTCAGGTTATGAAATTCAGTATGAAGGTAATTTGGTTAAGAAGGTAGATTCATTTCAGGATCTAGTTAAAGAACCAAAACATCTACTTCATAAAAAGAAAATATCACATGAGATGCAATTGATGTTTGATGCCTCTAATAATGGAATGTGTCACAAGTCAGTTGTAGAGTGTAAAGAAATAAAGAAACAAATTTTAGGGAAGGAATTAATGCGACACATTTTAACTCCATACATTTCACCCATAATTTTGGCTTAAAAGCAAAACAGGGCATGGGGAATAAGTGTCGATGTTAAAGTTGATTCATTTAAGCAGAAAAATTTTACAGTATTGATAAATCATCAACAACCGTATGAAGTTAAAACAAATGTTAAAGGATATCCAATGAAAACATTGATTCATATAGATTATCAGTTGCTTCAATACTTTCAGTCATATACTAAGTTGCAACAATATCACTACAGTTGGATGGGATTTCTTAAGCAAAATCACTTAGTAATAAAGGACAGGGAAGGTGTAACAAGTAAAGTATTTGATATGCTGTCTTTGAATGCTTCAGTAGTACTGCATAAAAGTTCATTGGTTTATGAAATTTATACAGAATAGCATAGTATTGATAATGATTTCGAAGATACTTTTGAATCGCTAACTCATAATGCTCAGATAGAAAAGGTGCAGGTTATTCAGGAAATTTATTTTTCTCAGATTGCAGGCGTAAGAAAGACTACGACACAAAGTCAAAAATATTGTTACTGGCCTCATATGTATGAAACAATTGTGAAGTACATAAAGGGATATGTAATGTGTTTGACAAGAAGGCCATGCAATCGAAAGATTGGTTTGCACATACCACTTCCAATTCCTTTGCAACCATGGGGCAACATGGATTTGGTTCAAGGACAGTCATAAATGGTGAAGAGGACCGGGATACATATTCTTCGAGGTAACTGCAATATACGATTTGTGCATCAAGCTTACAATCAAGCTTTACATTCTTCTACGCCATGACAAGCATTGAGTCAAGACAGATTCAAATTGCGCCATGATAAGCATCAGTTTCAAGTCAACGAGAAGGTATGGTTGTATGTCATAAAAGTCAAGATGAAAGTGAGAGAGTTGTATTCTCACTTATTGCCAATTTAAAATTAAGCTTTTGTGATCCAAAATATTTTTAAGTGGAGAGGATTGATCCAGGAGGATCTTGATCGTTACATTTCAGTAGAAAGATCCAAGTCAACTCCAGCAGTTCGATGTCCAGATCAGTTTCCAAATCCACCAGTGTCATCCTCAAAATGATCATGGTTCAGTGTTCAGAATCATCAAATCACCAGTAAAAAGGTCCTTCAGTATCATGGTTCAGTTTCAAGGTCGTCATGTGTTTCGAGTTTGGATGAAAAAGGTGTAAAAGGGGACATGGTATTTGTGGACCTAGTTCTAAGGTTTCCTATGGTGAAATACCTTATGAAATGTAAAATTCCTATTTCTAAATACCTAAAACATATGTCAAACTAATACTTAAGGTTTAAAAAACCTAACAAAATAGTCTAGCCCTAAATCCTAAACTCTAACCTTAAAGGAGTAAAACCTAAGACCTAATCCTTATCCTAAGTTATAAAACCTAATCCTAAACTTAAAGTCCTAGCGCAATATAAATTCAAAACCATATTATAAAACATTACCATAAACCTTTTTATAAGGTTCAGATGATTGGTTAAAACCTATGGTGTAAAACCTTTTATAAGGTTTGGGGTCATGAATTATATTAAAAAACTTTAATATAACACCCACATCATTAGTATAAACCGTCAGCTATAAATTGTGTCGGAGATTTGTTGTAACGTGTGACCAGACTGAAACCGCGTTGGAGTTGATAGCTGTTGTAAAGCGCCGCATGTATATACCGCGTGTTGCAAGTTGTCACATGTAACAGGTCACGCCGGAACCGCCGGAGTCAAGACCGTTACCAGAACCGTTGGAGAGACCACCAGTGTTACATTGCGCCCGCCTGCCTGATCACATGCAACGGATATTATTTCCACTCGAAGAGGCTAAACGTCAGGGTTAATGCCTAACCAAAGTTTAAAAATGGGTTTTTATATTTAATTATGCGCTAAGGTGTATAACTTAATCCCTAGGTTTAGGGAATTGATAGGGGATTCGAGACCTTACCACATGAAATTCTCAACCAACTCCTAAAAGAAGTATATGAAGGTTTGAGGCATCTTATAAAAGCCATGGAATTATTCATGAAAAGATCATCTTGGATTTTTGTGAAGGCATAGTGCTTTTGGAGTGCAGTTTCAAAAGGTTAGAGGCGATTTTGTTTGCAGCATTGCTCAGCCGTCGGTGGTCGGAATTGAGCACGAAGATAGGTGTTGGAAAGGCGAGGAAGAGTGTTTCTATTTACAGGGTGTTGATATTACAACAAGATGATGAACTTAGTGGAAAGGAGTCGCCTTCACTAAGTGGGCCCGCAGGCTATTTTTGGCGCAAAGTCTATTTTTAGACTATGTCTATTTTTAGACATATGGATCATGTTCTATGAGGTGCAGGATGATATTTGTGGATGGTTGGTCAAGTTGGAAAAATAGATGGACTTCTATTTTTAGACATATTGGGCGGAATCTATTTTTAGATTGCCAGTCTAAAAATAGATATGTCTAATATTATTAGCTCTTAATAATATTTGGACTCTAAATATTATCTTATTCTCTTGGAGCACTTCAGTTAAGTGCACAGATGTGGCACAGGAGCTGACAGAAGGAATTACGCTATTCCTGAGGGTTAAGTGGAGCTATTGCATGGATACTTCAGTTAGAACTCATGTGATAGAGTTTGGTGGAGTTGATTGAGGAAATTAGTGGAGTTGTATTCAGTTTAACTAATCTAAACATAGTTGAGCTATTTGTATTTAGTTTAACTAATTGATAAAATTAGTGAGAGTGGTGTGAATTAATTATTAATTAATTCACTAATTATAAACTCATTAATCAACTAAAGAATGCATCAGTTAACTTCAGTGCATGGACAATTTCAGTGGAGACCAGTGCAGAAATAGGTGAAAGAGCAGGTTAACTATCAGTTGTGACTATACTGTTGCTATTTTCAACACATAGATAGGTGGAGAAGCCCATGAGGATTGCGCAGTAAAAGCTAGGTGGTTTATCTATTTAATGAATCCATCCCATAGCATTGAAAATGCAATAGAGGCTGGCTATCAAGTGGCAAAATATTGGAGCATGTGTTTTGCTAGATCTAGCTTGATAGTGTGTAGCAATTTGAGGGTGTGCATGAGAGCTTGTGAGGAGCTTTTGTACTATGATTGTTACATGATCTCCATGACATATAATATACAGATATTTGGGGTTTTCAGATTTAATCTTTCCCATCAAATACTATGTTCATATGTGTGATTGTTTGTGGTTTTAATGTGTGCATGCAATTGATTTTATTTCTGCATGTGATGATCAATGGTAGAAGAGATTCTGTATTATGCATGAAGCTAAAATAGTGTGTGATCAGGAGAATATCGGTGAATAATATATCAGTTATTCAAATTTCTACATGGTATCGAAGCGATATTTATCATTGGAGAAATTGCAAAACATTGAAGCGGTTGAGTTTTGTGCTGGTGGAATTCGAATTTGCAGCAGTGTTTTCTTGGTGTCGAAGTTGAGATGTCTTTCAACGGATTGCGATTGGAGTATGCCCTTGAGGGCATCTCGAATTATATTTCATGGAAGGACAGGATGGAGGCGGTGCTGGAAGACAATGGGGTGAAGGAGTTCATAGATGCAGAAATTCCGAAGCCTACTTCTAGTGATGCTACCGTACTTGACGCATGGCAAAAGAAGACATCAAAGTGTCGAAGGATTCTGTTGGAAGGTGTGAAGGATCACATAGTGTCCAGCCTTCATGGTAAGGCTTCTCCATTCTTGATGTGGAAAGATTTGATAGATTTATTCCAAAGAAAGAGCGACCAGAGGAAGTTGGTGCTCAAGGATAGACTCAGAAACATAAAAATGGAGAAAGGCGACAGTATGCCCAAGTACCTCACGAAGTTCATCCAATGCAGGGATGAGATGGGAGGTGTGGGGGTTATTTTTGATGACGAGGACTTGGTGAGCTTGGCTCTCCTTGGGCTTCTGAAGAGTTGGCATTCCTATCAGGACTCTGTCAATGGTCGGGAGAAATTGTGAGGATGGGAGCGACTTTGGTCGGATCTTGTGCAAGAGGAGATAAGGCGAAGTACCAGGGACGGATCTTCATCAAAGAACTCTGATGAAGAGAATTGCGCTTTGGCTGCCAAATAAAAGAAGGGGAAGAGTAAGAAAGCTTCTCAATCCGGTGCGAAAAGCAAGAAGCAGGACATGTCCAAGGTGAAGTGCTTTCACTGTCACCAACACGGACATTACGCCACTAATTTTCCACAGAAGAAGAAAAATAAGCAAGTTGCTGGGACTGCAGCTGGAGAGGCCTTAGCCTCACATTTTGAGCTGTATTTTTCGTTGATCACATGCTTGGTCTCAAGTGTGATGGGTTCAGTGTGGTTTCTTGACAGTGGTGCATCTTTTCACACGACATGAGATCGAGATTTGTTTACTGATATGGATGAGAAAGATCTTGGAGTGCACATCGAGATGGGCGATGATGGTAGATACAGTGCGACCGGTATCGGTACCATTTCCTTTGAGAGGGAGTCTGGTAAACCCTTCATATTGAAGGAAGTGATGCATGTTCCAAGATTGAAGAAGAATCTTATCTCTGTGGCGATGTTAGAAGACAAGGGATATGATGTTGTCTTTAGTGAGGGAAAGGCTTTCCTGCACAGTAAGGCAATTGGTGAGACCCGAAGGATAGGGGTTCGAGTTAAGAACCTTTATCAATTGCAGGTAGATGGCTGCGCAGCAATGGTAGGCAAGGCAGAAGGAGTGGTGAGCCGGGATGATGGTGAGTTGTGGCTCCGGAGATTGCGCCACCTTCACCATGGAGCTTTGAAGATACTGCAACAGATTTCTACTGGGCTTCCTAAGGGTACTCTTGTGCAGTCAGATCAGTGCAAGGGGTGTACCTTGGGAAAATTTGTGAAAGCCACCTTTCACGAGAAGGATAGTCACGCCACGACGATCCTTGAGAGAATTCACACAAATGTGTGTGGACCTTTCTCAGCAGCTTCGACAACAAAGCACATGTATTATGTGATATTTGTTGATGATTTTTCTCTTAAGTGCTGGATCTTCTTCATGCAGAAGAAGAGTGAGACATACTCAAATTTCTGTGAGTTCAAGGCACTGGTTGAGAAAGAATCGGGGAAGCAGGTGAAGGCTCTTACGAGCGACAATGGTGGTGAATTCATCTCTGGCGAATTCAAGGACTTTTGCAGCGCAGAAGGAATTCAAAGAGAGCTCATAGAACCTCATAACCCACAACAGAATGGGGTTGCTGAGCGGAAGAACAGAATGATCGTGGGTGCTGCATGGGCGATGTTGCACGATCAGGGCCTACCCATACACTTGTGGGCTGAGGCATGCAATACTGCAGTATATGTGCAGAACCATTTTCCTCACAGGATACTTGGCATGAGTACACTTGAGGAGGCGTTTTCTGGTAAGAGGCCTGATATTTCCTATTTGAGTATTTTTGGTTCACCTGTTTACATTCATGTGACGAAGGATGCCAGGAAGAAGCTGGAGCCGACTGCGGAGGTTGGGATATTTGTGGGGTACATTGATATGCCCCACAACTATCGTGTGTATTTTCCAGACAGTCGCAAGACTATTGTGCGACGGGATATAAAATTTCATGAGGACAAAGCCATGAAGTGTTCACTTGAGAGGGAGCCACACTTGCATGCAGATGAGGAGCTATTAGTTCCTAAGGATGAGTCTCAAGATGTGGATCAGCCACAAGATGAGGTTCATGGAGTGGAAGAGACCACTCAGGCAACGCCAACCATCAGAGGGCAGAAGCGCACTACAGAAGCTGAGCGACTGGCTCAAGATGCAAAGAAGGTTGTAGGAGCACCTACATCACAGCGCAGACAGAGACAGTCACCTGATCGGTATACTAGATACATGGCTCTTATGAGCAAGTGTATCGTGACAGAGCCATCCTCTTTCGAGGAAGCTGTGGAGGACCAAGCATGGGTAGATGCCATGGTGGAAGAGTATGATTCGATTGTCAGAAACAGTGCATGGGAGATTGTCCCGAGGCCAGAGGGGAAATCAATGGTGGGTTCGAGATGGATCTACAAAGTGAAGCAGGCAGCTGACGGGAGTGTGGAGAAGTACAAGGCAAGATTTGTTGCCCGGGGCTTCTCACAGATTGAGGGGATCGACTATGAGGAAACCTCTGCACCTGTCGCAAGGTATTCTTCCATACGGAGCATCCTAGCTCTCTCAGTGCATATGGGATGGCACATTCATCAGATGTATGTAAAGAATACGTTCCTCAATGGAGTCATTGAGGAGGAGGTGTACATAGAGCAACCCAAAGGTTTCGAGATCTTTAGCAGCAAGACGCATGTGTGCAGGCTCAAAAGAGAATTGTATGGGTTTAAACAAGCACCTTGTGCTTGGTACACACAGATAGACAGTTATTTCACCGGTATTGGATTCACCAAGAGTGAGGCAGATCTGAACCTATACTAGATAGTGGTGGAGGGTAAGTTGTTGATCATTGTAATCTATGTAGATGATTTGATTCTGACGGGTGATGAACAATTGATACTCTCATGAAAGGCCGATTCATACAAAGGAGTTTGAGATGAAGGACTTGGGCCTCCTTCATTATTTCCTGGGATTGGAAATTTGGCAGCGCAGTGGTGGACTGTTTGTTTCTCAGGGTAAGTATGCTCGGGAGATACTGGAGAAGTTCAACATGCATGGCTGCAAGCCTGTTGATACTCCTCTTTCGGGTGGTTGGAGGAAGGAGGATGCTACTTCAACGGAGGTAGTGGATGCCAATGCTTATCGACAATTGGTGGGGTCGCTTATGTATCTGGTCAATACACGACCCGACATATGCTATGTTGTTAACCAGCTTTCACAAGCTATGTTTAAGCCAACCAAGCTCTTTTGGAAGGCGAGGAAGCATGTATTGAGATATCTCATAGGCACATCGGGATATGGATTGTGGTACGGTATTGTGATGATGAGTTGAGGTGGTAAGGAGCCACTGGACGGTATCATCATATCGCAGATTGTGTGTGAAGCGAAGGTCATGTTAGTTTCATACATTCCCATAGAGGATCGTGATGCAGAATATTCGACGAAGGTGCTCACCAAGAGCAAATTCAAATACCACAAAAAGGTGATAGGGGTTGCAAGATAATCCCTATCTTAAGCAGAGGGAGTGTTGAGATTGCAACAAGCTGATGAGCTTAAGGAAAGGAGTCGCCACTAAGTGGGCCTCGTTGTGCTATTTTTGGCACAAAGTCTATTTTTAGACTATGTCTATTTTTAGACATATGGATCATGGTCTATGAGTTGCAGGATGCTATTTATGGATGATTGGTCAAGTTGGTAAAAATAGATGGACTTCTATTTTTAGACATTGGGCGAAGTCTATTTTTAGACTGCCAGTCTAAAAATAGATCAGTCGAATATTATTAGCTCTTAATAATATTTGGACTATAAACATTATCTTATCTTCTTGGAGCACTTCAGTTCGAGCTACGGATGTGGAACATGCAGCTGACAGAAGGAATTACGCTATTCCTAGGGGTTAGTTGAGCTATTGCATGGTTGACTTCAGTTAGAACTCATGTGGCAGAGTTTGGTGGAGTTGATTGAGGAAGTTAGTGGAGTTGTATTCGCTTTAACTAATCTAAACATAGTTTAGCTATTTGTTCTGGGTTTCTTTAACTAATTGATACAATTAGTGAGAGTGGTGTGAATTAATTATTAATTAATTCACTAATTATAAACTCATTAATCAACTAAAGAATGCATCAATTAACTTCTGCATGGACAAGCCTAAAGGAGGACTAGCAAAAATAGGTGAAAGAGCAAGGTGTTAACTATCATTGTGACTATACCTGCTGCTATTTGCAACACAAACATAGGTGGAGAAGCCCATGAGGATTGCGTAGTACAAGACAAGTGGTTTATCTATTTAATGAAGCCATCCCATAGCATTGATTACGCAATAGAGGCTGGCTATCAAGTGGCAAAAGATCGGAGCATGTGTTTTGCTAGATCTAGCTTGATAGTGTGTAGCAATTGGAGGTAGTGCTGAGAGCTTGTGAGGAGATTTGTACTATGATTGTTACATGATCTCCATGACATATAATATACAGATAGTTGGGGGTTTTCATCTTTAATCTTTCCCATTAAATACTGTGTTCATATGTGTGATTGTTTGTGGTTTTAATGTGTGCATGCAATTGATTTTATTTCCGCAATTAATGATCAATGGTAGAAGAGATTCTGTATTATGCATGAAGCTAAAATAAGGTGTGACCGAAGAATCTCATGAATAATATATCGCTTATTCAAATTCTCATTACTGTGGTCTTAAGTGCCTACGAGCACAATCATTCTGTTCTATTTTAGTGTAAATATTCTTCAATATCAATCCTAATAAAAATGGACACCCACTTAAAAGCGGACCCAGAGATGTAGTCCAAGAGGGACGAACTCCGTCATCAAATTGTTTTCCTCTTCTTCTCTCTGATTATTGTTGTTATTTAATTCATTTATGCTACTGGTTTATGTCATTATTCATTAAATCATACTTCAGTTAACAGTCAATTCTAAAGGACAAACTAATCAAACTGCTTAAGCATGTTATTCGATTAATATCAGATCAAAAACATTCAAAGAAAATTTAAGAGTTAGCCATATTTTTTTATCTTTATCGATTGAATATCATTCTTATCCTTGATAGAGCCCTTTGAGGTTGGAAAGGCCAAGTTTCAGCCAAAATTAGGTTTGAAATAGTTACTCTGAATTAATTGTTGAAGCAGTCCATGAGCCTCAATTTAGTGATAACACAGAGTACATGGCTGCTATTCAAGAAACCTGTGAGGCTATCTGGATGAGGAAGATCCTTGTTGGTTAGTTTGGTCAGCAGATGGATCGAACAGTGATTTATTGTGATAACCAAAGTTGCATCAAACTCTTGGATAATCCATTTTTTCATGATAGGTCCAAGCATATTGATATATGGCATCATCATCTCAGAGGTTTTTTGCAAAGGAGGATTATGTCATTAGAGTATATTCTGATAGAGGAGTAGGATATAGACATCTTGACAAAGGCATTTTCAAGAGGAAAATTCTAGTTCCACAAAGGCAAGATCGAGGTCGCAGAAAACCCCTTTCTTGTTGAGAGGGAGTGTTGAAAATGGAAACGAGAACAGGCTTCTAATTTTATTTTACCTTAATTAAATTAGAAGGAAATTGTAATTCCACATCACATGAGAGCTTGTACTTGATAACTAAGTTATGAAGGCTTATTTAGTTCAGTTAATTTGAGTTGAGGGTCAAACTAGAGGTATGTAGAGTGTCTCCTACATTTTAGGAGCCCTGGTTGAGTTTATTTTTGAGTTGTAATTAATTAAATTAATTTATTTGAGTTAAATTGGTTTAACTAGTTCTAACCGATGGAGGAACTAGTGAGAGGTCAAGTAAATTTAATTGGATTTAATTCACGTGCAGTGATTAATCAAAAAACTAATAATTCACTCAAAATGACTCATGCATGTTGTTGGAAATGTTGTCATTGATGGCAAAGGAAATGACAAAGGAGGAACCCTTGAAATAGCAACAAGGCAAAGAGAGCATGAAACATGAAGCTGAGGCAGTTTTAGAAGGGTTAGTTGATTGGAGATCTGGAAAGGCAGCAGAGACATCAGAGGAAACAGAGGCAAAGGAGATGGAAAAGGAGAGAGCTGCTAGGGAGAGACAAGGTAATTAATTGAAGGGCCAATTGAATATCTGGCCAAGACTAGGAGGGTTTTGTAGTTGATTTCATTTGTAAATGTTGGTGAAGAACTGTGAAATTGTGTGTATTGGAACCAATGGATTAATGGCAATACTGTAGTAGGGTTAGTGTGAAACTCTATATCATTGGATGAATTAGTGACTCAATGTGACTTATAATCAGGAAGAATCAACCACTATGTATATTCCTGTTTGTTTAATTGCCTGACTCAATGTATAGAGGACAAGTTGTATGCATTCTGGAATGAACCGTAAAAGCACGAGATAACATATCAGTAAAGGATGTAATTCTGTATGGTGGATTCGATAGGGTTGACCTGCTTGCTGAAGAATGCAATTGAATGGACACCTGATCGCAGAGCATGTTTGCTAGAATACATATATATATGATCTGTGTTAGTTTAGATGCCCTTTAATGTATATTTACATCCACAAATAGGGAAGAATCCTATCCATTCCAATCTCCGTTGAGAGTATGGACCAGCTCGAATCATATATAACCTGAGTTACATTAACAAAATCACGCAGAGGAAGAACAATTAAAACAGAGTTATGCTTTCATGGAGAAACGAAAGTGAATGAGACTGTGATTGAGTATTGGGAATCTGGCCTGTGTGGCCAATTTCATAATAGGCAGAGGCATGGAGCTGTGCTTGACGGAGCCTTGAGTGGAAGCTAAGCGGAACTCATACGACGGAACCTAGAGTAGAGGGGCGGAACCATGAAGGAGGAACAGTGGACGTAGTTTAGAGCAAACCGGTGGTTTTCATCGCACCACCTTCGACAGGCAAGCGGTTTTCAAGAAATCAGAGCGATTCCATAGAGCGACTAACACATGGCATATGGAGGGACCCCAAAACCACTTTCATTGCCCGCCATCGCGCGTTATCGTCCGTGCATCTTCGCCGAGCGATATCCATTAGATCAGTGTTGGCTGCGCGATATGTTATTAACCGTCGATTGAGGAAATGCATTAACAAATGGGCTCCACGGAACGTGCATATATTATAATATGCATCAGGGTTGATATATATTGCAATATATGATATATTAAAGTGGAATGCACGCATAAGAATGGCTTGGAGCTGATTATACGTTTAATACATATGGATACATTTTGAAATGCCTAAGGTTTAAAAACAAAGTCAAAGGTTGAGATACTCATTGACGCCCTCATAAACAGAGTTCAATATAACTTATTGACCAGTGGAGTCAAATTATAAAAACGAAGTATATGCGGAGACTTCTATGTAATGGCTTGGCCAGAATATTCGAATATTATAAGTTGGGTTTTTTATTATGGTTTAACCACAGTTTTGAAGATGCCAAGAGTTGATTAAACCAAAGGTTCTGTAGTAAAAACTATTCAAAAGGCGTTTTCACTCTGAAGACTTTGGAATATGTGGGTCCCGATATATATGGCCCCGTATGAAATATTGTAAAGATTGAAAAATGAATGAATTTATACGTATGGTTTTATAACCATGGAAAAATGAATTTTTCGCATTAATTCAAGTTTGCCCAGATTTAAAATCAGTTGTTATATTAAAATACAGTTATATGTGTTACACCATTTTTTGGTCATCTAACTCTTCATCATTAGATGGACCCAAGTACACCATGTAAGACCAGTTTTACCCCAAGTAAAACTGCTTTCACTATGTTAATTAGGAAACCCCAAAAGGAATAATTAATTAAACCATAATTTAATTATTATTCCCATTCATGTTTAACCCAAAAACAAAGAAATTAATGAGATAAACCCATAGTTATCTTATTATTTTCTAGGAATAATTATTTAAATAATATTCCTTGTTAAATATGACCAACTCAACCACCATTAATCAAATAAATCATTATTTATTTGATTATATCCCAACCACTTCCTTAAAAAGATAAATAAATCATTTATTTATTTATTTTTTACTAATCAAGGGATTTGACCCAAGTCAAACACCCTTTCCCTCCAACAAATAATAATAAAATATTCCATAGAGGTGGATCTAGATTTGGTTAACATTATTTTAATCATACACCAAGATCTAGAATGACCCAATATTTTGTTATAAATAGGAGGGTTTTCCCCTTCATTCTTCACCTTTTGTTGCATACTAGATCACTCTGGATCTATACACTCGGTCTCATTTTCTGCCATTGTTGCTCCCATTGAGCTCTACCTTCTACATTGGGTTTTCTACATCTACAAGAGAGAGAAAGCTTAGATCCGAAGTGCTGAGGACTACAAAGAACCCATCCCATTGAGGAGATCTGGATACACCTTCTTGTTTCCTCCCAGGTGCCCTGTAATATAAAAATTCATTCAAAATCGTGTTCTTGTCTTGTCTGTTGGATGCATGGAGCAAACTCTTTACTTCACTGCTTAATATCTTTCCATTTATAGATCTGTTTGTTGCAGCACTTTAACTACTAATTGCAGATCTCAAGATGTTTTGCAGCCATTATTGTTGTTAGGGCTATTAGTTATGCGTAGCTAAAGTGGTTCTTTTTCGTACGCTTCGACAAAGAATTCATACTAACAAATGGCGACTCCACACCGGTTTTAAATTACGACCGCTGTCGTTTTTCATATTCCTGCATATCCAGCCACTTCAGGCCCTAGGGCTTCTTTTTTTAGTCGCTAGTTTTTCTCTTTCATGCTAATGCTTACATAAAACCCTAAAACCGAAATTTCTAACTTCCGTGCTAACACATCATACAGGGGTTACATCAGACCAGACTGAGACTACAATTTTTCTGTAAAAATCACGAAACAAATTGAACTAATGCACTTTGGCCTAAAACTCGAACTGACGCACTTTTTTCAAATTTGTAGAATCGCGACCAACCAAAATCAAAGCCATTCTGTCTGCTTTTTCCAAAAGATTTTCCGTAATTTTTCTGGTTCGCCACTCAGGGTTTTCCACCCTCTGTCTCAGCCCGCCTTGACCAAGATCTGATCTGTTTCTACTCATCTAAGTGGGAACCCAGCCCCTTAGGGCTTTAGTACCCTCCACTTTTTGTGGAAGAGTTTCAGCTGTTTCAGCCGTCGGTTTCAGAGCTTCAGCCCTTTCTTTTTTCCAGATCTGTGACCTCACTTCCAGATCCATCAAACTAGCTTCCTTTTCCTTTCTAAATCACTCTCTGCTGCTTTGTTTGGACTTCAAAAGGCTCTGCCTTGCCCTTCCGCTTTTTGTCGATTTCCTTTTTTTTTTCCTACCCACCTCGCTGCCTCTTGGTCGGATTCCGCACCCTTATCTAGCCTTATCCTCCGGATCTCTGTCCCCTTTGACCCCCTTATCTGCAGCTTTATCCTCCGGATCTCTGTCCCCTTTGACCCTAGATCTGTTGAGCTTCGTTTGTGTGTGTTTCCATAGTTTTTCCCTTTCTTTTCAGCATAGTTTTAAGAGACCCACTTTCTTGGGTTTGATAGATGCATATGTAGCTGTTATTTTTCTGTTATTTCAGCATTTTTATTCTGTTCTCTGTAGGTTTATTTTCAGCTACGTTGCACACTTTTTTGCTCTCAACAACGGAAAGGGTTTAAAAATTAAAATTAACGCACACCACACACCGACCTTAAGTGAAGAAGCGCCTGGTTTACACCGCCTGGCAAAGACTCTAAAATCAATCGTCACTGCACCTTATCTGCCCTTGACCTTCTTGATTTTGCCCCTTTCTGCCCTTGTCGGTTTCCCTCTTCCTGTCATCATTGCGCCCCCAAGGCGCCTTTCCCGGAGACTTCTTGGCCTTCATCCTCAGTTCCCGGTTGATCGACCTGCTCCGCACCGTCGTCGTCGAGCCAGTCCACCTTCGATTCCGCACTCCGACTCCTCTCCTGATTCCTCAGGTCCCCCTTCTCCTCCCGGTTCTCCCCCTTTTACCTTCACCATGTCTGGATCAGGGCCCAATGCTAGCGGCCCCACTACCGGCCCTCCTTCTAGCGGAACCGTCACAACCACTACTCCGGCCACCCCTGTGCTGCCGTACATTGCAGGCCTCAGCCTCCCCGATTTCCATCAGTTGATTAACGACCCCATTCACCATAATACTACCTGGCCCACTATGCCTACCAAGTTACCCTCCGATATCCCTAAGTTCGAGGGCCTTAATGGCGAAGACCCAACCAATCACGTCCTGTCTTTCCACATGTGGTGTTCCTCCAACTCCATTACCGATGACTCCATCCGTCTTCGGTTGTTCCAACGCACGCTTACCGGCGAAGCTTCTAAATGGTATGTCGAGCAGGCCACTTCCTCCCCTACCACGTTCGAGACTCTTGCCCAAGCCTTCTTGTCGTACTTCCAGCTCCCTCTCCGATACGACACTGGTACGGAGCTCTTGACTTCATTTAAGCAATTCTCTTCCACACGCCTTTCTGCCCATGTTCAGGAATGGCGACGAAGACGGAGCTTATGTCGAGCCCCTCCCTTTGAAGATCGGGTTTACATGGACTGGTTCCTTCGCACCCTCCCATCTCCCCTCGGCAAAGATGTCGCCTCTCACTTTCCTCAATCTGAAGAAGCCGCCCTCCAAATAGCTTTAAAATATGACCTGATCTACGCTCAATCTGGTTATGTTTATACCGTTCTTCCCGACATCCCCAGGCCCGGTGGCGCTAACGCCCCGGGGGCATCTCATTCCGCCGACGGTATTGTTGGATCTCTTTCCCACCCCTCTGCTCACCCTCCTATGAGCCATGGCCTTCCTCAGGGAGGGGCCAGCACCTCTAGCACTCTGCCCCCTCCCGGCAACATGTATCCAGGATACGGCATGCCTCCTCCTTTTGCCCAACCTCCCGCTTACCTCAATGCTACCCAACCCAACCCTTACTTTTATCCGCAGCCTGGTGCGCCAGCTCCCCCAGCATATGCGTTTCCGCCTCCCTTGCCTCCTCACCACCTGCAACAGCCCTTACAACCCCCTCCAGGGCAAGTATTTGCGCAGCAGGGTGTGTTTAATCCCCCTTCTTCTCAAAGAAGGCGGAGAGGCAACCAGAACCCATCTGCCCCCGGTAACCGAGGTCCCAATTCTGGTCCAGACCCTAACACTAGCAACCAGCCTCAGGGCATTCCGCCCAGGCCGGACAGGCCGCTTCGCACAAACAAGCCCTGTTCGTGTTGCGGTGTTTACGGTCACTACACTCACGATTGTCCTCTCTTACCCCAGATGCGACAGATGTGGGAGTCTCAAGCCACATCGCGCGGACAACACGCCTCCCCTCATGCTCCTCCTAATGTGGCCACTACCCAGCCAGCCGTGTTCACTGATCCTTTCCCTCAACAGGGATTCGTGGCTACCCAACCCCCCGACAGCCCGTGCCACCACCCCCCCTGGTCACCCCAAACCTTACATGGCTTCGACACCGGTTCAACCGGTCCCCCTCGCTTCCTCCATAGCCAACGTGCCCCCAGCACCTCCACAGGACCCTTCTCCTGCTGAGTCGGCTCCCGGGAAGAAAGGAAAAGCCCGCAAGGGGGAAACCAAAGACCAAACCACCACAACCACCTCGGCTCCTCCCCCACCCTCGAAGCCTTGTGCCTTATGTGATATCATCGGTCATGCCACCCATGCTTGTCCCGAGTTACCCCGCATCCGCCCCATGGTAAAAGTCGCGTTCCCCGACACTACGGTCCCTGAAACTCCCACTCCTGCTTCGACCGTCTCCAAGAACCCCAAGACTCTCCGCACCAACAAGCCTTGTGCCTTGTGCGTTGTCCATGGCCACTACTCCCATCATTGTCCTCACCTGACGCATTACCGTGACTCCCTTGAGGTAATCCGCGAGTATGAGGTTGAACAAAATCAATCCGCCTCTCCCATTCTCACGCAGTATGCTGCAGCCCAGCCTGAGGATTCCACTAATCCCATCCATATTCCCCCCCCTGATGTCCAGATGACGGAGTCTACAGTCACCATTCTTTACCTGTCCTCCTCTGCACGACACTTGGAACCTAGCCCGTCTGCCGCCTCCCCCATTGGGTCCCTTGATACTCGAGATCACTCCACTGGTGTCTCTGTTGACCTTCGCAGCCCGAGTCCTCGCCATGTTTCCGATAGCCCTCATACATCACCTTGTTTGAGTTTTGCTCATCCTGCCCCTTCCCCCCGCCATTTCCGCTTGATGACTTCTGCCCCCTCACGCTGCCGTCCTTTCCTTTCATCCCCTCATGTATTGTCTTGTCACACCACCTCGCGCATCCCCCCGTCCACATCCTTTATCGGTTACGCCGATGGTGCAAGTCGCTACTCCAGGAATCTTGCCTCGGCAGGGTGGGCCATCTTCACCCCCTTGCATGACCTCGTTCTGTCTAACGGGGTATGCATTGGTTCTGCCACCAACAATCAGGCCGAATACGATACAGTGCGTGGCCTACTAGCTGATGCCTTGCTGCATCGCATTCGCCACCTGCACGTTCGCTTGGATTCCTTGCTTCTTGTCATGCAACTAAATGGTGTTTATCGTGTGCATAACCCTGTGCTGTTTCGACGCTACTTACGAGTGAAAGTCTTAATACGTGTGTTTGAAACCATCACTTTCAACCATGTACCCAGAGACCAGAATCACTACGTAGATAGTATTGCAAACCATGTTCTAGATTGGCATTTATCACACACAATTCATACAGGACAATAACATTAAATTAACCATCAAAAGACGATGCATATCCATAATATGTGTCGCATACCATATATTGATGAGTCCATACGACATGCCCATAGCATGTTCCAAAAACTGGGGGCACCATACGCCCCCCCACACATATACATCCGACATGCCCATAGCATGTTACAAACCAAAAACAAAAACTGGGGGCACCATATGCCCCTCCCTACACTATAGGAGGCACCCCCTACCCCTACATACATCAAAGGGGGCACCATATGTCCCTAATCACTATCTGGAGGCTCCCGGGCCAATGGCTCTGCCCCTGCAGCATGTAGATCACGCATAGTTTGGCCAGCCATCGCCATGCGCCGCATGATACCTCGCCACTCCGAGGGGAGACCAACACATGGCTCTATGTACCGGTCGTCTAAATCCTGCCACCCGCGCTCTGATACTCCGGTCAACAGCTGCTCACATCTACGGCGGATGTCCTCCAGTAGGGCGGCTGCACCATCATTTTGCGCTGCTCTCGATCCACTCGGACCCGTAGCTCCAGACGCTGCCGGTCGTCCCATATATCTGGCCGGTTTTACCGGTGCTATATCTGCATACCAAAAGTCCATGAATCAGTATCATTATTTACTATTCAAAAACTTTAAACATGCCCATATAAGAATAGCAATTTGTCACTTACCATCGGGCCCCCAGACTCGACCAGGCGGAAGTGGCAGATCCGGATCCCCACAATAGCTCATCCCACTATAAGGGTAGTCGTCTATGTACAACGGCATCTGATCCCAATGGGCAAAAAACTCCGGTCGAAATGTTCGCCCGACCGCCCCTCCTCCTCCTTTGCAGAGTAGTCGTCCCCAACGACGCATCCTGGGCTCTCTCGGGCCCCCATCTGGAAGCTGCACGCGAGGCCTCAAGGTCGGGATCTTCTCAAAGAAGAAGGCGCACAACAAAGTCCCATATGAGCAATCATGATTCACCTGCCGCTTGCATAGCGACAACTGTCGCTTTAGCGACACCAACATCATTTGGGCCCACCCAAAGTAGGTCCCACTCAACACACTCTCCACTATCATCATCCGCCCACCGGTGATGTGATGGAACGCCTGGGTGCCCAGGATTCGCAGCACAGCTGCGGCCACTGCACGGGTTTCTAGCCTCTCTAGATCCCCGATCGATATCCGAGTCCCCTTGACTTGGAACCCCGGTCGACAATGGCGTTCCACAAACTCCATGATATGCCGCCCCCGCGGCAACACTGGCTGCGTGTCTCCCACTATCCCCAATGGTGGGAGGCCGGTCAAGAAATACACATCCCGGACCGTCAGTTCGATCCTGTGCCCCTGCACTACAAAGATCTCCTGATCTGGATCCCAGTAACTGATAATCCGGGCCAGTAATGATTCCCCTGCTCTCATCAACGGGTTCTCCACAAACTTGAGAACCCCAAATCTGGCCAATACACGACGGACGCCCTGATCCGCCTGGATTTCTGCCCGAAGTGTTCCCAGATCCCTCTCTCTCCAGTTGACTCGTAACTCTGCCATACCTGCACAAACACATTCTTTTGGTCAGGGTACAGATCGGGCAACCCATAACCACACACAAAAACCCAACTCCCAGCCATCAAACAGCATCAAGCTCCCCTCCCCTCCCAGGTCGCAGCTTTCTGCCCATTTCTGGACCAGGTCGCACCTTTTGCCCCAAAACCTGCGTCCTGGGTCGCACCTTGTGCCCCAAAAGGTGCGACCCGGCCGTAGAGAGGAGGGAGGGGCTGTTTCTGGGGTGTTGGGCCCTAAACTGCAAATCTAATCCATCAAAATGCAAGAGCAAGGTTAGGCCTCTTACCTCCCACTGACAGATCTCGAATCCAACGGTCGGTTTGTCCGCTACGTTCACCGCAAGATTTAGGGCCTTCCCTCCTCTCCACATTCACCACAGCAACAATAGCAAATGAATGATTTTGGAGGGAAAACAGCCTCATTAAAAGAGAACCCCTGTTTCTTCTTTCGACTGCTGCGACCACACCGTAGCCCCGTTCGACGAACCGTCAGCACCGCTGGATAGATCTCACCAAGCTCTCAAATGGGTTTTACTTAGTTTTTGGTGATTTGATACTTCACCCGGACACATTTGTCCACGAAGGGTCACTTCACCGCTCCTCAAAATCGAATTTCCTCACTTACGACACTTGTACTTGGGGCACCATATCGCCCCCTTACTTGTCCATGTTCGTGTTTATTTTCGTCGTGAGTGCCCACCTTGTACTCATGCATCTATGACCCCCCATTGGGGCCTTTATTGTGTGGCAGCACTATCTAGTCGCCCTTGCTTAGAGCATCCGAGTTGAGTCATCATTGCATTCATGGAGTCTATCCTGCATCCTTTCACACCCTACTATAGCCCTCCATTCTTTTTGCTTGGTTCCTCTCTTGTGTCGCATCTCATGACCTTCAGCCCCACTGTCCCCTGTCCCTTTCGATATTGTGTCAGTCGCTGCCATGTCATTCATGCCCTTTATGCTCTAACAAGGGAAGTCGTCCATTCGCCACTCCACCCTTCCCATTTCCGCCATCATCATTAGTGTCAGTCTGTCCGTCGCTCTATCGCTATTCTCTCGTGCCTTAGTTGAGGATCTCTCATCGCCTCACCTAAGGCGGGCCTCCTTCTGTCGACCTCAACACACTTATTCCAGAAGCAAGGTCTAGAGGGCGGTGTACCTTGGTTCCAGCTTCCACTTTTGTTCGGTGCCTCGGATCAGGCAGGGGGATTTCTTACCTCCCTTTGACTTGATTGCTTCTCCATCTCCTTTCAGCATGATCGAGATTCGTATACTGGACAGTCCAGTGACCCAGCAGCAGCTCTTGATGATTCCCGGGCGTGTGTGAGATGTCTCAGCCCTCATGAGGGGGTGGCCCTGCAGGTAGCCCCCCACATGCCCTGAGGACCTCTTCATTGCAGCCTTTGATGCCGCTCCAGATTTTGATGATGTTGGCCTTAGCCACTTGCAGCACCTCTATGATTTGCATGTATCAGTCAGATTTTGTGAGCCCTTCCCAATTTACAGGGGGCATTTGGGTTGTATTTATCTCATGTACTCAGATGATATTGTACTAGTCCTGGCTGTTATCCCAGGCACAGCATGTATGTGAGACTATTCATTGTATTTTTATCTGGCTCTTGATTATGCCAGTTGTACTCTATGGTTCGGTCCCTTGTTCACTGGACACACTATTATTTTGTACTTTGTCACGGCGGGCATAGGTATGCCTCCCCCGCCGCCTTCAGCACAGGTACCTTCTCATAACAGAGACTTGTTGCACCTGCGAGTCTCGTCTCCTCAGGGTCTAGTCCTTCAGCACACTATCTACCTCATATTTCTCTCTCTGACATACCCTTTGTTGTCTAGTGATTGTTTTCTTACAACGTACTTTGGTCATACGATTTGCTCCTGACACTCGCACGCTGGGGGGCAATCTGTTACACCATTTTTTGGTCATCTAACTCTTCATCATTAGATGGACCCAAGTACACCATGTAAGACCAGTTTTACCCCAAGTAAAACTGTTTTCACTATGTTAATTAGGAAACCCCAAAAGGAATAATTAATTAAACCATAATTTAATTATTATTCCCAGTCATGTTTAACCCAAAAACAAAGAAATTAATGAGATAAACCCATAGTTATCTTATTATTTTCTAGGAATAATTATTTAAATAATATTCCTTGTTAAATATGACCAAATCAACCACCATTAATCAACTAAATCATTATTTATTTGATTATATCCCAACCACTTCCCTAAAAAGATAAATAAATCATTTATTTATTTATTTTTCACTAATCAAGGGATTTGACCCAAGTCAAACACCCTTTCCCTCCAACAAATAATAATAAAATATTCCATAGAGGTGGATCTAGATTTGTTTAACATTATTTTAATCATGCACCAAGATCTAGAATGACCCAATATTTTGTTATAAATAGGAGGGTTTTCCCCTTCATTCTTCACCTTTTGTTGCATACTAGATCACTCGGGATCTATACACTCGGTCTCATTTTCTGCCATTGTTGCTCCCATTGAGCTCTACCTTCTACATTGGGTTTTCTACATCTACAAGAGAGAGAAAGCTTAGATCTGAAGTGCTGAGGACTACAAAGAACCCATCCCATTGAGGAGATCTGGACACACCTTCTTGTTTCCTCCCAGGTGCCCTGTAATATAAAAATTCATTCAAAAATCGTGTTCTTGTCTTGTCTGTTGGATGCATGGAGCAAACTCTTTACTTCATTGCTTAATATCTTTCCATTTATAGATCTGTTTGTTGCAGCACTTTAACTACTAATTGCAGATCTGAAGATGTTTTGCAGCCATTATTGTTGTTAGGGCTATTAGTTATGCGTAGCTAAAGTGGTTCTTTTTCGTACGCTTCGACAAAGAATTCATACTAACAATATGTGCAGCAGTTACACAACTGCAACGAAAGAGAGAGAGACAGTTGCAGAAAAATGTACAGTGATCCAAAAAAGTCTGAAGGGGTTTGATTTTGAAAGGATATTATATGGACAGAGAGTGTGTAAGCGAGTAGCCCTAGCACAGAAATTAATAATGAACAGACATTGCCTAGATTTGTATTTATTTGAGGATAAACTTGGAAAAGCAGTTATATATGCAGCACGTGAAAAAAATTACAGTGAACAGGTGAATAAACACAGGGATGAAAATGTGGGCCTAACAGAGGTAAACAAAGAATGTAGGAACTGAAAAAGTCACAAGGAATTTTGCAGGCATGATGAACAGAAGTATGTAGATCAGTTACTTAACAGCAACAGAAAATACAAATCCAGTAAAGCCAAAATCCAGAAAAGGAGCTGAGTGAAATTGAAATGTGTAATTGAAAATGTGAATGTAAATGTTGTAATTAATTTTTATTGTTTGTGATGCATTGGAAAGTCTCCGGTAGGAAAACAAAACTCCCACTGTAGTATTGAAATTAATGCATATTGTTATATTTTTCTGAATGAGCGGGTAAAAGAAATGAGAAGGCAGAAGGCAAAAAGTCAGGACTATTCACTTCAAATTCCATGAGGAATGTAAAAAGTCATGTGATGAACTCTATATATAATATAAACTTGATATGCATAATGGAGTTTAGAGAGTGAGTGAAGAGAATGCATAAATGAAGCAGTGAGGCAGAGAAGAAAGAGGAGTTGAGCAGAGAAGAAGGAGGAGCTGAGCAGAGAAGAAGGAGAAGCTGATAGAGAATCTGAGAAGATGCAGAGATGATACAGGTCAGATATGAGAATAGATGAACAACAGAGCAGATGGAACAGAACAGAGCTGATATCCAAGGTAAATCAGCAAGTGTTTCTCTTTTGAAAGATTAAGGAATTTGGATCTTCCCTATCAAGTTGTAGCTTGATAGATGTCAGTTGTAGCTGATTGAGGTTGGAGCCTCCTATAGGTTGGTGCCTGCAGAAAATTGATGGGAGTTGGAGCTTCCTTGCAAGTTGTAGCTTGCAGAATTTAGGTAGGAGCCTCCTGTGGGTTGGTGCCTACAGAAAATCAGTGGTGAGAGGGAGTTGGAGCTTGCCTTTGTATCACAACAATAATAAGATGTGGTTTTCTCCCTTTATGGGTTTCCACTTATATCTGATGTCTCTGTGCATGATGTTTATGTGTTGATCTGGTTTATATCATCTACTTAATACTTGTTGCTCTCATATTAAGTCTACTGTTACATTATATTAATGCTTGCTGCTCACATTCTAAGATTACTCACAAGTTAAGTTAAACATGAAATGAAGGTGTAAACAAGTGTTAATGAAAAAGTTTTAAAATTCCATGAATGTGTTAAACTGATTCACCCCCCCCTATTAGTTTAACTAAGGGTTCAACAATTGGTATCAGAGTTGGTTCCTTTGGTGTAAGCTTAATAGCTTGAAGGAGATTTGGTTGAGTCATGGACTATCAAAATGCACCTGTGTTAAATACAACAAACTTTCATGAATGGAGAGATAAGGTTAAAACAGGTTTAATGGCCTATGAACCTGAGGTATGGAAGTTTGTATGTGATGGTTACTGCAAAGACTCACCCACGGTGAAAGAACAACAAAGGAATGCCAAGGAAAAATGTGTGATATATAACAATCTTCATAAAAAGGATCTTGAGTTAATAATGGATTTAACTTCAGCAAAAGAAATCTGGGACAGACTGCATTTCATGCATGGAGTAGACACTGAGGATTGCATTGTCAAGAAGGAGAAGAGAATTAAGAAAAAGAGAAATTCATGTCAAAAAGAAGATGTTCAATCAAATGAGGTACCTGCTAGTGTGAATGGTAGTAAGAGTCATGAAGAAATTGCAACTGAAGAAAAAGCCAAACTTGACACAGCTCTGACTGAAATAGAAAAATTGAAGAATTAAAACAAAGAACTTAAGAGATTGGTACAAATATGTGATGAGAAAGAATATGAAGATAGGAAAGAAATTATTGGCCTGAAGATACAACTTGAAGAGGCAAAGAAAGTAGAAGACACTCTGCTGCATCAAATGAGAGAGAAAAGTCGGGAATGTGAAAGATTGGAAGAAGAAGTAGTTAGCCTAAGAAAGAACTTAGAAAATGCCCAAAGAGAACTATTAATAAATACACCTATAATGAAAGGCTTTGGATAGTTGGACCAGATTCTAAATGCATAAAGGTCACCTCTCATAAAGACTGAGATAGGATATGAAGGAGAAACCAGTAAGTCCAAGGCAGAAGATAACAAGAAAATCATTTTTGTAAAAGCTATAAAGAATAGTGAAACAACTCAGCAAATTCCTACAGAAGCAGAAGCCAGCAAGAACATGAGTTGCAGAGAAACAAATAGAATCAAGCAGCAACATGAAAGAACAGAGAATGAGAAGATGAACAATCAACTGCTAAAGGCTCATATGCTCCTAAGGATGAATTGAACAAATTCGGAAGATGTCAAAGGAGGTTCCTCCCTCCTATGAAAAATAGCACATGTTTCTCTTTTCATAAACCAGGACATAATGCAGCATATTGTAAGACAAAGCCAATCCAGTCCAACCAGCAAAGGATGCAGCAAAAGAGAAGAATCCCTCAAGCAAGCAAATGGAAAAGACAATTTTTCACCAGGTACATAAATCATTTCCATGGCTACTGTTATGCATGCAATAATTTTGGACATAAAATTGTTGATTGTAAAATGTATTCAAGAAGGGGAACAAATTATTATACATCAACTCAAATGTACTTTGAAAAAATAAGATGTTATGTATGCCTCAAGCTTGGCCACAAAGCAAAGGACTGTAAACTGCCATATATACTAAAGAAATCTAGATAGATGATGGAAACAAAGAAAATCAAACAAAACTATGAATTTAAGAGAAGTGAAGACATTATGATGAACCCCAATAAGGTATGGAAGGAAAAGAGAAAGGGGGAGCCTATTATCTCAATAACATAATGAATCCTCCATACTCTCAGGGGGAGCTGCTCTAGGAGGCAAAGAAAAAATCCATCCAGTGATAAATATGAAGAAACATACTAGGGGGAGAGAAGTTCATATATAGACCCCATGAAAGTAGTCTAAGAAGAGCTCCATGTAATGAGAACAACTATGAGATCAGGAAGAAAAAGAAAATTCCTTTAAAAGAGAACTATAGAGAAAGAAGATCATCTGAAGTATTAAGTAACTGACAGATTGATGGAAGAAGAGAAGAGAGCAAGAAGCCATGATGATAGAGGAAACCTTAGCAATAAACATATAAGCTAAGAAGACTTTAGCACATTAAAGTGATGATCACACTATGCCCTATACTACTGGAATTAACAATGAATCACATTAAGAAGATTGAGTAAGAAAAGATTATACTATCTTGATGTCAGTACATCATTGATCTATGAAAAGTCCCCTTGGAGGAATGAATTCAAATAAGTGACAAATCTCTGAGTAATCAGCCCATGAAGATTCATAGTATAGAAATTGAAGATGTCCTTCTGAAGATCATCATGTCAGAACAATTGAAGTGGTATATAAAGCAATATAAAGCAACAATGATTCTGGATCTGTCATAGCAAAGGAAAATGCAGTGACATTCCTTTGAACAGAATGAAAGAATAAGAAAATAGTTAATGATGAAGAGATCAGATTGAGGATATTAATTACTGTTGAGGTGAACAGTGGAAATCTCAATAGAATAATTTATGAAGGAAGTCTTAAATTATGGGAAAGTGTGCAAGCTAAAGTGAAATATCTGCATATTTTATCAAGGTAATATCATTTGGTACTTGGTACAAGAAGCATGCCTATCAACAGAATATCAAAGTGTTATCATGGAGGAGCAGCAGTATGGCACAGGTCCTCAGGATCAAAGGACTATGGCAAGAATGCATCAAGGTAAAATTCCCAGGGTTATCTGCATTCAGCATGAAAAGGTCAGTAGCAGAGAAAAAACAACATTATCTTGCTTGCACTTGAAGTAGTATACTGAGCACTGAAGCAATATATTTTTCTATATATAATTGCATGCCTTCCTGAAGTTGGTACATGTATATCTTCAAGGCCTCTTTCTTAATATCAGTTACAAAAATGTGTGAAGTCTGTTTGTTGAGTTTTCAATTAAACATCTTGAATATGATTTTGTGGAAGTTCATTCTGATAGAACAGTCAAAGTATCTAAAGAATAAAGGACTAGTTGTGATTACCATCTGAAGCTAAAAAGTTTTTTAAAATCATCTAAATCCTACTTCAGCACAAAGGATTTACTGGTAATCCACCTTTAAAGAGAGATTGATTATTGACATACATACCCATTATGTCATAAATAAAACTGCATGGTTGATAAGTGAGATTGACTAATACACCGAATGTATCTAGCCTCAAGGGTTTGTTTTGAAAATACATTGAACAAGAAGAAAATTTATTTGGTCTTTCATATTAAAAGATATAGCCTATTCTCACAATAAACTGTAGGCTCTAGTTTGATTCATTGATTCAAATCAACAACAAAAACCTTTAGTCTTTAAAAGTAATATTCTTGTCAGGATCCTAGCTCATAGCATCACTAACAGGCAGGAAAGGTGTACCACATCAATAAAATATATATTGGCATCATTATCATAATTGAACAGGTGTGGTACTGCAGATGAGTATTGCAGGAGAAGACATATTCCATATACAATATTCCTCAACATAAATATATTAGCTCACTACATCAGACATAGATAGAAGTATATTTGAAGCCTTTCAGTATTTTAGTTTTTGATCCAATCATACATCTCTGATTAGAGAAAGCTGGTACAATGTGTTCTATGAAGTGTCATTATCTTCACTTTTAGCTCTATACAAGTGAAAGAAGTCTATGTGTTTGAATTGTATCAATTTACAGTGTATATTCAAAGTTATATAATCCTCAAAAGTGTTCTCTCAACGTACACCAATTTGGAGCAGCAGGGTACAAAGTCAAAAGAAGAAGGCCTAAATACATCTCAGAGAGAGGAAATGAAGAGATAGGAAGCACTCTAGGAAATGTGCAACCCTTTTCCATTGATGTCAAAGGGGGAGGAAAAGCAAGTAACAGAAGATAGGGTCTTCTAAAAGAAGCCAGACAGAGGAAGACTTGGAGGAAGCATTGAATTATTGGTGGATGGATTGCCATCAATGCCAAAGGGGGATAATGTTGGAAATGTTGTCATTGATGGCAAAGGAAATGGCAAAGGAGGAACACTTGAAATAGAAACAAGGCAAAGAGAGCATGAAACATGAAGCTGAGGCAGTTTTAGAAGGGTTAGTTGATTGGAGATCTGGAAAGGCAGCAGAGACATCAGAGGAAACAAAGGCAAAGAAGATGGAAAAGGAGAGAGCTGCTAGGGAGAGACAAGGTAATTAATTGAAGGGCCAATTGAATATCTGGCCAAGACTAGGAGGGTTTTGTATTTTATTTCATTTGTATATGTTGATGAAGAACTGTGGAATTGTGTGTATTGGAACCAATGGATTAATGGCAATACTATAGTAGGGTTAGTGTGAAACTTTGTATCATTGGATGAATTAGTGACTCAGTGTGACTTATAATCAGGAAGAATCAATCACTGTGTATATTCCTATTTGTTTAATTTCCTGAATCAATGTATAGAGGACAAGTTGTATGCATTCTGGAATGAACCGTAAAAGCACGAGATATCATATCAGTAAAGGATGTAATTTTGTATGGTGGATTCGATAGGGTTGACCCGCTTGCTGAAGAATGCAATTGAATGGACACCTGATCGCAGAGCATGTTTGCTAGAATACATATATATATGACCTGTGTTAGTTTAGATGCCCTTTAATGTATATTTGCATCCACAAATAGGGAAGAAGCCTATCCATTCTAATCTCCGTTGAGATTATGGACCAGCTAAAATCATATATAACTTGAGTTACATTAACACAATCACGCGGAGGAAGAACAATTAAAACAGATTTATGCTTTCATGGAGAAACGAAAGTGAATGAGACTGTGATTGAGTATTGGGAATATGGCCTGTGTGGCCAATTTCATAATAGGTAGAGGCACGGAGCTGTGCTTGACGAAGCCTTGAGCGGAAGCTAAGTGGAACTCAGATGACGGAACCTGGAGTAGAGGGGTGGAACCACGAAGGAGGAACAGTGGACGCGGTTTAGAGCGAACCGGTGATTTTCATCGCACCACCTTCGACGGGCAACCGGTTTTCAAGAAATCGGAGCGATTCCATAGAGCGGCTGACACGTGGCATATGGAGGGACCCCAAAACCACTTTCATTGCGCACCATCGCGCGTTATCGTCTATGCATCTTTGCCGAGCGATATCCATCAGATCAATGTTGGCTACGCGATATGTTATTAACCGTCGATTGAGGAAATGCATTAACAAGTGGGCTCCACGGAACGTGTATATATTATAATATGCATCGGGGTTGATATATATTGCAATATCTGATATATTAAAGTGGAATGCATGCATAAGAATGGCCTGGAGCTGATTATACGTTTAATACATATGGATACATTTTGAAATGCCTAAGGTTTAAAAACAAAGTCGAAGTTTGAGATACTCATTGACGCCCTCATAAACAGAGTTCAATATAACTTATTGCAGAGACTTCTATGTAATGGCTTGGCCAGAATATTCGAATATTATAAGTTGGGTTTTTTATTATGGTTTAACCACAGTTTTGAAGATGCCGAGAGTTGATCAAACCAAAGGTTCTGTAGTAAAAACTATTCAAAAGGCGTTTTCACTCTGAAGACTTTGGAATATGTGGGTCCCGATATATATGGCCCCGTATGAAATATTGTAAAGATTGAAAAATGAATGAATTGATACGTATGGTTTTATAACCATGGAAAAATGAAGTTTCTGCATTAATTCAAGTTTGCCTAGATTTAAAATCAGCTGTTATATTAAAACACAGTTATATGTGCAATAGTTACACAACTGCAACGAAAGAGAGAGAGACAATTGCAGAAAAATGTACAGTGATCCAAAAAAGTCTGAAGGGGTTTGATTTTGAAAGGATATTATATGGACAGAGAGTGTGTAAGTAGGTAGCCTGAGCACAGAGATTAATAATGAACAGACATTGCCTAGATTTATATTTATTTGAGGATAAACTTGGAAAAGCAGTTATATATGCAGTAGGTGCACAAAAGTACAATGAACAGGTGAATAAACACAGGGATGAAAATGTGGGCCTAACAGAGGTAAACAAAGAATGTAGGAACTGAAAAAGTCACAAGGAATTTTTCAGGCATGATGAACAAAAGTATGCAGATCAGTTACTTAACAGCAGCAGAAAAGACAAATCCAGTAAAGCCAAAATCCAGAAAAGGAGCTGAGTGAAATTGAAATGTGTAATTGAAAATGTGAATGTAAATGTTGTAATTAATTTTTATTGTTTGTGATGCATTGGCAAGTCTCCGGTAGGAAAACAAAGCTCCCATTGTAGTATTGAAATTAATGCATATTGTTATATTTTTTTGAATGAGCGGGTAAAAGAAATGAGAAGGCAGAAGGCAAAAAGTCAGGACTATTCACTTCAAATTCCCTGAGGAATGTAAAAATTCATGTGATGAACTCTATATATAATATCAACTTGATATGCATAATGGAGTTTAGAGAGTGAGTGAAGAGAATGAAGAAATGAAGTAGTGAGGCAGAGAAGAAACAGGAGCTGAGCAGAGAAGAAGGAGGAGCTGAGCAGAGAAGAAGGAGAAGCTGATAGAGAATCTGAGAAGATGCAGAGATGATACAGGGCAGATATGAGAATAGATGAACATCAGAGCAGATGGAACATAACAGAGCTGATATCCAAGGTAAATCAACAAGTGTTTCTCTTTTGAAAGAGTAAGGAAGTTGGAGCTTCCCTATCAAGTTGTAGCTTGATAGATGTTAGTTGTAGCTAACTGAGGTTGGAGCCTCCTGTAGGTTGGTGCCTACAGAAAATTGATGGGAGTTGGAGCTTCCTTGCAAGTTGTAGCTTGCAGAATTGAGGTAGGAGCCTCCTGTAGGTTGGTGCCTACAGAAAATTAGTGGTGAGAGGGAGTTGGAGCTTGCCTCTGCATCACAACAATAATAATATGTGGTTTTCTCCCTTTATGGGTTTCCACTTATATCTGGTGTCTCTGTGCATGATGTTTATGTGTTGATCTAGTTTATATCATCTGCTTAATACTTACTGCTTTCATATTAAGTCTATTGTTACATTATATTAATGCTTGCTGCTCACATTCTAAGATTACTCACAAATTAAGTTAAACATGAAATGAAGGTGTAAACAAGTGTTAATGAAAAAGTTTTAAAAGTCCATGAATGTGTTTAACTGATTCACCCCCCCCCCTCTCAGTTTAACTAAGGGTTCAACACATGTCAGTTCCGAGGAAAAACCAATTGACTTTGGAGTTAAAGGGACGTGTATCATCAGTTGTATAATCAGAAAATTGTATAGTTGGTGCATGGAGTCAGAGGAAGAGCCTTGATGTATTGTGCAATCATTATTGGGGAATTTTCTTGTTAATATGGGCCTAATTACCTAAGAAAATGCGCAAGGAAATAGGGAATCGTGATGCCAAGAAATTGGTTAAGTATTGAACCAAGGTTGCCCAGGAATCAGTGAGACAGACAGAGATAGTATAGAGAGCTCTCAAGCCTGAGAGAAGCATTGTATTGTTATGATATTCTTTAGCTTATGAAATATATAGATAGCAGGGTTTTTTAGTTGTGTCTTTCCCCAAATAAATCTTTGTGTTGTGCAATTAAAATTCTTTCTCTTACTTGTTCATGTGATTTCACGATCATAATTGGTTTCCACAATTTGTAGAGTAGATTCAAGTATTTTTTTTTAGCATATTACAAATATCATTTTTAATCTACGTGGATTTTCTACAACAAACACTAGATTCTTCCGATAGGGAGTAAATCCAATTATTACAATTTGGCTATGGGAATCTTATCTAAAAAGGGAGTTAAGCACATGATCATATCAGACCCAGTGTAGTGATCAACCCCACATCATTGGTTACACTAGAGTTATTTTCACGCATTATAAACAATGTCGAAAGGTACTTGGGCGTCACTTTAAAGAAAACCTCAGATTAACCATGTTGAGGAAATTTCAAGGGGATTGAGATTTGTTACTTTTCCCTTGCGTGTATGTCTGATATGTGACTATCCCCCCAGGTTAAATTAGTTGTAAGTGTTAACCTTAGAGACCATAATCTTAGGGATATTACCCAGGTGACGGCAGAGGGGAAGTTTCTATTTTACCTGGATTGGACATTGACTAGACTCAGTTGGAACTTTTTGGAGGGTATTCTTCACTAGGGATAGCATAAGTGGAGTTACTTGCACCAGATTGTGTTCATTAATCAGGTTGTCAGGGTAACTGGTTCAACCCACTCTATCTTTCTCTATCTTTCTTTTATTTTTCACCTTGATCTCTCCAGCGTTGGATTTCATCACCAACTAGTGATTTCTTTGTGAAAAAATTGTTTTCATGGATTGATTCCTTACATTTACTAGCATGTGTTTATTGTTTGTTTTTAGTTTTTAGAGACTTTATGTGTGAATTGTTAATATTATTTGAATTTTTACTAAACATTCATAATGGTTGATTTACTGAGTAATTTGCTTAGAATTTTGGGATTATCCCCTGAATATACACTAAATCATTTGGAAAACATTAAAGTTGAGAAGTCAAAATCATCAAGATCTGGGACATCAGACCAACTTGAAACATATACCATTGTAGAATCTGAGACAATAGAAACTAGAGTGGTTCAACCACAAGAAGTAGAATCAGGCTTAGATCAATTTGATCTAGTAATTACTGAACTTGCTCATCGAGAATATGATATAGGCGAGGTTTCAGATATAGAGTACACTAAACTAGAAATTGATGAACCTAAACCTGAATCACCTTCAGTTGTTATATCCCCTACTCCTTTGCCACCTTCACCGAGAAGGAAACTCATAGTTACAACTGAACTACCTCTGAGTCTCCTTAGTATTGAAGACATTACCAGAGAAGAGGAGGAGGAATCACCACGTACTCATGTTTGTACTGGAGAAATTACAATTTTTCCTTGAATTTCTTTTAATATTTTTTTACCAGATTCTTGGTATTTCACACCTTTTAAATATTTAGGTCAAGTATTCCATGTATCTGGAATCCTTTTTACTTTTCACCGAGATGAACTATGTCAGGAATGTCTTCTGGGAGTGTAACTGCTGACACTTATGTCTTTTCAAGCTCTCCAGAGGCATTATTGTATTGTGGTCCATCATTTCCTTTTGGGTACCAGTTGCTTTCTAGAACTTTTTTAGGAGCCCCCCCTTCACCTCAAATTTATACTTTGTCATCTGGTATATCTACCTCTATTGTCCAAGGCATGACTTCTACACCTCAAATACCTTCAGAATCAGACCAATATATTAACATGATATCTAGCAATTTGGGTAATCCTCAAATAAACCCAAGTGGTGTTTACTATCTGCCCAGGGGGGAAAACCTTATCCTCTACCTGCAGGACAACCTTTTTTTGGGTCATATCCTATGGTTGGAGGACAAATTTTTGCTGGAAATTATGCAAACTATGGTATATACGTTGGGTAGGTCCAAGTCAACCTATTGTGTCTCAACCCTTGACTAGTTCTCCTAACCCAGGGATGAATGTTATTTGGAACCCTCCTTTTGTTCAACAACCTATTCAATTTGCTCCAAAAGTGTGAGTTTACCAACTTGTTCAACCTATTGGACAATCTATTATGCAAATACTTGTTCAAGGTATTCCAGTACAAGCCCAACAACCTATCCAGGGGATTCCACAAACGCCTGTCCAAGGAAATCCATAGACACATGTTCAAAAATGTGTCCATAGTATCCCTCAAACACCTATTCATTCTACTATTCAAACATTTGTTCGACAACTGGTTCCAAGTTCGCCCCGAACACCTATCCCAGGAGTATAAAAAAAAACAGTCCAAACTACGCCTCAAATATCGGTTCAAAAAACTACATAGGCTATCCCTCAAGAATATACTTATCAAATTGGACCCACTTACCATTCTACCACACAGATTCCTATGGGACAACCTACTATAGGCATTATGTATACACCATATCAAGGTCAAGCTTTTCAACGCCAACCTTTTGAGAGTCAATTTTTTCAACGTCAGCCTTTATAAAATCAACCTTTACAGGGGAAATATTATTTGGGAAAAATGGGTCAAATTCCACCTTATCAGAGTCAACCATATATGGTTCATACGTTTCAAATTCCATTTCAACAACAACCTGGTATGACTAGTCCTAGTTACCTTAGAGGAATGAAAATACCAATCGCATAAATTATTCCAGGTTATCTTCGGTACCCTCTTCCAGTTATTGGATTTAACCCTTAGGGTTACCAATATTTGCAGTCAAACCCCCACCGACAATTACCATTTATCACAAATTTATATTTTTCAGATTTGTCTCGGCTAACGAATGATCCTATTTACTATTATTCATTTCGGCCACTAATTCCCACTAAGTTTCCTAGTGACATTCTGAAGTTTGAAGGTAAGTCAAGAGAGGACCCATCAAAATATGATATGACATATCATATTTGGTGTGCTTTGAATTTATTGATCGATGATTCCAAGGAAATTTAATCGGTTCGGTAGTAAAATGGTACACTGAGCTACCACAAGCCTCTTTCCATAACTTCAACTCCTTAGCGACAACATTTTTGACACTCTTTCACCTACCTATACAATATGATACTAGTACTGAATTTTTGACTTCCCTGAAACAATTGAAATATACCTACATTTTTTATCATATACATGAATGGAGGCGTAGACGTTGTCTGGTCAGAGTTTTTATTCCATATCAAATTTTGGCTAAGTGGTTTACAAATTCAGTACTTCTTGTCATTATGGAATATGTGGTCAAAGGATTTTTTGTAATGGAGGAGAAGGTAATTTCTCGTGCCCAATACTTAGACCTTGTTTATAGACAGTCTGAAACTTTACATGAGAAAATTCCAATTCCACCTCGCCAAGATCAACCAGACTCAACCCCTACAGGATCTCACATTGTTGATGGTGTGATTGGTTCTATTATCCATAAATATATGCGTAAAAAAAAGAATTATAAAAACACTCAGATATTGGCTATAGAAGATTAACCCAGTGAAATCCCTTCTCTAGAAATTACTTCTGAAATTAATGTCATAGACTCGTCTACTAGCAAGAATCAACACGTCGGAGGTAAAAGGAAGGGGAAAGGTAAAGAGAAAAAAATTCTTCTCAGAAAGAGAAACCAAACAAAAATGAACCCTCTGACGAAAATAATAAGCTTGGTTATCCTTGATTGATTTTTGATGAGGATCATTACACCAAGGAATGCCCACATTGGGAAGAGGTTACTAAATTCGTTAAAGGTTGTCCTACTCTTGATGTTTTGAAGGATCCATTCACCTCTCAAGATAATAAGTTGATTTCACATCATCAATCCTCTCCTTCCACATCATCGTATATCATGATGATGTATTCACACATGATGGTAGCCACGAGATCTAAAGATTACGGATCTAAGGGTCTTGTAATAAATGGAAATGATACTAGTTCGTATATTCAACCTTCCAATTCAATTCCTCCTCCTTCTGAACCATTACATATTAAAAAAAAAATTATAACATGGTGATTAGACTACCTCCTAAAGGTGTTGTTTGAAAATCATCCCTTAACCCTCATGCTAGAGCTACTCAGAACTACAGTATTTTTGAAGAAATGGCAATGTCCCCTTCAGCAATGCCAGCTCTTGAAGTGTTGCAAATATGTCCAACACAAAGGAAATTTTTATTTTTAGTGATAGGAGAAATTGATCAGTAGGATTCTAACCTTATTGTCTTTGATCTTGAGAGCCATGTACCTAGACTTCCCCATTAATTGTCATTCCAAATACCAGTTTTCGTCAAAACTAAACGATTTTTTTGCACAGTAGTTGATGAAGGAGCTTCTATGTGTATCATGTCTATTGCTTGTTGGAAATCCTTGGGTTCTCCAACCATCAATCAATTTCCTACCACTATGAAATCCTTTGATGGAAGATGTTTCATATGGAATTTTGAATGATCTACCCATAGAGGTAGAGGGTAAGACAATTGCGGTCGAAGTTGAAGTCGTTGATGCCAACTCAATAACAACCTTTTAATTGGTTGAAGTTGGACCTATGCTATGTCTGCAGTGGTCTCATCACTATTTCGCATGATAATGTTTCCTCATCAAGGGAAATAGTGAAAGTAGACCAATTATATTACTACACTTCAGACCCTAACTCTACTGGTAGTACCCCTTTCGTGGGGAAAAAAATTGCTAATTATGAAGATGTTGGTGTCGGTTTGATGAAATATTTGTCAGTCATGGGAACTTTTGAACTTCCTCCACCCAATTTTCCTTCTAAAATTTCCCAGGTTAACATGATCACATCAAGCACAATGGAATCTTCTGATCTGTGGACTGTTCCTTTTGAAAATGAATTGACCTAGTATGGAAATAAGATTCCTTTAAGCCCGTTTGAATTATCTTATCAGGCAATCCAAACATTTTCTGATCCACCACCCTCTCAAATTGATCGAGTGAATGCGATCACTAATGATTATTCTTAGATATCTCGAGAAAAAATTTAATTCACTGATCCCTTCAATAGAATGCTTCCAACAAATGAAAGAATCATGGAAATAATGACTTTGGATGAAATTACATGGGATGATTTTCAACATCATTCATCTTTTCTACCTAGCCTTGATAAAACCGAGAATGATTTTTCTACCATATTTCCGTCTGAGATCTTAAATAGTCTTGAATTTCCTATGTCCATTCTTCAAACCAAATCTGAAAATAATTTGGGAAACATATCTGCAACCACTCCAATTGGCATATCAGCCAAATCAAGAATTATTGAGAGAATTCACATAGGTTTTACGTGCTCCCTTGAAGATATTCAAATGTACAAAGCCCTGTTTCAAGAATTATGAGACATTTTGTCCTAGTCCTATGAGGAAATATCAGGAATTGACCCTAGCATTGTCATTCATGAAATAAATATGTACCTAAATTCCAAACTTGTCAAAAATATATTAAGTACAATGCATCCATGAAAGGTTGTTGCTATAAAATCTGAAGTTGAAAAATTACTAAAAGAAAGTTTTATTTTTCATGTTCCCTTCATTGATTAGGTTTCCAATATTGTTCTAGTGAAAAAAAAGCAAGGGACCATCAAATTACATGTATGTTATAGGGATATTAAAAAATTTTGTCCTAAGGACAACTATCCTACCCCCTATATCGACCATATTGTTGAACGACAATAAAATATTTTCTTTCATGGGTGGATTTTCTGGCTATAACCAAATCGACATACTCCCTGCCAATTAGCATAAAACTGCATTTATTTTTCCATGGGGTACATTTTCTTATTGTAAACCCCCATTTGGATTTAAAAAATTTGGTGCTACCTTTCAATAGGCAATGTCTTATAGTTTTCACGATATCAAGCATATTGTGCAACCTTAGACGATTTATTGACTCATTCATTGAAACGGGAAGATCATTCAATGCATATGAGAGATATTTTTATCAAATGTAGACATTACAATATTCTATTGAATCCAATAAATGCATTTTTTGTGTACAATACAGTCGATTGTTGGGATTCTTCATGTCAAAGGAAGGCATTCGTGTCAATCTGCTCAATGTTGAGGCTATTCTGAATCTACCTCTTCCTTCCAATCTCCGCCAACTCCAATTTTTTCAAGGGAAATAAAATTTTTTACGTTGATTCATTCCAAACTACGTTGAGCTAACTAAAGGTTTCACTCGACTTTTGAAAAATTTCATCTCATTTACATCAGATGAGATTGCTAAAAAATCTTTTGATGCACTACAACATGCATTAACCCATACACCGTTGTTGCATCTGCTTGATTATCATCAAGGATATTTTTTGTATTTAGTTGCCTCAGATGCCACCATTGGCATGCCTTTAGTTCAAGAAGACAAGTCTAACGTTGAACATGTGATATATTATTTGAGTGGGAATCTCACGAAAACTGAGATTAAATACGCAAATGTGGAGAAATTGGCCCTTGCAGCCATTCAAGTTGTCCAACATTTTCATCACTATATCCTCTTGTTCAAAAATATAGTGATTTCCTATTTTAACCCTATGATGTACATTCTTACGAGACAGTTTCTATGGGGCAAGTATTCTAAAGGGATCGTTATCTTGCAGGAATTCGATTTAGAGTTTGAAAAATCTAAGTCAAAGAATTCACTGATGTTTGCTAAGCTATTATGTGATTTTCCCTATACTGAGACGAAAAATGTGGTAGAGGAATGGCTTTGAGATGAATCACTCTTTCCTATCAATACTTTATATCCCTGGTATGGAGATATTATCGTATATATTCAATCCCAAACCTTTTGGCCAGGATTGTCTCGAATTGATCATCGTCGTATTTGGTACTAATCCCAACAATACACTATGTTGGCGATACACTCTATCGTCGTGGTGTTGATTCCATATTTCGACGTTGTTGGAATTGAATGCCTATCATTTTGGAGCTTGTGGTGGTCATATGTGTGGTTTTTCCACTACCCAAAAGCAGGGAAAATTTTTAAGGGTGGAAAATTATTTTGAAGTTTAAAAACATGGCGAACATCACTAGTCCCTAATATGAAAACTATAAAATGTGTATTGATATATTTGTAAAATTATTCAAATTTATAATGATTTCATATATACTCTCTATATAATCTTGGAGATTTTTAACGAAAAATAATCTTATATTGTAAAATTTGGGCAAATCATTTTTATAAAATATGGAAATTGGCAAATCCTTTTTTTGGAAAAATCATAGAAAAATTATCCCACCCGCAAATATTAGCCCCTGAAATTTTCCATGCCTAAAAGATATTGCACACTAGGTATTTATGACCTTAGATGTTCAAATATTGTATTACTGCAGTCCAGAAGTGACATAATTTCCAAGCTTACCATCGCCAAATGCGTCCACCTCTAGCTCCTCTTCACCCAATCATAGTTTTCTGTCCTTTTTCCAAATGGGGCATCCATTTCGTTACATGTAACCCTCACTCGGTCGGGGGGCATGGGAATATTATCCTAGCGGTAGGTTATTTTACAAAATGGGTTGAGGTGATGCTTACATATATTTATGATGGTGAAACTACAGTCATTTTCATATTCAACCATGTGATTTCTAGGTTCGGCGTTCCACAAGCTATTGTCATAGACCATGGTAGCCATTTTCGAAACTTTATGATGAATACACTTTTTTCACAGTTAAGCTTGTGTTATGATAGTTCCACCCCATATTGTATGCAAGAAAATAGCCTAGTAGAAGTTGTTAAAAAGGTTTTGACCACCATGATAAAATAAATCATCAGAATTTATAAACAAAATTGGCATACTATGTTTTTTTCAACCTTGTGGGCATATCGTACCTCAGCAAAACTGCCAACGAGCTTTACTCCCTTCCAACTTGTTTACAATTTGGAGGCAGTTTTTTGATTGAATTTTAAATTCCATCTTTGAAACTAGCCATCAAGTTGTTACAAACTATATCTGCAGAGGAGGAACATTTTTTTGTACTTAGCACAACTAGATGAGACTCTTCATGATGTTGTACTGGATAGTGAGGCTCATAAGAAATGGATTAAGGCACATTTTAACCGAAACGTGAATCCATGTTCATATTCGGAAGGTGACCTAGTCTTGGTCTATGATCAAGCACATGATAAACTAGGTGTTGGTAAATTTGAACCCATGTGGCATGGTCCTTATATTGTAAAATGTGTACTAGCTAAAGGGGAATATGAGCTAGTTGATTATGACGATGTTTCTTTGGGAGAGCCAGGAATGGTTTTTACCCAAAGAAATATTATGTGTCATTAATTTCGTGAAGATTTTGTACATTACTTGTATCATATTTTTATGAGTGTGTGCAGTAGGTTTAGCATATTTTTCCAATTTCCTACTACTTCTCATGTTTATATTGTGTTACACTGGATTTGTAGATGTCGATGCTGCCTCAAACTTAAATTGGCTTTATTGATGGTGCTAGTCGTAATACTCACAATTTGTCTTCCTCAACCTGAGATATTTATTCACCCACCGATGAGCTAGTTTCTATTCATGGGATATGCCTTAGTCGAACAACGAATAATACTACAAATTATAGTGCATTGATTGAACTATTATCTGACTTCATTTCATTTGTCATTCGTCGATTGATAATTAGGTTAGATTCTCAACTCATAGTATTACATTTAAACAGTGTCTATTCATTTAGAAGTCCAAAAATGGTAAGAATGTTTTTGCAGGTTCATCTCTTGGAGAGATAGTTTGATTACATCGAATATAAACACATTTCAAGACATTTAAATACATTGTTTGATGCATTATCTAAATATGTATTAAATCAACATTTGTAACAGTTGTAAAAAGAAAAAAAATATGCATCCACATATTGAACAAGATAAACTGAGATAATAGTAGTAGTCTTCATTAATCCAAATGTCTGTAAAATGTATGGCTTTACAAAATTCCATCCAAAACATATGAGGCCTTGTGGTATTTATTATCTAAACATGTTGATGTGACAACAAGAAAAATCTATCCCTAGGATTAGCCACTAACCATGTCAATGATCATGGTAGAAAAAAATGGTGTGAGCTACTCGTCGTAGCAAGCGACTGATTGGTCCAAGAACTCCCATGATTTTCCTCTCATACCAAAGAAGCAAATCATCAATCATAGTCTCCGGGATGTCTAGATTCAACCTCTCCAGGTTGTGCTCCAACTCAGTCCAAGCCTTTGCTGCATCAAGGTTAGATATCGCGAGAGATATTGGATGGTCGCATTATCTGTCAAAACTCCATAATCCTGTTTTTATGACTGGGCCCACATCTACATAATCATTTCAGATAATTAGTTTTGGATGCGTAAAAAAAAAAAAATTGAAAATACAAAAACAACCAAAATGTGAATTTTTTTACCTATGTTACCCCACTGCATCCCTACTCGAAGTGGGATATCTGGGTCACTTGCATAGTCCATGTTTGCATATGTAAATTCTTCAATCATGATGATCTGGCATTCCAGCCACCTAAAAAACTCAGGAGTGTATTTCACAATTGGGCCATCACATCCACGGAGTGTCATCAATGAAACCCACAAAATCATACGAGGACCTTGAGGTCCTCTTACATCTACCAAAACCTCTTGTGGGGAAAGAAGGGGAATCCTCTCCAGAGTAAATGAGATCAGAATGGCACCATACCCATAGTTTTTGAGTTTGTCAAATTTTTATCTAGTTAGTTGTCCTTTCATATTGAAAACTACCCCTTCACATCGATTTAATATGGTAGGTTGTGCACACTCCATGGAAATCTGCATATGACCCTTAGTCAACAAATGAAGAGCTACACTCCCACATAATCATGCAAATGTAAAGGAAATAGTTCTCAAGGGAAGTCTCTCTATGGTTTTTATTTTAATTCTCCCATCTTTGAGTTGATCCCCTGCAATACAAGGTTGCCTCAGATAGGTTGCATTTGTTTCTCCACCTGGCATGTTCCCATACAATGAGATATTCACCCCTTTGTAGGAAATCCCAGTCAATAAATAGATGTCATTTTCATCTATGGTGAGTCGTTGGTCTCCTATCAAAAATAATTGATCCTGAACATCCCATGCTCTCACCATCCATGTCAGAAGATCTAATTGAGCTTTCATGCCCAGGATTATCCAAAATTTGTATGGACCACAGTCTCTTAAGGCCTGTAATGTTGTCAGATCATTGAGAGCCTCTGGATCTTGGTTCTCGTGTTCTCTTTCCCTCCACTCCATCTTGGAAAATCAAAAACCCTGAAAATAACATTAGAGGAGTATTAGAAAACAATATTGGATTTTTTTGCAAAATATTTGGGAATTCTAATTGATTTTTCAAAAACCTTGGCGTTGTGCACGGTTGTCTTTGAGGAACAAAGTGCATTTATGTAGTTTCTCAGAATAAATTCCTCTCACATCATGATTTTCTCTGTGTAAAAAAGAGTCAAGGTGCACAAGCCCGATGAAGGGTAATCGTGCACCCCCGAGGGCACATTTTAAATTTAAAAACAACCCCAAAAATATCAGTTTTATAGTTAAAATAAAAATAAAACCATGAAAATGAAGACAACGAAAATATATATTACCTAGAGAGGACGGTTTGTAATTTCATACACCAGTTTTCTCGGAATCCACCTCTGAATTTTTTGGTTAAAAAAACCCTCTAAATTGCTCTCAAATGGTAAAAAACTAAAATGGTGAAAATGTTTTCACTTCTTTAAATTTAATAGGCATTTTAGGTCATTAAAATATTAGTTTATGCCTTTTTACCTTTAAAAAATCAAATTTTAATATTTTTACTATGTTTTTCAAGCAGATATGATGATTTTTTGATTTCATTGTGCATAACTAGGTTAAATCATAAAAATGAATCATTTTAGCGACAAGTGAACATTTATCACTTTTTCGGCCTCTTTGAATTTACGAAAAAATGAAACCCTAGAGTCCTCCTTTAAGCCCTTTTCAAACTCTCTAAACATTAAAATATCACTGAGTACTTGACTATTCAAACTCGAAAAAGTAAATGAACAATCGTCTATTCAATATAAGTCTACCCCTTTTATGGGCTGAACTAGACTATTTACGAAAAAGGTATACATTGACTAATCATGGTCAATAGAGTTCTCTCTTGCATCATTTTACCCTTTTTCGGGCTTGAGAGACTAACTTTACGAAAAAGGACATTGTGGAGTTTACATATGTTTTTCTTCTAACTCCCTAGAAATGAAAAGCATCGAGATTTACTTTTTCGAGGCTCGTTAATATCTTATGTTGATAGAGCAGAATGAGTTTTCTTTTCATGTATTTTCAAACTCTTTAAACATGAAAATGACATCAAGTTATCCCTTCACTGGACTTGTAAACCATAAATAGTGCAGGACTCGTCAATCATGACGGGACCGAACCACTCCTTCCTAGGGTTTGTTAAAAATGCTTCGAAGGACTCATTCGAAAGATGAGTTTATAGGAAAAGGAAATGTTATCCTCCTCAAGCTTGACAAAAATAAGAGGTACTTTCTAGTAATGGTGGGTTAAATTTGGTAAGAAGCGTTCATTTTGGTATCTCATTAAAGGCAGTATGTCTCTCTTGAACATGACACTCTGTCAATTTTGTGTCAAGGTTGGGAAATCCATTTGTTTCACATTTAATCGAACCTCATTGAAAGTCTTTAATTAGTTTTGGATATTATCATTGAGTCAAATGTTTCCAAGTCTAAGTGTCATGTCGTCAATATGTTCAAGAGAATTCCAACCTCATTGAAAATTACCTTGCAATTTGTAGCCTTCACTGCCTGCGACTTTAGCTCATTATCTAGGAAATTGATCTAGAAACCCTCTTCAGTACCTTGGAGCCTGCATGCCCTAATGTCAAGTTTCTCACCTTCAACGATGAGTTCTCATCATTAACCTTTGATCGAATGATTCTATGAGTGTTTGACTTCAAGACATCTTTTCACACTTCATATATTGTGTTGGAAGTACCTTGAGGACCATTGTCATTATTGGTGGTTTCTCAGCTCGCTTGTTAACGGTTCACATCATTGACCCGTAATCAAGTGGATTCTACCATGTTTGACTTTGAGACATTTACTTTCATGGTTAGATTCATACTATGGATCGAGAGATGGAGATCAAGACCCTGGATCTAGTTTCATCCATCCAAGCTGCATGGAATTTTTTATTCATGATTGTGTAGATAAATCCATATTTTATGGTTGAGTCCATATTGTGTCTACTATTTACATGTGACTTTGTATATTTCGCTACTGGTTCATCGAGTTATGTTTATTTTGAGTATGGGAATGCATACCTCGATGATGATTATATATATTACATTGTAACCTTTGATTGATTGTTGTAGGTCTCCAACCATGGTCTTCAATCCAATATTTGGCATCATAAATCACTTCAGTCCTCAAATATCCTTTCTAGCTTTTCACTTTAGGGGGGAATATGTTACACGTCATTTTTTTACCATGGAAAATGACCTGGAAAATTGGATCTTTCGCTATCCATAAATGTGTTCCAAATATTTCCCCTGCAAGTCTAAAACTTAAACATCCTAAATAAAATGAGAATTTATGGTAACAAGGTTCAAAAATATACTTTTGGTCACATGCGCACTTTCCTAGCCATTTTGTGCGCATATGAAACTCTTACCATTAAAGTCTGCATAGAATTGCACTATGTATACCACTATAAATTACGCACATGACTCGGCAAAAAGTAAAAATATAAAGTGAAATATAGAAGCTTTTTTGGGTGAATATATCCCAATGGAAAGCTTCAAGGTGATGCTTATTTGAGCCTAACCCTTCTAATCATGGAGTTAATTCCCATTCTTCAAGGAACCCTAATCCCACGTTTAGTAGATCTCATCCTTGAGATAAGGATTTGAAACCTCCTCCTCTTGGCCTATAAATCATACATAGGTTAGAGGGTTTAGGGAGATTACTAAAGGTAGTCTTATGATGCTCAAATAAGGTTGGAAGACTTATCATCAAAGGAGGATACTTTTTATCATTGGAAGGAGCCTCACTTCATCAAGGCCAAGGTTGTGTAACTCCTCTATTTTTGAGTTTAATACAAATGAATTTTTCTTCCCACTATATTTTCCAATGGAATTGATAAATGGTTTATTTTGCTTCTATTTTTCCATTGAAATGATATTAGGTACTAGTCTCCTTGATCACTAGTATGAGTTGTATTGAATAATTTATTTTTCATATACTTTTGAACCCTTTTTGTTTCTATGTTTGTAGATCTAGTCTCTAATCATTGAGTTGCATCAAGCCATAGTAGGATATCCATCAGGAACTTTGAAAAAGGTATGGATTCCATCTCTTACCATTTATATTTATGATTCAGTATAGATAAACTCAGGGAAATATTTTCTTTCTTGTTTTTTTGTTACTAGGGTCATTCATTGAACCTAGGAATATTTCCTTTTTTCGCATTGGCAATTAGTTCACCATAACAACAAGTAACATTTCACATATTTAATCAGTGCTTTTTTCTATCCACATGTATGTGGGTGGTAAATTTTACTAGGAGTGAGCTTCTTGCCTACTAACCTGAGTAACTCCTGCCAGAATTCTCCCATGAACCTGTTGTCACGGTTGCTGAAAATGGTTTTTGACAAGCCATGTAGTCAGAATATTCCTTGGAAGAATATTTCTGTTATCTAACATGTCGAGATTTTGGAGGAAATTGTGAAGAAGTGGGCATATTTAGTCAGGTTATCCACCACCACGAAGATACAATATTTTCCTTGGGATGAGGGTAGTCATATAATGAAATCCATGGAGACACTCTCCCATTTCTATTATGGGATGGGAAGTGGTTGTAGAAAACATGTTGGGTGATCATGTTCAGCCTTATTGCTCTTACACGTACTGCACTACTGGACATATTTGATAATGTCTCTCTTGAGACCCTTCCATGTGAGCCTCTCCCTAATGCTCTTGTAAGTCTTCAAAAATCCCGGATGTCCCGCCAGAGGAGAGTCGTAGGCTGCTTGTATGATCTTCATCTTCAGTTGGGACTATGTTACTAGATGTATTTGTTCCTTGTGATAGATAATATCATTCACAACTCTATATCAGTTTTCTTGTGATTATCCATCAAGGATCTCATAAGCTAATCAGTTCTTTGAATATTCCACCAAAATATGTGACTTCCAGCTTTCCACAATGTCTATGAGGGAGAAGGTAGTTGGTCTCTAGATAAGCCATTTGTTACTGCATTTTTTTTCCTTTGACGTATTTTATCTCGAATTCATAGGCCCCAGTCTTGCTAACCCATTTTCTAAATCAGGATGTCAGGATGTCGTCGAAGAAGACCAACAAAAACTTGTGTAGTTGTTTGTTGAACACATGGTTCATACAATACTGAAATGTGGTAGGTACATTGGTAAATCCAAAGGGCATCACCAGGAACTCATAGTGTTCGTAGTGGCATATTAAAGTTTTTTTTGGAATATCATATTCCCGAACTCTGATCTTGTGATAACTGAAGCAGAGGTAAATCTTTGAGAAGTACTTGGCCCCTTTCTGTTCATACATCAGCTAATTAATATTGGGGATAGGGTATCCATTTTTTATGGTATTTTTATTTAATGTCTGATATTCTATGCACATTCTTAGGGATCAATCCTTATTCTTGACCAATAGTACAGATGAAGAAAAATGGCTTGATCTTGGTCGAATGTGTCTTAATTCCAATAGCTCCTGGATTTATTTCTATATCTCATCCTTATATGCTTTGGTATGTCGGTAAGGGTTAGTGATGATATCTTGAACCCCTTCCTCTAGTTCAATGATGTGCTCAAATCCCCTATCTGGTGGTTGTCTTGGGGGTATATCTATGAAAACATTTTGGTGATTTTGCAACAATGCCATGATGTTAGGGGGATACTCTCTATGTTATTATGTTGGTTTCTTCTCCATGATTCAACATTCCATGGCCCATATTATATCCCCATGTCGAAGATCTTCCTCCATCCTATTGGATGTCACAATCTTGGGTAGGTATGAATGCATCCCTCTTAGCATCACCTTCTTACCATCTGAACCTGTAACTGCAAATTCCAAATCTTGATAGTTCAATGTATGATTCTCAATTGAATATAGCCATTGAACCCCTAATTGATTCTCACCTTTTTGTTGTGGAGTTTGGACAATCCACAACAAAAAAATTATATGTAAATGTGTAGCACCCCATTGTTAGACTCGTATTAGGGACTATTTTAATGCATAGTGTTGTCCTTTGAGATGATTGTGGTAAATAATTATGCCAAAGCATCTAAAATGTTTTGTTTGTGTTTTGGAATATTTGGAGGACTAGTGCATAAGATAGATTTTAATCAAACAATTAAGGTTTTTAAATCTTGTAGATAATATCAATAATTATAAGTAAGGGTTTCTTGTTCATCTCATACAGTGATTAAGATTTTATGATTTCGATTAAGTAGACTTATGTAAGAGAATATGATTATTAAATATTTAGATTTAATTATTCAATCAACTATAAACTGGAAAACATTTAAACAGTGTTTAAAAATTCAATAAAATATATCTAACATCACCAAGATGCTCGCAATTTATAGATAAAAGGGACTTATATTAACATATTGTCAGGTAAATCATTCTTTATAATAATTATAACTTCAGGAGGAATTAGAAGGTCGTTGAAACAAAGTAAACCTCACGTAGTTATCTCGACAATAATTAAATATATGAAGAAACAAAATCACTGAAAACTGGAAAACTCACAGAGTAGACAAAGCTGTATGAGATAAGTTCAGAATCCTGCTTGTATTATTGATGATAAAAAAAACTTGTTACAATTTCTTCTTTACAAAAACTGCTCATCCAAGGGTGCAACCCAATAACTCAAGCTGAGAGTTATTTATACTAATTAATAAAACTTTAGAAATATCTTAACTGATTTACAATAATAGGATAAGAAGAATAAACAAAGGAGACAGATAGATGGAGTGTCTCTGTTTTTCTGGAGGTTGTTGATGTTTCGGCCTTTTTTGGTGAAATATGTTGCTGACTCAACTCTTCAAAATCTGATGTGTCGACATACTACAAAATTAATCTTTTACTCGATGGGTTCACAAAACTTATCCCACTGATATTCACTTGGGATTTATACATTCAACATTTTCCTGAAGATTTCATCCACTTCAGTGAATCTATCAAAAGTTGGTTTTTGGATAAATAACTGTTTGATTTGATGTTGAATGATCAAATCAAATTGTGGAGCTTCAATAAAAGTTATGCCTGTAATTTGACCTTTGATACCTGCAAACTTTGATTTGTCTATTGCAATTGTATATAAATTTGTGCAATAATCTTCTAACTTGACCAACTTATCATCTAATCCAACTAGACCTGTCAGACCTTTATGATTTAAAGAATTAAATTTAGTATGAAACCTTTGAACCATAACATTTAAAGCTTCACACTTGGTCTGCAACTGGTTGATCAAGTTTCTTTTTTGCAAAACCTTCTTTATCTCCAAAATTGTTGCAGTCATGTCTGAGATATTGATTGCTTCCAACTGCTCTCTATTCTTTGAATTAAGAACCTTGATCATATTAGAAGCTTCACTTGGCTTATTTTTGAGTTGATCCTCATGCTCTTGAATTGTTGTTCTACATTTGTTGATGAGTTCCTGCTGCTCGAAGATGATCTGCATAGATGGCCATATTTTGGTTATGGAATTGCTGATGTTTTCCTAGATACTCTACTTGGCTTATCCTAAATTTGATGACATTAGAGATTCACTTTCCAGTTCTTTAATTTTAAGTTCCAACTGATGAGTCTTTTGCATTTCCTCTAGATATAAAGTATCATTTTTAATATTTTGTGACTCAAGAAGTTGAAACTTCTGATGTAGTTTGTCATGTGCTTGCTTCTGAGTGGCCAAATCTTGAGCTAGTTGTGCTGCATTAGTTATGTTCAAGGTTTTTGAGGGTTCTGCACCTGCAGAAGATGTTTGAGCTGCTAAAGTAGGATCAGTATTCACTTGGAGTGTTGATTTCTCTTTCAGCAGTTCTTCAATTTGTTCTTCCATTTTTTTGATCTGCAGATTTTGATCAATAATTAATTTAAGCATTTCCTCCTTGTCAAATTCATTTTGTGCCATCTCTTTAGTCTGCGGGTCTTCAGTCTAGGGTAGCTTGAGTTGTTTTCATAGAGAAAAAATTTCTGCATTTTTCTTCTTGATGATTTCTTCAACCGTCTTTCAGTCCTTAGGATCATATCCCACTTTTGCTACAAGTTCTTCCAATGTCTTTATCCTTATGTCTTTATCCAAAAAAGAAAATTTCTCAATCTTCAACTGGGATTGCATATTTGGTAGTGCTACTTTCAATTTTGAAAGAGACATAGCTATTGTAGTCATGGTTGAAAATAACATTCCTCTTGACTTTCTGTGCATATCCATCTAGTAAATTGGATGTATATGTTTTGCATCAAATGAGAAGATAGTCTTCTCATACTCAGCATGTGTCTTTGGAAATGGCATTGTTGCTTGCAGAAAGGCCATATGCATCCTACCTTTCTCACTGTCAAAGGCAGTCAGAAGCTTGTGTTGTGATGTAGATGTCTGTTTCCAAAATTGGCTGTAAACATCTTATTTCAGTGCTTCATTCTTGTGCTTGATTTCTAGAAATTTTGAGAAAATATTCTTCTCTTCTGAAGAGCTAGCATCTAAATGATGGATGATTCCTAGTAGCTCTCTTGCAGGTGATGTTGATGGAGGAGACTGAGGAAAATTGGTGGATGTGGAGACTTCGGTATCTCCCAAATCTATGTTCTTTGGTTTTTTATCTTCTTAAAGCAAGGAAGAAGTAAGCTTTGGTTTCTTATGTTGTAAGATGAATCCTTTCATAATTTCCTTGGAATGTGGTGTCTCTTCTCTGACCCTTTTTTTCTGTTTACTATCAAGCACCGGTGTTTGTAAATTTTAAGTAGAAATGACTTGTTCATCTACTTCTTGTAAAGTACCTTCTACCCATTGATCTTGGTTCATGTATTTCTCTATTTTTTCTCTAGAGGTATGAGTGTAAGATATTGTCTTGAGTTCAACCCTCAAGGCGGAAATAATGCCATAGGTGTCATATGACCAAGTAAAACTTGATTGAAACCCCATATTCTTTAATAATGCATTTGCATCAGTACCAAATGCTCGGGTATTACAAATGAATGATCCAACACTGGCCTTGCTTTTAAACTAGGCTTTCTTGTTTCCTGAAACAAAATTCAATTCATCCATATTTAACATATGTCTTATGTACTCTAAGGAGAAAATTCTCATAGGCACATATTTTGGAACTTTGTATGGTGGAAGCTCGCAACCATACACCCTGATCTCTGTATAGTTTTTATATAGATACCAATCACCTATTTTTTCTAGTTCACTGAGGTGCAAAATTCTTTTAATGTCTTCTCCAATTCTAGGCTCTGATGAACTGGTAAGGAGTTGCCTTATTGGATGAATGAATGAGTCTATGAATTCTGAGAAAGAAGTGGTTGTTGACAAAGCTCTGAGCAATTTTTTCCAGTGAATCATTGATTGATTCACTCCCTGTGCATCCTGCTTGTTTAAGTGAATGGGACACATATCTTCTTACTGAAACAAAATCATATGAATAATCAAAGAAGAAAAATTAAATGCTCCTTGTGTGGTGAAGTTGATGAATTGTTCATGTATAATATCAGCCAATAAATGGTTGTAATTGTACATAAAAAATGGTGATTTATCAAGACAAAAGATAGATAAGAAACCAAGGATGGTTTCATCAACGGTTTCATCGTTTGGTTATCCTAAAAAATAAGAAAGAAGGGAGATGCAGTGTTTGGAAGCTATAGGAAAGATGAAGAATGCATATGGGGGATTTCTCTTTGGTAAATATGCATCCTCACGTAGGAAGATGTCAAATATCTGAGCTCTCTGAGGGAAGGATAATTTATGATAAATATCGATGAGGGAAGCAGGAGAGAAATAGGATAAGGATTCAAAAGGAAGGATGAGAAGCATCTAGTTAATGGTTTCAGGGGATATGGTGATCAGAATGTTTCCATTCTGAGCCACCACTGACCTGGTTATAGGGTCATACTGCTTTTGATACCAGGCAATCAGGTCCAGAAATGGGTGAGTTTGAGGGAATGCAAACAAAGGCAACATAGACTCCCAAAACCTGATAGGGTCTTGGTTATCGATGTGATTCTATTTTAGCCACAAATGTAGCTCGTAAAAATCAAATTCACAATGACATAAAATAATTATAAAATAGGCGTCGACTATGGGTATGAGGCCGAGATTTATTTGCGGAGTTGCCGGAATGTCTTCTGCAACATATTTTGCAGCTTCAGGAATGACCTCGGCAACTAGATGAGCGACCTCAGATACAACCTCTGCAACACTATCGAGATTATGGATTTCTTTTGTCACTCGTTTCTTACCTTTACCCTTAGGAGTCGTTTATTTCTTGGTTTTTGCCTTAGGTGCCATGCTTGACTAGTATAGACTATTACAAGAGTTATAAAGTCGGGTTACAGAAGTGATGAGAGGGTTTTGAGAATATGAAGTGTGATTACATAAATGAAAATTCGCTGTGAAATGAAATGGAGGATGAAAGAAATTTGAAGGAGGAGGTAAAGTAAAGAATGGAATATTGTTGGTAATTTTATAGGTTGCAATTCGGGTTTTAACAGTCGTGGCTAACATTAAAATGAGGTTTAACTGCATAATGGTATGATTAGCAGTCGAGTAGTGGATTTATTGGCTAACGGAATGATTAACAGGTGTAATTGGAGCATTAGGGAGTAACGGACAAGTGATGTGGAGGGATATGACTGATTAGTGGTGTTATCACACTCAAAATTTTCAAAATTTGTTTTGATAAGGTCACCATAGGTTTCATGTTATGTCATGTTGGTTCAAGTCTTTGATGAAGAATTTACCAAATCATGTTTATCATATGTAAAAAAAAACCACCATGAGTCATGTCATGTCAGTAAACTACACTCCATGTCTTTTTGTTTTCACACCAATGCCTTCAAATTACAAAAGTGAGCCACTAGCTAGTTTTACATAGTTTCGTAGCGAATTCAGTGCAAAATAGGTAGATTTTGCTACAAAACTGCCTAATAATTTCGTAGCGAATATGAGGATTTCTTTTTTTTTTACTTTTGAGCAGTCAACTTCAAGGGCAGTTTCTAGGAAAAAAGAGAATTATTTTAAGAAACTGAGAAATTTTATTGTCAGGCACATATCAAATAACATTAACCTCTTTCACTTTCTCAAAGGTGCTACAAATTCGGAGATTGAAGGATGTCTTTCGGCTATATTTTCAAAATGCAGAATTTTCATGTTTTATACATGTTTTTAGAATACAGATTCTGGACAACTGGAGATGGTTTTCAAAAAACCAAAAGAGGCTTTTCTTTAAGACATAATAAATTACAAAAAACTCCTTCAGTTTTTTAACATCTATCAATGATAGGGAGATAAGAGCTCATCTCTGAACCCTATGTTTTCAGAAAAAACAGGGTCATTTTAGTGATGAATAAACTTGCTACAGGTGAGAATGATGTTTTTTGAAGAGGGTAAGAGGCAAGTTTGCATGATCATATTTCATTATATCACTTTTCAGACCTACAGATGAAATTTGGAAGAAAAGGAATATTTTGGAATTTTCTCCATTATCATGTAGCTTCGTAGCGTGCTCCAGGCTTGAAGGCCAAAAAACGCTACGAAATTTCTGAAGATGCCTTTTTGCCTATAAAAACATTTTTTTTTAAGATCCAAGGAGGGAGGTTGATGGTATTCACTCATTTTGACCTGACAAACATTGTTTGACCAACAGATGTGGCAGAAGGAAAAGACAAAGGACAAAAAAAACCTCACTACTAAACTACGCTACGGAAATTTCTGTACATGAATATTTTAGTAGTCAACTTCAACTTTGATTTCAGAACAAATGAAAAAGTATTTTTGAAATCTGAAAGAGATTTTTCTTCAGCACAGGTCTATCTACAAAAAAATCTCTCATTTTTTGCAAATCCTTCAGGGTTTCGAAATTATACACTCATTTTTGAAGCCTATTTTTCAGAATTTTCACTAACCAAATTTGTGAAAAAATTGTAAAAATTCAACTTGGAGGAGGTCCAACTCAACATCCACATGGCATAATGACACATCAACACTCTAGTACACTCATAAAATTATTTGGTTGCAGTTGATAAGGGTTATTAATTTTATTTGTTGAACTATTAATGAAAGAAGAGTCCTTTTTGTATTCAAACTCTACTAAACAGAAATATCCCTAGGAAGTCTCCAAGTGATAGAATCATGTTTGAAATAGGTCTCTGAGGTGGGAATTCGAAGCTAGCAAGGTGGAAAATTATTTGTATGAGTCCTTACTCAATATAGTTTTAGAGTTAGAAAAGGTTGGAAGATGTTGTGACTACTACTATTGTAAAAAGTTTCTGATCAGTAATAGATAGTGGCAGTGGGCTTTCTCTTTCACCTGAGATTCATTGATGTTTTCATGAACCTCGTCCTATGTATCTTACTACTTTTACTTCAATATATTAATGTTTGGTTACTCATAATTCGTGCTTCTCATGCTCTAACTTATTTCAAGCATTAAACTATTGTATATCTTTCTCAATATCTTGTTTTCAATATCTTAATGTTCATTACTCAAAATTCATGTTTCTCATGCTCTGATTTCCTTTGAACATTTGTCTATTGAGTAAATTCTGTGTGTGTTTTCCTTTCAGTTAAATATCTACATGCCTCATCTTCCACAAGGAGAGTCATTGTCATTGAGTTCCCTAGAATTGAATCCATAAGTCCAATGGTAGTAAATATTCTACATTTTCCACCTACAACCAATCACAATCAAGTTACAGTAATAGAGTTAGCCATCTAGTAGAGTTTTTCATTAAAAATTATTTGATAAGTTGAGAGAGCCCTCTCAGGCTGAAGAGGCTAATCTTCAGTCAAAAGCTGGTTTGAAATAGTTACTCCAAGTTGACCATTGCAATAGCCCAACATGACTCAATTTGGTGATAACAGGTGGATCAACGGTTGTGGCACGGACAAACTGTCATGAGTGTTGAAAACCAAAGGGGGGGGGGCGTACCTCCCGGTTTCTTATTTTAGGCAAAGGGGGTGTGAAGTTACACAATGTTTCCACATCACAGAAAATGGCGGCCATTAAAACTGGAGTTTGGACACCCCCCCCCACCCGCGTTAACAAGAAATTGTTGGGTTGGGGGGGGGGCGGCTGGGTGAGGGTTGCAAAGTTGATCTCTGTCGTAGATCTAAGGGAAGCTCGAGATCTACCGTCAAAAATTGTAAGTGCTTTATCTTTATGTGATTTGACAGCTTTTTCATTTAGCAACCTTATAATAAAATCCATATATATATATATATATATATATATATATATATATATATATATATATATATATATATATATATATATATATATATATATATATATATACATAGATAGATAGATAGATAGATATATATATATATCAAATTAATCAATGAATATTAAACCCCCTTTCAAAGGTTTAAACATACATGAATTAAAGTTTTTCATTTTGAAAATCTAGCGCATTTAAACAGGCGGCCATTTATTTTTTTTAAACACTAAAGAATTAACATTTTTATTTCACGCTTCCCTAACATTTTTTCTTTTGCCTCTTTTATTTAGAGCAAACTACTCTATCATTTTTTCTAACATGGATATAATAAAATATAATTTTCCTAACATTTTTAAATTTTTATTTTTCATCCATGTTCAAACTTATAATTTTATCTTTTTATTTTCAAACTACCATGCTAACTTATCAAAAAAAAATAATGTTACAACATCGGCTCCAGCTAGGGACTGCTTCCCCTTGTGGGATGCAAAGAACAAGAAGTTCCATGTGCCTTCTCCTCGGGCTATGGAGTCTTTGATGTAGAAAAAAAATAGACTTCAAATGATAAAAGAAAACAATTATGTACAATGATGATGTAGGATATCCTTCAGTACTGGATATAGTGTTTTAAAAATCTGCCATTGACAGACAGTGTTGAAAACTGTCCTTCAAGATTCTATAGAAAAAATGTGTTGTTTCCTTTTACCTCTACAATTCTGAGTGGCCCAAACCATAAATTATCAAACTTTCCATGTTTTCCTTTATCTTCTCTCCTAGCATCCCATCTTAAGAATAAATCTCCTTCTCTAAAATATCTTTCCCTTGCCTTTTTGTCAAAGGGACTCTTCATTTTATTCTAATATTTATTTATTTTGTACTGAATCTCATCTCTGTTTTCATTTAACTCAATAATCTGATTAATCCTTCTAGAGAAATCACCAGGGTCATCAGTAGATTCTTGTAGAAACTTGAGCACAAGGAAAGCTAAATTAGTAGGAAAAATAACATTTTTTCCATAAACTAATTGGAATGGAAATTTACTTGTTGATCTTTTGGGAGAAATTATGTTTTCCCAAACTGCATAAATCAAATGGTTGTCCTAGTTTTCTTTTGGTCTTGTAACGTTTTCTTGATTACTTTCACTAAACTCTTATTAGATGATTCAGCAAGACCGTTTCCTTGTGGATAATATGGATTTGAGTGATGCAGCAGAATCTGCTATTTCTGGCAGAAATCTATAATTTAATGTTGTTGAACGTTGTGGCATTATCAGTGAATATTTGCGGTGGGAAACCAAAACTGGATAAAATATTCTCTTCAATGAATTTTATTACAATTGAATTTGTAGAATTTCTTACAGGAATGCCTTCCACCCACTTGGTGAGATAGTTAGTAGCAGTCAAGATCCATCGGTGCTGATTACTGGAGGTCGTGTGGATTTCACCTATAAAATATATTCCCCACTGAATAAATGGTGCCGAAACAACTACTGGTACTAGTGGAAGAGATGCTAATTTTTGCTTACCAACAAACATTTGACATGGAACACAGGCTCTGACTTTTGATCCTACTTATGAAAACAAAGTAGGCTAATAAAATCCCGCCCTCAGTATCTTGAATGTTGTCGATCTCCAAGCATAGTGGCCTCCACAAATTCCTGCATGAAACTGATCAAGTATTCCTTTAGTATCTGATTCTATTAGGAAAAGTAGTAAAATCTTAAGAGGATCCTTCCAGTATAATTTGGCATTGATGATACAGTATTTTATGGATTTCAACTTGAGTGTTTTGTATTAGTTCTTTGAAAACTGAGCAGGACATTCAAAATGAATCAGAAAATGAACAGTGTCTACATACCAATATGATAAAACAAACTTGTCATCAATATGAATAGGGATTTTCTGAGTTGAAGGAGAAGGTTCTTGTGTATTCTTTCCTTGCACTCCATGGGAAGGTTCTGTTCTCCCCTTCTGCATTCAAGGAATTTTCTTGTGGATCTTTCCAAATTTGAAGAAGGTTCTTGTGGATGCTTCTCTGAAACTTCAAAAACAGAGTTTATGCCCAAGACTTTACAATTGGATTCAACTAACAACTTAGATAAACCCTGCCCCTTTACTAACTTGGTAGTTTTGATGGTAAGATCAAACTCAAGGATTTGAGTTATCCATATTCCCCTTTTGCCATCAGTGTCTAGCTATGTGAGGATTGTTTTGACAGCATTATTGGGCACATAGGCAATGATAGTGGAATGGAGGATATACATTCTAAAAGACTCAGGGCTTGAACTAAGGAATAGGCTTGTTTTTCGATAATATCATATCTGATTTCGACATCTCTCATGACCTTACTAAAGAACGTTATACTTTTATCATGGTAATCCTCATTCTTTTACAAAAGGACAATTGCAAGGGTAGTTTCAGAGGCAAAAGAGAACATGTTGAAAGGTTCTGAGTAGTTTGGACTGGCTAAGGTTTGGGCTTCAGAGATGGCCTTCTTTATCTCGTCAAATGAAAATCTTGCAGAAACAATCCATTTGACTTCATGGTTCTTTTTAAGCATGTCTGTTATATCCTTCACTATTTCTGCATAATTCGGTATAAACCTTCTCAAAAAGTTAATTTTCCCTAAAAAGGCTTAAATCTCTTTTTTATTTCTAGGTAATAATAATCATTGAATAGCAGATACCATTTTGGGATCAATAACTACTCTATGTTTTGAAAAAATATGAACAAGTAATTTACCCTCTTTGATGGTGAATAATGTCTTTTTGGGATTCAAAGAAATTCTAAACTTCCTACACCTTTCAAAAACTTTCTTCAAATGCTTGAGATGTTTCGGATCTGATTTAGAGAAAATAGTTAAATCATCAAGATAAATAACAATAAGTTTGTTTACCTTCCCAATAAAAGCCAAGTCCATGGCTCTCTGCAATGTTGCTCCTGCGTTTGATAGACCAAAGGGCATCTGAGCGTACATGAATGTACCCCAAGGTGTGGTAAAAGTTGTCTTCTCCCTATCTTGTGAATTCACCAATATTTTATTATAACCAGAAAATCCATCCAACATAGAGAGTCTGTTAGCACCTGACACTTTTTGAAGTAATTGATCCATATTTGGAAGTGGGTAATTATCTTTCAAGGATGCTTTATTAAGGTTTCTAAAATCTACACAGAGTCTTATTTCACCGTTATTTTTCCTTACAAGGACTAAATTAGCAACCCAACTAGAGTATCTTAATGGGACAATAATTTGGGCATCTAAAAGTTTTTTTAGTTCTTTTTCTATGGTGGGAAGAAGAACTGAGTTCATCCTTCTTAAATTCTATTGGTAAGGCTTTACATCTGGATTTAGTGGAATTTTATACTCAATTAAAGATATATCATAATTTTTTAGATCAACATAAGACTAGGCGAAGACATCTTTATAACTCTTAAGAAGTTTGACATATTCATATTTAAGTTTTGGGGTTAATGATGCACAAAGTTTAATGTTTTTAATCTCCTCATCAGTGCCAATATTTGTGTCTTCTATGTCATTTTCTGGTGAAATAGAGAACGGATTTTTGGGAACATCGTTTTGATCAAACAATTTTTCTAAAGGAACAAGTCCCTTGGGGATACAATTATTTGATAATTGAATTATATCATGATCAACTACCTTTGATTTTAGTTTTTAAGTTTCTTTGTCTTTGGTAGCTTCATTACTGTCTGAATTATCCTCTTCAATTTGAAATACAAAAAATTCGTCAGTGAATTGAAGAAAGGATTTTACTTGTTCATCGTCCTCAAATATTTTCCAATGTTTAAGATTTTATAGGATTTAAGTCCTATATTTTATTATATCTGATATTGAATTTGAAATTGATCTAGAATCTTGAAAGAACTAGCTGAAACAACTAATGAATCTGCATGCAGGTTTTCGTCTCTAGGAATAAAAGTGATATTAAAAGCATCAAAGGCATTTTCAATGGTGTCCCAAATATCATTTCTGTAAGACCTAAGTCTAGGGTGCTTTGTTTGGAAAAGACTCCTAACTTGTCTTACTATTAGTTCTGAGTCAGTGAAAACACTAAATTTTTTTACCTTTAAACTTATAGCAAGATGTAATCCTAAGATAAAAGCTTCGTACTCAGAAAAACATTCTTTGTGACCTCAAAATATAATTTGCATGATTGTGTAATATTTTATTTATCAGGTGAAATCAAAACAACTCCTACTCCAACTCCATCTTTGGTGCAAGATCCATCAAAAAATAATTTCCAAATTTCAGTTTGAACTAATTTAGAGGTGTCAACTACATCCTCAATCTTGAGTTGAGAATTCTGTGAAGTGTCTGATGATAGTTGAAAACAACTAAATTCTTGATCTACTACACAAATGGGATTATTCCTAGCTTGCTTAGCATTTCAAACAGTGTTTAGGAATCTCACTTCTCTATATAATCTAAGGCTGTCTCCACCATATACAGGGATATTGGCAAAAGACATGTCCATTTGAATACTTCCTCCCAATTTTTCACAACATGATCTTGATAAAAGAATTCCAAATTTTGGAGGAATATCAGTGACAACTATGTATAATACTACACTTTTAACTCGTATTTGATGTAAAGTGAACACTATATCTTTAACGAGTCCTAAACATTGGACCCTCTTTTAATCAAAAGTATACAAGTCATGATAGGTTCGAGTGATATCCAAATTAAGTTGTTCCATGATGACTTTAGGCATTAAGTTGTGTGAAGCACCAGAATCAAGCATACAGTTTTATAACAGGGAATCATGCACCTTTAAAGTCACATAGAAGGGTGGAATGGATTCATCAATCATATCAGAACTAGGACCAAAAGCTATAGTGGGTCTTTCATTTTGTAGATTGATAATATCTTCTTCAGCATCCATACTAGAATTTTGGATCCACTTTGCAACTTGACTTTTATACCCTGGGTTTTTAGAGAGTTCAGAAAGTGGAATTGAAATTTTGACTCTTTCTCATTCTTTCTCAACATTAAAGGCAGTCAATATTGTTTTGTCAATCTAATTATATTAGTTGATTTATTTATAGGTTGATAAGAAGTAGTTTTAGTTTCAATTGTTTTCAGTTGAGGTTCAATCATTACAGGGTTTTTGGGAGGTCTACCAGGTGTTAATCATCCATAATTTTGATTTTATCCAAAGATGACTAAATTTGACAAACCCATATTTCTAGAACGAAATTGCAAAAAACATTATGAGTTCTAGAAATCTCACTACCTTCATCTTTCTAATTCTGTCAGTTCACCAAAAAATCTTCATCTATTTTCCTAAAAAGGTTATCCTTCTTTTCCTTAAAAATGTTTTTCCTTAGCAATGTTGTTCCTAGCATTACTGTTCCCTAACCTGTTGTTCCTTAGCATTGTTGTTCCCTATTGATGTTCCTTAACAATGTTGTTCCTTAGCCTGTTTTTCCCTTCAAAATACTGTATTTTCCTTAAAAATAAATCCACCAAATAAGCCTGTTGTTCCCAAAGAAGCTGTTTTCTAAGGCCCCATTTTCCAAAGATCCCCTTTTTTCCCTTCTCATTTCAACCTTCATTCCCTCTTTAAAAACACTTTTAAAACCATTATACTCACTTTGTTTTGGTTTAAAACTCCCCTTTTCACCTATCAGAACTTCCAATTTGGCCTAAAAACCCATTTTTTGGGCCTAAAAAACAGTCTTTTTATAAATAAAAGTTTAAGCCCTCGAGGGCTTAGATATTTTCACCCATTTTTCTCCATATGTCTAAGCGCCTGCAACCAGGCGCTAGCCCCATTGCATCGGACATTTCCATCGCAGCAGCGCCTTTTATATCGCATCGGCAATACCGCATGGTTCATCGTATCGATTCCCCTTCCACCGATGCGATTGGCCCTTCTGTCCCCGGCCCCTGGTCATTCTCCCCTGCACATGACCATACCTCTGCCCAAGCCTTACCCCCTCATCGCAACGGCATTCCCTTTCTTTCCTCCTTTCCCCTTGTCTTGTTTTTAATAATCTGCCGATGCGATTAGCTCTTCCCCTCCGCTCCTGGTCCCTTTTCCTCCATAAAACCCTTTCCTCCCCCCATTTCTTAGCTCCTTTTTCTTGTATTATTCCCCGCGCCCCTTATAAAACAAAAAGGCCCCTCTCCTTTGTATTTTTCATAAACATATTTTTTTCGTTTTTAAACGGAAAACTAAGGTTTCCCTAACCCAAAGGCCCTCCCGCTACACAACAAAGAGGCGTGACGTCAGCCAGGCCCTACCTTCCGCCCATAGAGATATCATCCAATCACGTGTTGCCACCAGGTTTCCACTTTTTCCATCACCTGAGCACCTTTCCATTACCGCACTCTCCCGTAACCGTTGGATCCTTCCCCCGAGATCCAACAACTCACGATCAATTTCGCGCGATTTTTCCATCCGGGGTTTAAACACCAAAATGAAAGCGAAATAGGTGGTATTGTGGAGGACGCGTGGTGCGAAACGATTGGATCGCGTTCGTTTCATTAAAAACCATTTACCGCTCGAATCCAATGCTAAAACCATTCGCGGTTTTGGTAAAACCACCTTTCCACATTTCTATGCCCAAAAGTCATTTTGAACCCTATTTTTAGTAGATTTTCACTTCTCCGCCGTGAAATATCCTCTTCCACTTGCATAACCTGCTCCTCCACCCTCTGCCAGTCCCTGCACGCAGTAAATTCCCATTCCGCAAGGTTTTATAACATTTTATTTGTTTTTTGCAGGTTCTATGGTGGTTTTAAAGGTAAAAACCCTCCCACAGTCCATAAAGGGATGGGCCAGAAGGTGATGACTTCCACAGTCCAAACAGTGGCCAAGTAATATAAAAACAGGATTGCCATGGTTTCATTTCATGGCTTGATCAACACTCATGAACACGGGTTATACAATCAAACCCTCCAGCGCCAAGAAGCTCCTTAACAGAAGCAGTGTTTTGAGTAATAAAGGGTGAAGGTGAAGGTCGAAAGGCTGAGAGATAAAGGGTTAAGGAACAGTAATGATGCGTTATAAAGACCAAGAGAAAATCGGGCCGAAGATACAGAGATTAAAGGTTTAAAGATTAAGGGTTTAAGGCTAGAACCAAGCAACAAATTGGATAAAGTGCAGCAATTAAAGAAAGAAATAAAGGCCGAGAACCAAAGAAAAGGGATTAAAATTCAGTCCAGTCAGCAGAAAAGGTTTAAATCAAAAAAGACAGAGGAGATTGAAGATAAAAGATTATGCATGAAAGATGAAGGTTAAAGGTTAAAATACATAGTTTAAAGGTTCGAATCAATCATAAAAAGAAAAAGGGCATCAGTGTTACATTATGAAGGCCAAAGACATCATCAAAACCTTAAAACACAGTTAATGATGAAGTAAATGCAGATTAAGCCCAAAGAGCAGTTTTATGATTAAATCAAGAAGACTTAGGCTTAAAGATAGCCTCGAATACATCAAAGGAGTAGTTATTCACTTAATAACTCAAAATGGACACCTTTTACTTACTTTATGTCTCAAAGGGAAAATTGGCAGTTATTACACAAAAAGATATTTTAAAACTGTCAGACAGTTATTGTAAAAGACATAAAAGAGCCTCAAAGTCAATATTTTCAGCTATTTTATCCCCAGGAAGTAAAGACAAATTTAATACACAGAGAAGTAGTTGAGAAACATTCCTACCTTATGCCTTGCATGGTTTTTAAGGATAGGAATGCATTTACTGTATAATTAATAATATTTTGAACTCTGGATAGTTCCACCTCCTCATTTTCAACATAAATACTGCATTCGAACTCATTATATGAGGGCATTTGATAACTCTTTGAATTAATATATAGTTCTGCTGAGATTGAAGAGAAATTGATGTACTGGAACTTGTGGATGTTTTGACCTGTTTGTGGATGGAGAAAGCTCTGTCATTGGATCCCTGAGCTTGGTTGTTGGTGAAGTATTCTAAAATATTTAATGTTTTTCCTGTTTCCATTCTGTTTTCATCATCTCTTGCTTGCATTAGAGTAAAAGTTTTAGGCTAAGAAATGTCTCCTAGAAGCACCTTAGACGTGTTTACTCTTCACTGTCTTTATGTTTTCATCTGCTGAAGGTTTTATTAAGTAGTTTGACTACTTTTCAACCCTCATGCTTGTTTATTTCTTAAATAGTTCAATACAATGGCCTCAAGAATGATTTATGTTTCTCCCTGCTTGCTTGCTACCTCTTAAAAACTTTTTTTGAAGTCTCCCTCCAAAGTACCATTGTCCAAAGTCTGCCAAAAAGGTATGTTTTGATCATACCCTTTGTACTTACTTAAATAATTGTTTTGAAGGTCTTTATAGCTGTAATCACAGATTTTTAGGAGTTCCCTCTTCTATGAATGCAGTTATTTGTGAATCTTGAATGTTTTCTTATCCTTGAGAGTGAGATATTTGATGAAATAGAGCGTTCCTCGACTCTTAGATTTCATTTTTAAAGTTTGTCTTGAAATTGTTATTTGCTGAAGTGTGATTTGTAGAATTCATGGTTAGCCCTGTCTATAAAATACTCTTTCATGTTCAAATGATGTTTTAAGTCCCTTTGTTGAAGAGTACATACAATTAAGGATTCTTAACTGCCCTTAGTTCTACTTTTCATTCTAAAACCTTGAAGTTCATTTCATTTCACCTGAAAACTTTGTAGATCCAACAACCAAGTTAGATTTTCCCTTTGATATCCCTAATTCATCTACAAACTTCTACTTGAATCCATTTCCCCATGACTTATAGATTTCCTCTTTTCTATCTATGCTGCCTAGATTATCATGTCCCACAAAAACAATCAAACAAACTCATACTTAATAACTAGCCTAAAATCAGCCTTTTACAAGCAAACAATTCATATTATTGCAAATATATTGAGAGATCCCTCTCTGAGACTAGGAGGGCTAGATCCTAGAGCTCTAAAGACTGGTTTATATGTTGCCTTGTCATTTGGTTTACCAATAAGCTAAATCACAGGATCCCAACACTAGGACCAGCTCTAGGTCTTAAGTCATATCTTTTATTTAGTTCTGCAATCATAAACTTAGAAAAAGCCTGATACTTAGAAACCTGAGAAGTATCATGGTTTTCTTGAGGGATTTGATTTTGGGAAATAGGGACAATGGCAGTCTGAAAGGATGTATGATCTATGTTATTAATGCCTTCAGTAATAGAAAAATTATTTTCCTCAGGTTGTTGATCATCAATCAACAATGGTGTAGGTACTTGTTGGTCATTATGAGGCCTCTGAAGAATTTGCAATGGAGCAGCTTTCTTGTACTGGCCTTGGGCCTGTGTTTGTGGTTTAGAAATAGTTTGTTGGACTGTTCTTGGATGAGTTTCAATCTTTGAAATTCTATTGGATAGGTTTCTAAGAAGGGTTTTTATTTCATCGATCTTTGACTCTTCACTTTTAGACTTAGAGGAAGATAATTCCTGATTTTTTAATTTCCTTTGAGCTTTCTCTTCTTTAGCTCTAATTTTACTAGAAGCTGACCTATTGGCTTCTACCTCAATAGAATTAGTTTGCATGTCTTGAAATGTATTAGAAAATCTCTCCCTTAGAATAAATAAAAAGTCATCATCGAATGATTTTGAAAATCTGACCTTTGCAATAGCTACTGGAGGCTTACAATCAACAGGAATTTTGTGGTAGATTTTGTTAAATATTTTGATAAATTCAGCCACTGGTTCACCAGGATTTCTTTTTAACTCTTCAAATTCAGTGAGAAGGTAAATAAAATCTTTCTTTACCCCCCATTGGTTTTTAAAGATATTTATATGTTCATTCCAGGTTTGAATAGAATCTACTCTTAGTTGCCTAAACCAGATCCTAACGTTACCTTCCAAGGATTGTACAAATCATCTCATATAAACATCTTCATGCTCGATGTTCATATTGTCTGTGAAATCTAAGAAGGCAACTATATGATCTTCTGCTGAGGGACCTGTTTCTCCATTAAATCTTGGTAAATGTTTAAGATATCCATCAGGAAAATTTCTCACGACGTTAGGAAGAACAAGAGAAGCACAACTAGCTTGTATAATGGGTTGAAAAGCCATGGATGATGAAGATGTAGGTGAATGAGTAATAGAGGGTGGAGGAGAATGTGAAGGAGGAGGAGGAAGTGAGGATCTCAAAGGGATTTTAACAATTAGCTTTTGAACTGTTGGTGTTAAATCTTCTTCCTTATATTCGAACAATGGATTAGAATAGAGAGAAATTGTCTCTTCTGGTTGATTGGAGTCTAATGGAATATGAAAGTTGTAGTAACCAAATATATAGGATTAAATTCGTGCAAATGCAAGCCTTATTTTGTCTTAGATGTAGGTGAGTCTACAGGTAAATATGGGACTTTATATGACTTAAGTGATTCTGCCAAAAAGGCTGACTGAAGATCTACTCCTTGTGAATAAAGTTCAGCAAGTCTAGAAGGTAATTGAGTCAAATCAGGTTGGGATGATATTACTGAAAATGGATCTATGGATGAACTTTCTTTAGGGTGTAAGGCTGAAGAGGAAGAAGTAGAAATGTTCTATTTTCTTTTAAAGAGGCTTCCCTAATGAGTATTTCTGGATCTGGTAAAGGGTTAACAATCTCAGATTCAGAACGAGATCTAGTGTGCTTAAAAGGATTCAGTTTGAATCAGTGGAATCACCAGGTGAAAGGTTTTGACCTATATCTTTATCCTTTATTCACCTTAAAAGAAAAGGGAAAAATCATTGTCCCAAGAAGATTTATCTTCTATTCTTTGTCTCCCCAGCAACAGTGTCAATCGCATGTTGTCCTTTGAGATGATTATGGTCGATAACCATGCCAAAGCATCTAAAATGTTTTGTTTGTGTTTTGAAATATTTGGAGGACCAATGCATAAGATATATTTTAATAAAATAGTTAATTTTTTTAAATCTTGCAGATAGTATCAATAATTATAAGTAAGGGCTGATTTTTCATCTCATACAATGATTAAGATTTTATGATTTCGATTAAGTAGACTTATGTAAGATAATATGATTACTAAATATTCATATTTAATTATTCAATAAACCATAAGCTGGAAGACTTTTAAACAATATTTAAAAATTCAACAAAATATATCTAACATCACTAAGATACTAACAATTTATAGATAAAAGGGACTTACATTAACAGATTGTCAAGTAAATCATTCTTTATAATAATTATAACTTCATGGGAATTATAAGGTTGCTGAAACAAAATCAACCTCACCTAGTTATCTTGATAATAATTAAATATATGAAGAAACAAAATGACTGAAAACTGGAAAACTCACAAGGTAGAAAAATTTGTATGTGATAAGTTTAGAATCCTGCTTGTATTATTAATGATAAAAAAGACTTGTTACAATTTATGCTTTACAAAATCTGCTCATCCAAGGGTGCAACCCTTAATAAATCAAGCTGAGAGTTATTTATACTAATTAACAAAACTTTAGAAATATCTTAACTGATTTAAAATAATAGGATAAGAAAAATAAACAAAGAAGAAAGATATATGGGGTGTCTCTATTTTCCTGGAGGTTGTTGATGATTCAGACTTTTTTGGTGAAAGTTGTTGCTGAGTTGTCCTTTTCGTTGGAAGCTGTTGCTGACTTGGCTCTTCAAAATCTGATGTGCTGGCATGCTGCAAAATTAAAATTTTACTCGATGGTTTCACAAAACTTATCCCACTGATCTTCACTTGGGATTTCTACATTCATCATTTTCCTGAAGATTTAATCCACTTCAGTGAATCTGTCAAAAGTTGGTTTTTGGATAAATAACTGTTTGATTTGATGCTGAATGATCAAATCAAACTGTAGAGATTCAATAAAATCTCTACCTGTAATGTGACCTTTGATACCTACAAATTTTGATTTGTCTATTGCAATTGTATATAACTTTGTGCAATAATATTCTAACTTGACCAACTTATCATCTAATCCAACAAGACCTGGCAGACCTTTATGATTTAAAGCATTAAATTTAGTATGAAACCTTTGAACCATAACATTTGAAGCTTCACACTTGGTCTGCAACTGGTTGATCAAGTTTCTTCTTTGCAAAAGCTTCTTTATCTCCAAAATTATTTTAGTACTATCTGAGATATTGATTGCTTCCAACTCCTCTCTATTTTTTGAATTAAGAACCTTGATCATATCAGAAGCTTCACTTGGCTTCTTTTCAAGTTGATCCTTCTACTCTTGAATTGATGTTCTGCATTTTTTGATGAGTTCTTGCTGCTCGAAGATGATGTGTATAGATGGCCATATTTCAGTAATGGACTTGCTGATGTTTTCCCAGATACTTTGCATGGTTTCTCCTAAAGTTGATGACATTAGATATTCACTTTCTAGTTCTTTAATTTTAAGTTCCTATTTATGAGTCTTCTGCAGTTCCTCTAGATATAAAGTATCATTTTTAATCTTTTGTGTCTCAAGAAGTTGAAACTTCTGATGTAGTTTGGCATGTGCTTGCTTCTGAGTGGCCAAATATTGAGCCAGTTTTGTTGCATCAGTTATGTTCAAGGCCGTTGAGGGTTCTGCACTTGCAGAAGATGTTTGAGTTGGTAAAGTAGGATCAGTATTCACTTGGAGTGTTGATTTCTCTTTCAGCAGTTATTCAATTTGTTCTTCCATTTTTCTAACCTGCGGATTTTGATCAAAAATTAATTTAAGCATTTCCTCCTTGTCAAATTCATTTTGTACCATCTCCTTAGTCTGTGGGTGTTCAGTCGAGGTTAGCTTGAGTTCTTTTCGCAGAGCATCAATGTCTGCATTTTTCTTCTTGACGATTTCTTCAGCTTCCTTGCAGTCCTTAGGATCATATCCCACTTTTACTACAAGTTCTTCCAATGTCTTTATCCTATTATCTTTAGCCAAACCTGACAATTTCTCAATATTCAATTGGGATTACATATTTGACAGTGCTACTTTCAATTTTTAAAGAGAAATAGTTGTTGTAGTCATGGTTGAAAATAACATTTCCCCTGACTTCCTGTGCATATCCATCTAGTCAATTGTATGTATATGTTTTGTACAAAATGAGAAGAAAACCTTATTATAATCAGCATGTGTCTATGGAAATGGCATTGTTGCCTGCAGAAAGGCCATCTGCATCCTGCCTTTCTCACTATAAAAGGTAGTGAGAAGCCTATGTTGTGATGTAGATGTCTATTTCCAAAATTGGTTGTAAACATCTAATTTCAGTGCTTCATTCTTGTGCTTGATTTCTAGAAATTTGGAGAAAATATTTTGCTCTTCTAAAGAGTTGGCATTTGAATGCTGGATGATTTCTAGCGGCTCTCTTGCAGGTGATGTTAATGGAGGAGTATGAGGAACATTGGTGGATGTGGAGACTTCAGTATCTCCTAAATCTATGATCTCTAGTTGTTTATCTTCTGAAAGCAAGGAAGAAGTAAGATTTGGTTTCTTATGTTGTAATATGAATCCTTTCATAATTTCCTTAGAATGTGGTGTCTCTTCTCTGACCCTTTTTTTGTTGTTTATTGTCAGGCACTAGTGTTTGTACATTTGAAGTACAAATTACTTGTTCATATGCTTCTTGTAAAGTACCTTCTACCCATTCATCCTGGTTCATGTATTACTCTATTTTTTCTTTGGAGGTATGAGTGTAAGAGGTTGTCTTGAGTTCAACCCACAGAGCAGAAATAATGCCATAGGGGTCATATGACCAATTAAAACTTGATTGAAAACCCATATTAATTAATAATGCATATGCATCAGTACCGACTGCTCTGGTATTACAAATGAATGATCCAGCACTGGCCTTGATTTTAAACTAGGATTTCCTGTTTCCTGAAACAAAATTCAATTCATCCATATTTAACATATGTCTTATGTACTCTAAGGAGAAAATTCTCATAGGCACATATTTTGCAAGTTTTTATGGTGGAAGCTCGCAACCATACACCCTGATCTCTGTATAGTTTTTATATAGATACCAATCACCTATTTTTTCTTGTTCACTGAGGTGAAAAATTATTTTAATGTCTTCTCCAATTCTAGGCTCTGATGAACTAGTAAGGAGTTGCCTTACTGGATGAATGAATGAGTCTATGAATTATGAGAAAGAAGTGGTTGTTGACGAAGCTCTGACCAATTCTGCCCATTGAATCATTGATTGATTCACTCCCTACGCATCCTGCTTGTTTAAGTGAATGGGCAACATATCTGCTTGCTGAAACAAAATCATATGAATAATCATAGAAGAATAATCAAATGCTCCTTGTGTGGTGAATTTTATGAATTGTTCATTTATAATATTAGCCAAGAAACGGTTGTAATTGTACATAAACAATGGTGATTTATCAAGACTGAAGATAGATAAGAAACCTAGGATGGGTTCATCAAAGATTTCATCGTTTGAGTATCTTAACAGATAAGAAAGAAGGGAGATGCAGTGTTTGGAAGCTATAGGAAAGATGGAGGATGCATATGGGGGATTTCTCTTTGGTAAATCTGCATCCTCGAGTAGGAAGATGCCAAATATCTGAGCTCTCTGAGGGAAGGATAATTTATGATAAAGATCCATGAGGGCGACATGAGATAAATAGGATAAGGAGTCAAAAGGAGGGATGAGAAGCATCTCGTTAATGGTTTCAGGGGATATGGTGATCAGAGCGTTTCCATTCTGAGCCACCACTGATGGTGTTAAATCTTCTTCCTTATATTCGAACAATGGATTAGAATAGACATAAATTGTCTCTTCTGGTTGATTAGAGTCTAATGGAATAGGATGATAAACTGGAGTAACAAAATATATAGGCTTAAATTCGTGCAAATGAAAGCCTAATTCTGTGTCAGATTTAACTGAGTCTACAGGGAAAGATGAGACTTGATATGACTCAAGTGATTCTGCCAACAAGGCTGACTGAAGATCTACTCCTTGTGAATAAAGTTCAACAACTCTAGGAGGTAATTGAGTCAAATCAGGTTGGGATGATATTACTGAAAAGGGATCTATGGATGAACTTTCTTTAGGGTGTAAGGCTGAAGAGGAAGAAGCAGAAATGTTATGTTTTCTTTTCAAAGAGGCCTCCCTAATGAGTATTTTTGGATTTGGTAAAGGGTTAACAATGTCAGATTTAGAACGATATCTAGTGTGCTTAAAAGGAGCCAATTTGAATTAGTGGAATCACCAGGTGAAAGGTTTTGACCTATATATTTATCCTTTATTCAACTTAAAGAAAAAGGTAAAAATCATTGTCCCAAGAAGCTTTAGCTTCTATTCTTCTTCTCCCTGGAAACGACGCCAATCTCATGTTGTCCTTTGCGATGATTGTGGTCAATAATCATACCTAAGCATCTAAAATGTTTTGTTTGCATTTTGAAATATTTGGAAGACCAATGCATAAGATAGATTTTAATCAAATAGTTAAGGTTTTTAAATCTTGCAGATAATTTCAATAATTATAAGTAAGGTTTGTTTGTTCATCTCATACAATGATTAAGAGTTTATGATTTCGATTAAGTAGATTTTTAAAAATTCAACAAAATATATCTAACATCACCAAGATACTAACAATTTATAGATAAAAGGGACTTACATTAATAGATTGTCAAGTAAATCGTTCTTTATAATAATTATAACTTCAGGAGGAATTATAAGGTTGTTGGAACACAGTCAACCTCACCTAGTTATATTGATAATAATTAAATATATGACGAAACAAAATGACTGAAAACTGGAAAACTCACAGAGTAGACAAAGCTGTATGAGATAAGTTTAGAATCCTGCTTGTATTATTGATGATAAAAAAGACTTGTTACAATTTCTGCTTTACAAAATATGCTCATCCAAGGGTGCAACCCTTAAAAACTTGAGCTGAGAGTTATTTATACTAATTAACAAAACTTTAGAAATATCTTAACTGATTTACAATAATATGATAAGAATAATAAATGAAGGAGACAGATAGATAGAGTGTCTCTTTTTTTCTGGAGGTTGTTGATGATTTGACCTTTTTTGGTGAAAGTTGTTGCTGACTTGTCCTTTTTCGTTGGAATTTGTTTCTAAATTGGCTCTTCAAAGTATGATGTGCTGGCATGCTACAAAATAAATATTTTACTCGATGGTTTCACAAAACTTATCCCACTGATCTTCACTTGGGATTTCTACATTCATCATTTTCCTGAAGATTTTATCCACTTCAGTGAATCTATCAAAAGTTGGTTTTTGGATAAATAATTGTTTGATTTGATGTTGAATGATCAAATCAAACTATAGAGCTTAGAGAAAATCTCTGTTTGTAATGTGACATTTGATACCTGCAAACTTTGATTTGTCTATTGCAATTGTATACAACTTTGTGCAATAATCTTCTAACTTGACCAACTTATCATCTAATCTAACTAGACCTCGCAAACCTTTATGATTTAAAGCATAAATTTAGTATGAAACCTTTGAACCATAACATTTAAAGTTTCACACTTGGTCTGCAACTGGTTGATCAAGTTTCTTTTTTGCAAAACCTTCTTTATCTCCAAAATGGTTGCAGTCCTATCTGAGATATTGATTTCTTCCAACCCCTCTCTGTTCTTTGAATTAAGAACCTTGATCATATCAGAAGCTTCACTTGGATTATTTTTTAGTTGATCCTTCTCCTCTTGAATTTTTGTTCTAAATTTGTTGATGAGTTCCTACTACTCAAATATGATCTGTATAGATGGCCATATTTCAGTAATGGACTTGTTGATGTTTTCCCAGATACTCTGCTTGGCTTCTCCTAAAGTTGATGACATTAGAGATTCACTTTATAGTTCTTTAATTTTAAGTTCCAACAGATGAGTCTTCTACATTTCCTCTAGATATAAAGTATCATTTTTAATATTTTGTGATTCAAGAAGTTGAAACTTCTGATGTAGTTTGGCATGTGCTTGCTTCTGAGTGGCCAAATCTTGAGCCAGTTGTGTTGCAACAATTATTTTCAAGGCTGATGAGGGTTTTTCACCTGCAGAAGATGTTTGAGTTGCTAAAGTAGGATCAATATTCACTTGGAGTGTTAATTTCTCTTTCAACAGTTCTTCAATTTGTTCTTCCATTTTTCTAATCTGCGGATTTTGATCAATAATTAATTTAAGCATTTCCTCCTTGTCAAATTAATTTTGTGCCATCTCTTTAGTATGTGGGTCTTCAGTCGAGGGTAGCTTTAGTTGTTTTCGTGGAGCAAAAATGTCTTCATTTTTCTTCTTGATGATTTCTTCAGCTGCCCGTATATCCCACTTTTACTACAAGTTCTTCCAATTTCTTTATCCTGCTATCTTTAACCAAATAAGAGAATTTCTCAATCTTCAACTGGGATTGTGTATTTGGCAGTGCTACTTTCAATTTTGAAAGAGGCATAGTTGTTGTAGTCATGGTTTAAAATAAGATCTCTCCTGACTGCCTGTGCCTATCCATCTTGTCAATTGGATGTATTTTTTTGTATCAAATGAGAAGAAAATATTCTTATACTCAACATGTGTCTTTGGAAATAGCATTGTTGCCTACAAAAAGGCCATCTGCATCCTGCCTTTCTCACTGTCAAAGGCAGTGAGAAGCTTGTGTTGTGATGTAGATGTCTGTTTCCAAAATTGGTTGTAAACATATGATTTCAGTGCTTAATTTTTGTGCTTGATTTCTAGAAATTTGGAGAAAATATTTTTCTCTTCTAAAGAGCTAACATTTGAATGTTGGATGATTTCTAGCGGCTCTCTTGTAGGTGATGCTGATGGAGGAGTCTGAGGAACATTGGTGTATCTAGAGACTTTAGTATCTCCCAAATCTATGATCTCTGGTTGTTGATCTTCTGAAAGCAAGGAAGAAGTAAGCTTTGGTTTCTTCTGCTATAAGATGAATCCTTTCATAATTTCCTTGGAATGTGGTGTCTCTTCGCTGGCCCTTTTTTGTTGTTTATTGTCAGGCACTCGTGTTTGTACATTTGAAGTAGAAATTACATTTTCATCTGCTTCTTGTAAAGTACCTTCTACCCATTCATCCCGGTTCATGTATTTCTCTATTTCTGCTCTGGAGGTATCAGTGTAAGAGGTTGTCTTGAGTTCAACCCTCAGAGCAGAAATAATTCAATAGGGTTCATATGACCAAGTAAAACTTGATTGAAAACCCATATTCTTTAATAATTCATTTGCATCAGCACCAGATGATCTGGTATTACAAATGAATGATCCAACACTGGCCTTGATTTTAAACTGGGCTTTCCTCTTTCCTGAAACAATGCAATTCATCCATATCTAAAATTTGTCTTATTTACTCTAAGGATAAAATTATCATAGGCACATATTTTGGAATTTTTTATGGTGGAATCTCGCAGCCATACACCTTGATCTCTATATAATTTTTGTACATATACCAATCACCTATTTTTGGTTGTTCACTGAGGTACGGAATTCTTTTAATGTCTTCTCCAATTCTAGGCTTTGATGAACTGGTAAGGAGTTTCTTTACTGGATGAATGAATGAGCCTATGAATTTTGAGAAAGAAGTGGTTTTTGATGAAGCTCTGACCAATTTTGTCCAGTGAATCACTGATTGATTCACTCCCTACGCATCTTGCTTATTTAAGTGAATGGGCAACATATCTGTCTATTGAAACAAAATCATATGAATAATCACCGAAGAATAATTAAATGCTCCTTGTGTGGTGAATTTCATGAATTGTTCATGTATAATATCAGCCAAGAAATGGCTGTAATTGTACATAAACAATGGTGATTTATCAAGACTGAAGATAGATAAGAAACCTAGGATGGGTTCATCAACGGTTTCATCGTTTGGGTATCCTAACAGATAAGAAAGAAGGGATATGCAGTGTTTGGAAGCTATAGGAAAGATGGAGGATGCATATGGGGGATTTCGCTTTGGTAAATTTGCATCCTTGGGTAGGAAGATGTCAAATATCTAAGTTGTCTGAGGGAAGGATAATTTATGATAAATATCCATGAGGGCAGCAGGAGATAAACAGGATGAGTCATAAGGAGGGATGAGAAGCATCTGGTTAATGGTTTCAGGGGATATTGTGATCAGAACGTATCCTTTCTGAGCCACCACTCACCTAGTTATAGGGTCATACTACTTCTGACACCAGGCAATTACATCCAGAAATGGGTGAGTTTGAGGGAACGCAAACAAAGGAAACATAGACTCCCAAAACCTGATAGGGTCTTGGTTATCCATGTTCTTTTGTTTTAGCCACAAATGTAGCTTGTAAAAATCAAATTCACAGTGACAGTCAGTAATTTGAAAATAGACGTAGGCTATGGTTATGAGGTCGAGATTGATTTGTGGAGTTGCAGGAATGTCTTCTGCAACAGATTTGGCAGCTTCAGGAATGACCTCGGCAACTAGATGAGCGACCTTGGATACGACCTCTGCAACATTGTCAAGATTCTGGATTTCTTATGTCACTCTTTTCTTACCTTTACTCTTAGGAGTCATTTGTTTCTTGGTTTTGGCCTTAGGTGCCATGCTTAACTGGTATAGACTAGTATAGGACTTATAAACTCGGGTTACAGAAGCAATAACAGGGTTTTGAGAATATGAAGGGTGATTACAAAAATGATAATTCGTTGTGACATGAAATGGAGGATGAAAGAAATTTGAAGGGGGAGGTAAAGTAAAGAACGAGAGATTGTTGGTAATTTTATAGGTTGCACTTCGGGTTTTAACGGTCGTGGCTAACAGTCAAATGAGGTTTAAATATGTAACGGTGCGATTAATGGTCTAGGAGTGGATTTATTGCTAACGAGATGATTAACGGGTGTAATTGGAGCGTTAGGTAGTAACATATAAGTGACATGGAGGGATATGACTAATTGGTTGATAAACGGTTGTGTCGCGAGCAAACAGTTGTGAGATTTGAAAACCAGAGGTGGATTTCGAGGGGGGCATCTCCAGGTTTCCTGTTTTAGGAAGAGGGAGTGTGAAGTGACACGGTTCTGCCTCGTCATGGAAAGGGGTGTCCATTAAAACTGGAGTTCGGATCCACCCCCCCCCCCCCCCCCCCCAACGTTAACAAGAAATTGTCTGGGGGGGTGCAAAGTTGATCTCCGTTGTAGATCTGAGAGAAGCTTGAGATCTACCGTCCAAAATTACAAGCGCTTTATCTTTATGTGATTTGACCGCTTTGTCGTTTAGCGACCTTATAATAAAATACATATGTGCATATATATATCAAATTAATCAATGAATATTAAACCCCATTTCAAAGGTTTAAACATACTTGTATTAAAGTTTTACATTTTGAAAATCTGGTGCATTTAAACAGGCAGCCTTTTTTTTTACTTAAACACTAAAGTATTAACATTTTTATTTCATGCTTCCCTAACATTTTTTATTTTGCCTCCTTTATTTAGAGAAAACTACTCTATCATTTTTTATAACATGGATATAATAAAATATAATTTTCCTACCATTTTTAAATTATTTTTTTTAATCCATGTTCTAACTTAGCATTTTATCTTTTTATTTTCAAACAACCATGCTAACTTATCAAAAAAAAATAATGTTACAACACATGGCATACGGTTGTGCTCCTTTCCAGGAATCAAAATTGTAAATCCTACGAATTCTTCAGTTGCCAATCCTCTTTTTCCTAAAAAATTTGTGTCAATGAAGTTATGGGAGGCCCCACCATTGATCAGGTGCGTCTGACCTGAAGAGTGTGGCATATTGGGACTCATGTAAGAGAAGAAATAATCCCTTCTTGGGTCTCTTCTTGGAATGCCCCCATACCTTGTGATTCTCCTTGATCTGGCTCTAGCTCCTCTTCTTTTTCTTTTCTCTCAAAAAATACTTCAATATAGTGGGCCTTTACCTTAATACATTGATTCCTTGGTGCCTAGGGTTCCTAACAAGATATGCATAGCCATCTCCTCCTGAGATCTTTCCTAGCTTCATCATTCAGCTTTCTCTTCCCAGATGACTCCCTTTGTTTTTGCTTCACTTCCTTCCCATTTTTAGGAATAGTTTTTTTGGGTAGGAACTTGGCCTTTGGTACTGCATCCTACATATCCCTTGCCTTGCTAATTGTGTCTTGCAAGGTCACAAGTTGGTAGGATCTGACCCAACCATGTAAGGGCTCTGACAACCCTTCTATGAACAACATGACCATCTGAGCCATTGAAAGGTACATGACCACTACTGCAAGTCTCATAAATTTAGTTGTATAATATTCAACACTTCATGTCTATCAGAGTTGGGTTAGCTCCCAGAAGTACAATTCAGGGTCCTTTCGATAAAATATCTATACCAATATTTACATAAATTTTGTATAAGAGATTATGTTTTCATGTCCTAGAGCGATCATCCTATTTTTCCACCATTCATGTGCTTCTACATCAAGATGAAGTGTGGCATATTTAATGGCATCTCATTCACACATGGGATTAAGTTGGAAATATGCATCCAACTTTTGCACCCATGATCTTGCGGAACACTTCGTTGATCCATCAAAGTAAGGAAGAGTTACTTTCCCCATGGTATTTTGATCCATCTCGTTCACACATGGGATTAAGTTGGAAATATGTATCCAGCTTATGCACCCATGATCTTACGGAACACTTCATTAGTCCATCAAAGTAAGTAAGAGTTACTTTCCCCACAGCATTTTGCAGATCCTGGTTTGGCTAAGGGCCCCCATATCTTGTTGTCTTCCTTTGTTTTTTCTCCTCATGAAATAATCCTCATTGATGGTTAAATTTGGTTTCACATTGTGGGGGAACGTATCATATTCCTTCATCCAAGTGGCAACTATCTCCGCAATTTTATGTATTTTATGCAATTAGGCAAGTTGCAGTAGAACATAAATTAAGTGTTTAAACTTAGTTTTGCAGCATAAAACAGAGACAATAATACCATTAACAGTAACACAAGACAACAAAATGATGAAGGATTTCACCCCTCCTGTAATACATCTCCTGGTCTAACTTCCAATGCTGGGCCTCTTTCATTAAGTTCTCAAATATGTGTTTGCATTGATTTTTAGTGCTCATAATGCAAAAATAATGTCTCCAATGGCTCTAGAACAATAAAAAACCCCTAGCTGGGATTTTTGTGAGCTCAATTTGGCCAAAAACTGAAGAAGTTATGCGTTGGTGAATTTTTGCTGCTAATTGATCTACAAACCGCACTCTCCTACTAACCATCCTACAAATTCCGCCATTTTCGGCAGCGCAAAGTGACAAATTCACCCTTAGCAATCGAGATTCGCATCGCATTGGGTGAAAATTGTCACCTACTTTAATTTCACAATGACCCCATGAGTGGATAAAAAGGATCCACGTGTTTTGTTCCCTGTCGTTGGATCTGACCATTCAAGCCTCCGCCAATTGTTGACTGGGCTCCAAATCGTGGTTTGGTTGGTGGTGAACTATGGTTAGGTTTCAAACTTCGTCCCCAAACCTTAACCATACTTCGACTGTGGTTTTAATGGTGGTTTAGTTGATGAGCCTCAGGGTTTCTAAACCAACCTGCAATCGTGGTCGTGTTTTTTATCACCAAGGTTAGGTTTAAACTGTGCGCCAAAATTTAACTCCAACCCTGTCGATTCATTATGGTTGTGTTATGGTTTTACCGTAGGGTTTCATAACTGTGCATTGAAACTGTGGTAATGTTTGATGGTATTGTGGCTTGGGACAGGATTATTCCCTCGCCCCTGGCGCTCGACCTGTGGTCTAGTGGGTTAGGGGTGACTGGGGACTAGGGCTTAACCTTGGCCCCGTCCCCCAACCACTCAATAAACAAAGTTTAAATACAATATTTCCACCATAGTTATTGCGTTCTATCAAAGTAAAAGCGATAAGGTATCAAGTTTCCACACCATAGGTTGTGCATTCAAATCCCGCAAGGCCCATAAACAAATTTTAATATGTCATTGGGAGGCCATGTGGCAGCCATCCATTGGCCCACGTGGCCTCCACACATTGCACCAATTCGACTAACCTCAAACCAATCAGAACACACAAGAATTCAACCAATGTGGTGAGGCCACTTGGTAGCCCTACATTAGCCCAAAAAACCATAGTCAACTGCCTAGTCACCCCACCCAGTCAGTGTATGATTAGGAGATCATGTCCATTGCTAAAAAATGCTCAAAAATGAAAGTGCTCGAAATAGGTCCAAACCTGAGTGACTAGAAAGGTCTCGTCGCTGCAATTCTGGCACCGTGAACGTTCCCAAAATGAAGGTTGTATGCAGAAGTTATGAAGGTTTGAAAAGCCTAGTAAACTCCAAAAAAATGACATTTAACCAAGTTTGACTTGGAAATTGGAAAAGTTAAAAAGAGAATATTCCTTGGAATATTCCATTGTGACCAATCAGGTCTTGATAAGTGGCAATCTGAGATTTGACAGCTGGTTGACTTTTTATTTTTTAGGCCAATGTAACACTGCCACGTGGCAGGCCTGGAGGCCGCCACGTGGCCCAGGTATGGTTTTATAAAATATTGGGCCTCCCCCGAATTCGAACAGCTGACCTCTGATCCAGATTTATGCAGGAACGCAACAGAATAAACATATAAACATAAAGACAGAGATGCAGCGGAAATAACACTTCATTTCATTAATATCAAAGAACTGAAATTTGCTTACAGACAGAATGGAAATAAAACTAGCTAGGGCGCTGGTAGCTATCTCTGAGAAGAGATGTGGCGGCTACAGGCCTCTGAACTAAGTTATAATGAGGCTCGAGGGCCTATTTATTATTTAGAAACAATGGGAAATCCTAAACGGCCAAAACCCTAACCCTAGGAGATGAAGCGCCAAAACTATGGGCCCCGTTTGGGTAAATTGGTGTTTCAACTTCCCAGGGGCGTAACTTTGGCATACGATCTCCGTTTGACGCGTACCATACCTCGTTAGAAAGATCTATCCGAGGACTACAAATTTGGAATGGGCAACATCGGTCCATGGAACCATGTTGCCCTTCGTTTTCCCAAAAAACGTCGTTTAGGGCCTCAAAACGGCTTCGGAAGTTTAGGACCCGAAAAACTGCTAAAAATAGTAAACTGTGCCGAAACTGAAAAACTGAAATAGACAATGGTGGAGCCCCAAGTGGAATAGGCGGGTGACCACCAATATCCACCTGGATCATTCCTCCCCCCTTAGGAAGCAATGGTCCCCATTGGGTTAAGTTCCTCCATGAGATGAGGAAATTTCTGCTGAACTTGGTCCCTGGTGAACCACTTTCCTTGGTGCAGGAGTTGGCCAGCTTTGACAACCCGATATAGTTGGATCTTCTGCTGGAGAGTGTTCTTGATTTGCATGTCCATGATGCAATTTGTGGTGGCCTATTCCATGCAGTCTGGATTTAACTCAGTTGGTGTGAGTTGTTCTGCAATGTCCGAGGTGTCCAGTAGAGGTGGGAAGTAAGGACGAAGGCGATCCACATTGAAGACTGGGTGCAGACCAAGGAATGGTGGAATACTGAGCTCGAATGCATTGTTCCCTACAGCCTTGGTGATGGTGTACGGCCCGTATCGGAGCGGGCGAAGCTTGCGATGGGGTCCAGTGAGGCGCTCCTTCTGCAAATGTAGCCATACTTTGTCACCCACCTGGAAGTTGTGTGGCACCGGTGTTGATCATGGCGTTGCTTGTACTTGGCATTGGCTCTGTCCAATATATCATGAACCTGTTGGCGGATGTGTTGAATGCGCTCGATGAAGCTACTGGCTTTGTCAACTTCAGACTGGACATGAGCTGAATTGGCCTGAGCAGTTGCAAATGGCATGGCTATGTCAATGGGGCATAGTGGCTGGAATCCCAAGCCCACCTGAAAGGGGCTATGGCCGATTGAACTATGGAGAGCTCGATTATAACTATGTTGTACATAAGGGAGGCTCTCGTCCCATGTGCGAGGATGCTTTGAATTGTACATGCGCAGAATGTGTACAATCATTCTATTGACGACCTCTGTCTGGCCATCTGTTTGGGGATGGAAAGCCGTGGACTTGGTGAGCTTGGTATCCAACATCGACCAGAGGCTGGACCAAAATGTGCTGAGGAACCTGCTATCCCGATCTGATATGATAGACTGTGGGATCCCAAAGTGCACCCACACTCGTTCAAAGAAGAGTTTAGCAGTGGCTTCTGCTGTGATATTCTTCTTGGAGGCCGCCATAATGGCCATCTTCGAGAATCTGTCGACGACCACAAAAACACAGTCATTTCCCTGCTTAGTAGAAGGCAGGCCCGACATGTAATCCATGGAGATGGATTCCCAAGGTCGACTAGGGGTAAGTAGAGGAGTATATAGGCCTTGCTTCTTGATGGTCGGTTTGGCAATGGCACAAGCAGTGCAGGATCTGATGTGCTTCTCGACATCCTTTCGAAGGTTCGGCCAATAGAAATACTTATGTAGTATTGCTACTGTTTTCTCGACCCCGAAATGCCCAACGACTCGATTGTAGTGTGCTTCCCATATCATCTTGGCACGCTCGCTTGAAGGAACACAAAGGTGTCCCAGGTGACATAAAAGTGCATCTTGGAGGTGAAAATTTGGAACTTGCGTGCCCCCCCAGAGTGCCTTGTAAGTGTGGCCGAATTCTGGGTCACTCTCATAGAGAAGCGGCCAATCAGAAGTCTCGTGCCCACAAGAGTTGAGCACGGTGGTGAGCGCCACGATCGGTGGTCAGCTGAGGCAGTCTGCAACATGATTGGTGCTACCCTTCTTGTACTTGATGTTCAAATGAAACTGTTGCAGATATGTGGACCACTTCTGATGGCGATCATTCTGCAACTTCCCTTGTGTCTGTATGAACTGTAGGGGCCGGTGGTCTGTGTGGATGATTGTTTCCTTCCCAAAATGTAATGCTTCCATTGTCGACAGGCTTGCACAATGAAATACATTTCTTTGTCATAGGTGGGATACTTGCGAACTGTCTCAGACAATGTCTCGCTGTGATATGCCACTGGATGTCCCTGTTGAGTAAGAACTGCCCCAATAGCATAGTCGGAGGCATCTGTCTCGATCTCAAATGGCTGTTGCAAGTCTGGTAAAGTGAGCACTGGGGCAGAACAGAGGCGGTTTTTCAGTTCTGTGAACGCCTTCTGTTGAGGTTCCGACCAAAAAAAAAATTCTCTCGCTCCTCCCTTGGTGACTTGACTCAAGGGCCAAGTGATATGAGAGAATCCCAACACGAACCTCCGATAGAAATTAGCAAGACCCAGAAAGCTGCGAAGCTCTGTTATAGTGGTTGGGGTTGGCCAATCTCGAATGACTTGGATCTTGGCTGGATCCACATGCACCCCCCTTTCATCAATAATGTATCCCAGATATTGAACCTGGGTCATGCCAAAAGTGCACTTCTCCAAATTGGCACACAACTTGTGTTGCCGCGGTGTTTGGAGGACTTGTCGGATGTGGTGAAGGTGCTCTTCCCAAGTCTGGCTGAAGATCAGAATTTCATCCAAGTACACCAGTACAAATGAGTTGGTGAATGGCCGCAAGATGTCATCCATCATCCTCATGAAGGTGGCGGGAGCATTCGTCAACCCGAAAGGCATGACCAGCCATTCGAAAAGGTCTTCCTTGGCTTTGAAGGCAGTCTTCCACACATCGGAGGGTTCAATTGGTACCTGGTGATACTCAGACTTCAGGTCGATCTTGCTAAAATATTTTGCACCTTTGAGTTGGTCCAGAAGGTCATCAATCCATGGGATTGGGTACCTATTCCGGACAGTGATCTTGTTCAGCGCCCGATAGTCAATACAGAGTCTCCACGTCCCATCCTTCTTCTGTACCAACACGATCGGGCTCCCACAGGGCGATGAACTTGGTCCGATGTGACCTTTCTGCAACAGCTCCTGAATCTGCCTCTTGATTTCATCATTCTCTAGAACAGAGCGCCGATAGATCGGTCCATTAGGTAGTGGCGCACCAGGGGTCAGATCAATCGGGTGCTTGACCTGACAGTGCAGAGGAACCCCTGTGGGTGAGGTGAATATGTCCCCGTACTCCTCCACAACCTTATCCATTTGTTGTTGTTGTGCAGAGGAGCCCTGTCTGGAGGTCGTGGCCACAGTCTTCTTCTTGCCCTGGGGGCGGATCATCAGGAAAACGAATTTCCTGGTTTGGGAAATGAGCTTACTGCATTGTTTTGCAGTAACCAAAGAGATAGCAGCAGGAGGTGGTACCTCTGGTATCCTGTACAACTTATTTCCCAAAGTAACAATAACAGCACAAGGCCGAGACTCATACACAGCATGACGCTTCCACAAGTATGGTTGTCCTAATAATACATCAGAAACATCAATAGGAGCAACGTCACATAATACCTCATCCGTGAAGGGCTTGATGCTATAGGGAAGGCGACACTGCCGGCTGACGCGGAGATCTCGTCCTTGGTGAGGCCACCCGATGGTGTATGGATGTGGGTGAGCTGTGGTCGGCAAGCCCAACCGCTTCACGGCGTCTGCTGAAATGAGGTTCTTTTGGCTCCCATTGTCGACAATAAACTGTACAGGGGAGCCCTTTACCCACATCTGGGAGTGGAAGAGACGTTCCTCCTCCTCTGGATCTTCCGGTTCCTCCTTCTGGACCTTTGTAGTGGCAACGGTGGCGTTGGGCTCCGCATCAATAATCTGTTTCCCTTTTTCATTCCCCTTTTCAGGTTCTGATTCGGAGTCGGAGCATGCATCTGACTCAGAAGCCCTCATATCGGCCACTAGCGACTGCTTGGCCCGACACTCACTTGTGTTGTGAGTGGAGCTCTTATGGAACTCACACCACTTTCCCGTGTCCTTCTTTGGCTTTGCGGTGCTGTTCTTTTCTTGTGGCTTCGATGAGTTGTCTTTAGCCGCCATGCCTTAGCTCTGTCCTTTGTTCTGCGGTTTGGAAGCACCTTTCCCTTGCTTTTGATTCCCATATCCAAAGTCTCGCTTCTTCAGCTTGAATTTCTGCTCAATCTTGGCGGCATACCGGTATGCCGTACCAAGCGAGGAGATGTCAAGGAACTCCATTTCCTCCTGAATGTATTTGTGCAGAAAACTGCGATACTTTAGCACCAGATGTTTCTCTGAATCTTTGATACCCAACTTTGTGCGCAGGGTATGGAACAGATTCGTCAGCTCATGCACATCTTGATCCCTTTGTTGTCGCAGCGTGGTCCATTGTATGTAATTGTCCTCATAGCTCCCCACGGGATAGTACTGTTCCTTGACGGCGTCTCGGAAAGAATTCCAAGTTGGTACGGCCGAGAACAGAGAGGGTTCTGTCTGGTCCTTGTTCTCACAGTAGGTTTCCCACCAGTCCTTAACATGCGGGGTAGCTTTGAGGAGTGCAAAAATAATATTTTCCCGGTCTGAAAAGTCATGAACCGAGAAATATCCTTCTAACAGATTCAACCATCTATCTACGGCATCTGCGTCTATTTGACCCTCAAATATGGGAATGTCAAAATTTACTTGTACCTTAAAGGGAGTCGCAACTCCAGAGTGGCTACTGGATGCGGATGCGCCGCCGGTGGGCAGCCGTTGAAGGATCTGAGCAAAGCTATCCATCATCGCGTTCCTTTGTTTTTCGAGGGCCTCCTCGAGCAATATTTTGATGGGATCTCCTGCTCCCTCATCTTTCTTTTCGTCCCCCATGGGCGTCCGTCGAGGTTTGCGAGGCTGATCTTGCAAAGGTTCCACCAGATCAAGCCCTAGCTCCTTATACCCCGGCCTCGTTGGGGACATGCAAAGAAGGATCGAGAAAAAGCAGACCGCTCTGATACCACTGATCCGGATTTATGCAGGAACGCAACAGAATAAACACATAACCATAAATACAGAGATGCGGCGGAATAACACTTCATTTCATTAATATCAAAGAACTGAAATTTGCTTACAGACAGAATGGAAATAAAACTAGCTAGGGCGCTGGTAGCTATCTCTGAGAAGAGATGTGGCGGTTACAGGCCTCTGAACTGAGTTAAAATGAGGCTTGAGGGCCTATTTATCATTTAGAAACAATGGGAAATCTTAAACAGCCAAAACCCTAACCTTAGGAGATGAAGCGCCAAAACTATGGGCCCCGTTTGAGTAAATTGATGTTTCAACTTCCCAGGGGCGTAACTTTGCATACGATCTCTGTTTGACGCGTACCATACCTCGTTAGAAAGATCTATCTGAGGACTACAAATTTGGAACAAGAAACATGGATCCTTGAACCCATGTTGCTCTCCATTTTCCCAAAAAACGTCGTTTAGGGCCTCAAAACAGCTCCGGAAGTTTAGGACCCGAAAAACTGCTAAAAATAGTAAACTGTGCCGAAACTGAAAAACTGAAATAGACAATGGTGGAGCCCCAAGTGGAATAGGCGGGTGACCACCAATATCCACCTGGATCAACCTCTCTCATGTAGCACCATATCTTTACCGTTAGGCTACACGTTTAGTTCTTAAAAGTGATATAATAACGCACATATTTATGTTTTAACCTGTTTATGGTTTGGGGGCTTGGGAGGCCAGCCCCCCCCCCCCCCCCTCCCTCCATACGCCCCTACATCTAGAACCATGGGCATTCACTTCTTGGTGGTTATTAAACTTAAACCTTGGAAGTTAGCATGAATCCTGTTCACATGGCTGACGTGGGTTTTAATGACGGTTAATGTTAAGGGTTATGGAACTGTGATACACGGTGTTCCAACCCTCCAAGCGGAGTTTGAAACCGACGGTTAATCTGGAGTAGTCACATGATAAGGCTTGACATTAAATTTAACTGTCAGTTAATCCGTCGGTTCCGCTAGCAGACCTCCAAATTTGGTGGCCAGTGCCTAATTTGTCGGCGCTGACTGGAGTTCCTCCAGTTTTGGAGGAGCTTTCCTAGGGGACATTGGGCAGTTTTCTGTTTGATCATAACTCTTGGAGATTTTGACCATTTTTTATGAATTAATAGTCATTTTTGGCTATTTTCGACATTATAAACTCATTGGAATAGGTTTCAGAGCCATCAGAGGTCATTTCATGTAGTTTTTTCTTTAGGAGAGGTCAAGGAGCCACTAGGGCCACTAGGGTGTTTTTAGTGTATAAGCATTCATTCTCTGTTTTCTGCATATGAATAGTCATTCCTCACTAATTCAAGCATTTTGAAGATATTTTTATAGAGATCACAACTATTTGAGGCTTTTTATCACATGTACTTACCATTTTTGAGCAATAATATATAAGGGACATGCCATTGGGAGCTGGACCAGCAGATGTAGCCCAAGATGGATGAACTGTCTCATAAATTTGCTAAGTATTGTCATATGTGATTCTTTATTCTCTATTATTTATTGTTTAACAGTGTTATACAAGCTAATTTACATGCTTTAACCTCACATAAAAATCTGTTTAACTAAGTTAAAACAATTTGTTTCACCTACAAACTTCAGTGAACCTTATGCACATAATTTAATTATTGTTTGGATACTTAGCATAGAAAAAATAATACATTTCATTCAAATCAAGTTGGTATTAGAGCTTGAGTTAAGCTAGAGTATTTTCTCTGTTTAATCTTTGCGCAAGGATTTTTTTAACAGTTTTCAAGAGTTTTAATGCTTACTAGGCTAAAGCTTAAGAGAGGAGAAGGTCAATTGGTGAAAGTTCAAAGTAATCCTCAGCCAAGGAGGGCAAGAGTGCCATTATCTCCACCTTCAATTTCACCTCAAAGAGAAGCAGAAGAATCCATAATCATGACTTCAAGGGAGGAAGGAACCCATGAAGAGGTGGATCCCAAAGAGGAATAAATAATGTTCAGGAAAGCATTCCTTGACATGACTAAAATGGTGAGAGTCCTTTATCAAGAAAGGAATGAAAGACTAGAAGGAGAAGGATCCAAACTTCACAAGGAAGGTCAGGGATCATCAGGAGGTCACAATGATGAAGATAAATCAAAGAAGGGAAATGGAGGCAATGGAAGTTCACCATCCTCACCCTCATCATCATCATCCTCTACTTCATCTTCAGTACACCAGTCACACAAGTCAAAGAACACTGGTAAAAATACTTTTCTAAAAATTGATGTTAAGTTTGAATTGCCAATGTTTAATGGTGAAGTTAATGCATAAAATTTAGATAATTGGATTAGGCAATTAGAGGTCTATTTGTGAATTCAAAATTTTCATGATGATGACACCAAAATCCAACTAGCTTCATTGAGAATGGAAGGTGCAGCACTTGTTTGGTGGGAAGCCAAGACAAAGGAGGATATCAAGAAATATGGTAAGATTATCTTATCATGGAATGATTTCATTACTGCAATAAAACAATAGTTTTATCCAATAACTCACATGCAAAAAGCCACAATGGACTGGAAAAATTTTAAACAATTGAAAGGACAAAATTTACAAGTGTATACCCAAGAATTTAGAAGAAGAGCTCTTTTACTAGGAGTAGATTTGCATATCCAAGCCACTTTGCTCAAGTATATAGGAGGTTTACATACCTACATAAGACATACAATCCTCATGTTTAACCATACAAGCCTAGATGAGGTTTGTGTTCAAGCCACACATTTAGAGGCAAGGGGAAAACAAAACTTGGATGGGAATGAGGAAAGTGAGTTTAAAGGAAAATGGAAGAAAAAGAGAAATGCAAATACTAGAAAAGAGAAGGGAAAATTTTTCTGCAAAAATTGTTCTAAAACTAGCCATGATGAGGACCATTGTTTGTAATATTCCTAATTAGCCCAAGATAATAGGAATATTCAAATTTTTTTTCTTTCTGTTTTCATGAATAAAATTGTAAAGGAGGAACAATAAAACTCCTAAATCAACAAAATAAATCAATGCCCCATGTGAACAAGGCTAAATCTGGGCTGCCTTAATAAAACACCCTTATGTGTGAAAGGGATTGAGACATTTGACTGTGTCAATAGGACCAAATCAACAGCGTTTTCCAGATGCAATGAACCTCCTAGATGCACAACACAGTTTTAGTTGGAGGCTACACATGTGAATAGAGCTAAATCATTGATATGGTTTAGGGTTTGGCAAGGTTTCTATCTTATAAAAGGAAGAGGATGACATCAAGAGAAGGGTTGTTGAACATTTTTGGAAGAACATGTCTGTTTAGACATTTCTCATTCTCTTGGATGTTTAGCAGAGAATAGTGTTGTTTATCACTGGGTGTTCCTGATCGGGAATCCCACCTCCTTCTTTGAGTAGCTCTTGAGGGAGTCTTGCATTTCTTGTCCACTATCAGGAATTTGGCCAAGCTCTTCTTCCAACTACAATGCAGATGATTTTGAGGGTTTGGTTGTCTTTGTAAGCTACAGCAAGTGGAGGCTAGATCTATTCATATCTAAGCCATTCTAGTGCCTCTTTTTAGTGGGAAAGCCTTCTATCCCCTTGGCAAGAGTGTATTGGATCAATGGAGCTTTAGATTCATAATTGGCATCAGGCCAAATTGTTCATCAAGTCTACATCACATTTTATCTTCCAGGACTACATTATCTGCAAGAGGAAAGTTGCAAGGAGTTTTGGCAAACTTTGAGGAGTGATCTCTAGTGATGGGAATCTTCCCTTCACTGTGGTGATCCATGGATTTCTGATCTATTCCATGTCATATTCAGATATGATCTGAATACTCCTATATATGCTTCAGAAAATTTGAAGGAATCTGCAGATCTGCTGCATAAGATCTCAGATCTACTCCATATGCTTCATGTTTTGCTGAAAACCCCAAGGGGTATGTAAAATAAAGACAATCTAGTGTACAGATCTGATATAGATCTAATATTTTTTACACAGATCTGTTCTAGATTTGAGTTTTAACCTACAGCTACTGTATGCTCATTAAAATAACGTTTTCAAGCCTTTTTCAGTGAAATACATTGTTGCAACACCTCTTTTAGAGGGTTTTCTTCATAAAAGTCTTCTATCTTTCTCTTGTAAATTGAATGGGCCACATTGTAAATCTGATTCACTGATGTATAAGCTATTTTTGAGTCGCCATATTGGTCTTCTATTGTTTTTCATTAAAACTGCGTTATTTTACTGCAGTATTGGTTTGTATGGTTTCAGTCCCTTCCTTGGGCAATTTTTCAAGCCATACTAGGTGTGGAAGGTCTATTTACCTCACCTAGTTTGATTTGTTTCTGATCTCCTCTTGGATTTGGATCTTAGATTATTAGATCTAAGGGGTCTAAGGGCTAATCTAGATTTCTGTAGCATCCATTTCTGAAAAATGCGTTTTTCAGACATGCATTACTGACAGTCCCAATTTGGGGATATTACAGTGGTATCGGAGCAATCATCTTGGCATAGCCTGTGATTTTCTTTTCCTAAGAATCCAATATGTATTTTCATGGAAATAAAATACTGATGAAGAAGTATGATTACACTGAATACACAAAAGAAAAGGGTAAGATCCCTTTATCTGGAAGATTGCAAAGAGAAGAGTTCTCTAAAACTCTTTCTCAAGCTATATATGAGCTGAAGAGTGAAATCAGGGGAATGAAGAATGAAATATATGCAGATATTTTGGAGATATTTTCACATGAATAAAGCCCCATTTCTTTATATTATGTGTATGAGCATTCAACCACACAATCAGAGCCATAATGTTGTAGCATGCCTACATTCCTTGCAAGAGGAGAAGAAGAAGGAGAGGCACCAAAAGAGGAGGCTCTTGGTGACTATCTCCAAGAATATGAATCTCAGTCTAAAATATTCAGAGAGAATTTAAGCTTTCTGAAGTTTTTTCAACTCAAATAAGAGAGAAGATCCAGCAGAAACATGAGAAGAAGAGGGTGCATGCAGCACACCTTGGGTAGAACTTTTCTACCTACTTTTGATGGGTCACCTGAGAGCTCAGCCAAGTCTTGGGTAAAGAAGCGTGACACATATTTCCAACTACATCAAGTTTCTGAAGAAGAAGCCATAATAGTAGCAGCGCTGCACCTCCAAGGTAAGGCTTATGCCTGGTGGTTATTTGAATCTTCTTCATCAAGAAATGTAAACATCTCTACTTATGCCAAATTCACTAGGAGTTTAGTGAAAATATTTTATTCTATGCCATCTGAAATTTCTTTGGGTAAAAAAACTAAGCCCAAGAATTCAGAACCTTTGCATGAGATGGAAGGATCCATAAAGATAACTCCATTCTAAGACATTGTTGAAGGGGTTGAAGATCTGCTGCATAATTTGCCAAAGGAAAAAGCCCCACTACAGCAAGGTCTCTTTTCTCAAGAAGAAAAAATGAGGGTTACTTCTTCAATAAGAGATCAATGAAAAGGGTATCTTAATGATGAGGCATTCTCCATTGATAAGGAGAAGAAATAATAAGAACTGAAAGGTTCCTCCAGCGTTGTGACAGCAGGAGGAGATCTATTGGGAGATGGATATGAAACCATTGCTTCCACTAAGAGGGCTATTGTATGTTTGCAAGAAGGCCCCAAGGATCTTACACATGAAGATAATGAGTAGCATGTGTCTATGATGATAGAAAATGAGACAAGACAATGGAAGGAGTGTGTCCCAACATTGCATCCATTTTTGGGAACACGCACTATGACAAATCAGCCCCTTGTGAACAAGACTCTTGACACCAAAGAGATGATGGGTGTTCATGAGTTAACTACATCTAGAGGGAGAACCTTAGACTATGAGATCTTGCAGAAGGTGGGTGATGAGAAGAAGATTGGGAAGTTGCTCCAATGCCCCATTATCATGATACTTCCACACAGAAATCAGAGATGGATTTGCGTTGTGGAAGCAATCATAATATGTTCCCATTTTTTGTTCACATGGGAATGAGCCATGAGACATTATTATCTTGTGGTATACCACCTGGGAGACCACCTGATTCAGATTTTATGAAAGATGTTTCATGCATTGATGCTCCTTTCATAGATCCAAGGAGGAAGGGAGCACTAGAAGACCATGCTACAGCGCTGAGAGTGTGGGGAAAATACAAGGAGAGGGAAATTATTTTTCCCTTAACATCATTATCCATTCTCTCATCTCATACTGCGTTGAGAAAAGATGTTGCAACAATGAAGGATGACACCATCATGAAGCAAGGAAGACAATCCTTGAATCAAAAGACAAACTTGTTTGGAGGATCCTCTTCCATACAAGATGAGAGATGGTGGTCACACATGCATGCTTTGGCAAAACCGAGGAGGTTTTAGATAGATGATAGCCTTTCGTGGGAGACTAACTTCCAAGAACTTCCATTTCCTTTTGAGCATGTGCATTTGCAAAGAGGGCAGCAAGGAAGGAATGGAAACCTTCCACCTTATACCTTTGGCACGGGAGATGTCAAGGAGGAGAAAAATGGGAGGCTTGGCTTTCCAACATACACCTTTGACATGGGAGATGTCAAGGATAAGAGTAAAAACATGGAATACACTTCAGACGACACATTATCAGCACTGTCATTGTTGGGACATTAGATCCATATTGGAAATCCCAGTTGCTAGTGGAATATTCCAAGGATCTTCATACTTGCATGATTCTTGATGACTTGCTACATGATGAGAGCTATACAATCCTAGATGGATTCATCTATAATCATGGTAGGATCTTCTTGTCTAGAGCCTCCAAGCTCAAGGAGAAGTTACTACAAAGAGCTTATGAAGAGTTCTATTTCAGCCACACATACTCTATGAAGCTCAACGACATCATCTTGAGGAGCTACTATTGGGAGGGTTTTGAAAGATAACTATATCAACATTGTCAAAGATGCATGGACCTTGTGGAGTTGGAGCAGCAACATGACTCTAAGAAAGAGTTAAATCAGTCCTCTCTTTCTCTCCTTGAGGGAGGAAATAGACCTATGCACCACTCCATTGATAGGAGGAGGATTGTTGGTGAAGATAATGCTCTTATTGCACATGTTTTATATTTTGATTTCATGCATTATTACACCATGTTTTTGTAGGCCATGACTCCAAGGAGGATTAATATATCTTTTCAGCCTCATGGCCAATATTGGGCCCCAAAAATTTCTGAATTGGGCCACTCCCTTGGAAGAAAAAGGGAGATTTTTCATCATGACAGGTGCTTCCCTAAGGCACCAAATATATCTCACACTTTCAGCCATGGTGAGATGGTATGGGCAGAAAGTAAGTGGTGGGAAAACCACTTACCATATGTAGATCTGATGCAGGTAGGAGATGCTCTGCGTTGGTTCCACATGTGGGACTATGACCCACCTCCATATGCAGAAATTTCTGTTTGTATGTACATTGTTTTGATTCCCTATATGGATGATGTACTTATACTTTTAATAGGGATGTATGGAGGAAGGAGGGAAGGAATGCATGAGCCATATGGAATGGATACTCCCCATGTACTTTATGTCTCATATTTGAGGGAGAACATTGGGCAAACCATGTTTGTTTCCTATGATCTATTGTCTTCTTATGAGATGAAATATTTGTATCTCATAAGAACTTTGGTGGAGCAAGTCATGGAGTGTTGGTTTGGTGAACACTTGGCACAAGGAGGAAGATTAAATCCTGTTTGTGTCACCAATAGAGGAGGAGATGAGTTGCAGCACTCACCTTATCAATTGCTTGAGGACAAAGAACATTTTGGAGGGGTGAATTGTAATATTCCTAATTAGCCCAAGCTAATAGGAATATTCTTTTTTTTTTTTTGCTTTCTGTTTTCATGAATAAAATTGTAAAGGAGGATCAATAAACCTCCTAAATCAGAAAAATAAATCAATGCCCCGTGTGAACAAGGCTAAATCTGGGCCACCTTAATAAAACACCCTTATGTGTGAAAGGGATTGAGACATTTGACTGGGTCAATAGGACCAAATCAACATCAATGTCCAGATGCAATGAACCTCCTAGATGCACAACACAATTTTAGTTGGAGGCTACACATGTGAACAGAGCTAAATCATTGAGATGGTTTAGGGTTTGGCAAGATTTCTATCTTATAAAAGGAAGAGGAGGACATCAAGATAAGGGTTGTTGAACATATTGTTTTGGAAGAACATGTCTGTTTCAACATTTCTCATTCTCTTGGTTGTTTAGCAGAGAATAGCGTTGTTTAGCACTGGGTGTTCCTGATCGGGAATCCCACCTCCTTCTTTGAGTATCTCTTGAGGGAGTCTTACATTTCTTGTCCACTATCAGGCATTTGTCCAAGCTCTTCTTCCAACTACAACGCAGATCCTGTTGAGGGTTTGGTTTTCTTTGTAAGCTGCAGCAAGTGGAGGCTAGATCTATTCAAATCTAAGCCATTCTAGTGCCTCTTTTCAGTGGGAAAGCCTTCTATCCCCCTGGCAAGAGTGTATTGGATCATTGGAGCTTCAAATCCATACTTGGAATCAGGACAAACTTTTCATCAAGTATACAGTGCAGTTTATCTTCTAGGACTGCACTATCTGCAAGAGGAAAGTTGCAGGGAGTTTTGGCAAACTTTGAGGAGTGTAGTGATGGGAATCTTCCCTTCACTGTGGTGATCCATGGATTTCTGATCTATTCCATGTCATATTCAAATATGATCTGAATACTCCTATATATGCTTCAGAAATTCTAAAGGAATCTACGGATCTGCTGCATAAGATCTCAGATCTACTCCATATGCTTCATGTTTTGCTAAAAACCCTAAGGGGTATGTAAAATAGAGACAATCTAGTGTACAGATCTGATATAGATCTAATATTTTGTACACAGATATATTATAGATCTGAGTTGTAACCTACAGCTGTTGTATGCTCATAAAAATAACACTGTCAAGCCTTTTTCAGTGAAATACATTGTTGCAGCACCTCTATTAGAGGGTTTTCTTCATAAAAGTCTTCCATCTTTCTCTTGTACGATGAATGGGCCACATTTTAAATTTGATTCACTGATGTATAAGCTATTTTTGAGCCACCATATTGGTCTTCTACTGTTTTTCATTAAAACTGTGTTATTTTACTACAATATTGTTTTGTATGGTTGCAGTCCCTTCCTTGGGAAAATTTTCAAGCCATACTAGGTGTGGAAGGTTTGTTTACCTCACCTAGTTTGATTTGTTTCTGATCTCCTCTTGGATTTGGGCCTTAGATTATCAGATCTAAGGGATCTAAGGGATGATCTAGATTTCTATAGCATCCATTTCTAAAAAATGCATTTTTCAGACATGCATTGCTGACAGTCCCAATTTGGGGATATTACATTGTTGGAAACTTCATCCAAAGTTGAAATCAGAAAGTTTTAAAGCCAAAGATAATTCCAAGGAGAAAGGCAAGACAGTTTCAATAGCTAAAAAATTCCTAGGGTTAGATTCAAGAGATGAAACAAAAATCATAGCTATGGCACTAAAGAACTTGAAGGGGAAAGAGATTGAAAATAAACCCAGATCTAGTACTTCTAACTTTCATATAGAAGCTCCAAGTGAAGAAAAGAGAATTGAACTGTTTCATGTGAGGGTCATTTCCAAACATTCCAAGGTTGACACATTGTTTGACAGTGGGTCACAAGCAAATTTAATCTCTAAAGACTTGGTCAAGAAACTTAATCTTGAGACCATTCCACATATGAAACCATATCCACTTGGTTGGATTTGTAAGGATGCAAATTTACAAGTTTCAAAGAAGTGCATGTTGCACTTTGCAATAACTGCACATTTCATTGACACAATTGAATTAGATGTTGTTCTGCTTGATATAACAAGTATGGTGTTGGGCAGTCCTTACTCTTATGACAGGAAAACTACCTTCCATCGCCATGAGAACAAATACCATTTATTCAAACATGGCAAGGAGTACATTGTGAGAGCTCATCGTAAAAACTAAGACTCTTCTTTAGTTAATGCAGGGTAGATGAAGAGGCTCGTCAATGCAATCCAAAACTTAACATTGATGATGATTAAACAAAGAGAAGTTTTACATAATACTTTTCTTGTAAATGCTAATATATGTAATGATTTGTTTCAGTTTGAAATTAGGTTGTCTTTGAAAGAAGATGACAAGCATTTCCAGCAGTCGACTTTGGTGTTGAATGGTGCTGAAAACAAAGTGTCGGTGCAAGAAGTTGCAAAGGTCCAAGAGAGGGAAAAGAAAATTGACAAAGATGGCACAAGATTCAGTAATGTTCATTGTTGGTTTCAAAAATGCATGGTACAATGGCAAAGAAACTTGGTCAGGAATCGACACAAGTTCAAGGCTAATTTAACAAAAAATCGCCATAAGGACAGGATGCAAGGTGAGCGTAATTTCAAGTTACCTTTGATTATAGACCAATGTAGAAATAGGATGTTTACTAGAAATTTAAGTTTTTGTTCTGCAAGTTCAGTAAATGTGCAGCATGACAATGTCAAAAATAGCAATGGTTGGTCAATGGAATCAAGGAGAAATTTTTTGTTTCATGAAAAGCTCAAATTAATGAAATTAGGGAAACTTCAGTGGATTAATATTGGAAGAGTGAGGACATAGTCTCCTCATCTTCATGTTCAGTATTCTAGAGAGGTTTTGGGGTCCAAAAGCTTCCCAGTGGGGAGGTGTTATCAGGAGATCATGTCCATTTCTCAAAAATGCTCAAAAATGAAAGTGCTCGAAACAAGTTCAAACCTGAGTGACCAGAAAGGTCTCTTCACTACGATTCCGGCGCCATGAACGGTTCACAAAACGGAGGTCGTATGCAGAAGTTATGAAGGTTTGAAAAGCCCAATAAAATCTAATAAAATGACATTTGACCAAGTTTGACTTGGAAATTGGAAAAATTAAAAAGAGAATATTCTTGGAATATTCCTCAAAATATTCCCTAGAATACTCCATTGTGACCAATCAGGTCTTGACAAGTGACAATCTAAGATTTGATAGCTAGTTGATTTTTTATTTTTTAGGCCAATGAAACACTGCCACGTGGCAAGCCTGGATGCTGCCATGTGGCCCAAGTATAGTTTTATAAAATATTGTGCCTCCCCTGGATTCGAAAATTCGACCTCTCTCATGAAATTCCAGAGCTTTATCGTTGGGCTACGCGCTTAGTTCTAAACAGTGATAGAAGAACACACATATTTATGTTTTAAACAGTTTATGGTTTGGGGGCTTGGGAGGCCAGCCTCGAAGGACCAGACCCCCCCCCCCCCCCCCAACTCCATACGCCCCTGTGCCCAATACCATGGGCCTTCATTTCTTGGCGGTTATTAAACTCAAACCTCGGCAGTTATCGCGAATCTCGTTCCAATGGTTAAGGGTTAATGGAACCGTGATACACGAGGTTCCAACCCTCCAACGACGGATTTTGAAACTGACGGTTAATCCGGAGAAGTCACATGATAAGGTTTGACATTGAATTTAACTGTTAGTTAATCCGGCAGTTCCACTGGCGAAACTCCAAATTCGGCGGCCAGTTCCTAATTTGTCGGTGCTAACTGGAGTTCCTCCAATTTTGGAGGAGATTTCCTAGGGGACATTGGGCAATTTTCTGTTTGATCATAAATCTTGGATATTTCAACCACTTTTGATGAATGAATAGTCATTTTTGGCTATTTTTGACATTATTAACTCATTGGAATAGGTTTCAGAGCCATCAGAGGTCATTTCATGTATTTTTTGCTTCAATATAGGTCAAGGAGCCACTAGGGCCAGTAGGGTGTTTTCAGTGTATTGAGCACCCATTCTCTGTTTTATGCATATGAATAGTCATTCCTAACTAATTCAAGCATTCTAAAGTTGTTTTTATAGAGAGAAAAAACATTTGAGGCTTTTTATCACATTTACTTACCATTTTTTATCAATAAGATATGAGGGAAATGTCATTGGGAGATGGACCAGCAGATGTAGCTCAATAGGAGTGAATTGCTTCATCAATTTGCTAAGTATTGTCATATGTGATGCTTTATTCTCTATTATTTACTGCTGAACAATGTTATACAAGATAATTTACATAATTTAACCTCACATAAAAATATGTTTATCTAAGTTAAAGCTATTTGTTTCACTTGCAAACTTCAGTGAATCTTATGCATACAATTTAATTACTATTTGGATACTTAGCACAACAAAACTAATACATTCCATTCAGATCAGCGTACCTAACCAACTTGCCAAATTTTTAGTTGTTTAGGAAAATGATCAGAATGTGATTTCAGGAGCATACAATATCGGTTTTGAGCGATTCAATTTGAGTTGGATTAAGGCGACGAGATCTACGTTTTGTCACTAGTTTCAAGCACTTTTGAACACTTTGAATTTTGAGCACTTTACTAGTCCATTGGATCATTCCTCCCAACTGGAAGATTTTGGACCTACAAAATTTCATTTTGAGTCAACATATAGATGAGGGTACAGTTCACTCACCCTTCCAATCTCAATCCATTTGGGTTTGCTTGGATTTTTCCCTTTGAGCCCCACATGAAGGTACTCCATGTTCATTCTTCTTGAAGTCCTTGCTTTCCTGTCAAGGATGATGTCTTGCTGCAATTCTTCAAGATATTTAGAAAATAAAACTACCCTTGAAGAAATTTGAACATTATATCCTTGATCTTCAATAAAAGGAGGATTATTCAATCTCAAGTTCACTTCACCTTGAAGACTATAGTCATAACGATGCTTATCATGTCTAGCCTTGCACTTGGATTGACTCTTTACCAAATGTGATCGCCATCGCCATGCACCATCCCTCTTCAAAGACAAAACACTAGGAGACTCACAATAATATTTATTAGAACTAATGTCCCATTTTTCAAATATATTTTTCATCTACTTTTTGATCATTGCATTCTCTAACATTGGCATCTTGTCCATACCAATGTTCAACAATGATGCATCTTACTGGAATTAAACTTCATATTATTTTCCTATTTTAAGAGGTAACGTGTTAGACTCCCAAAACATCTTATCACTTGGATTAGCAACCTCAATTAAATCATATTTTAAAATTTCTATATATATTTGAAAGGATGTATATTCCTCGACATATTTTTGTTTGATCATTAACAATGCAAAACTCTGACTAGCATTAACAAGCCTCTTCATTTTTCCCACATTAACAAGAGATAAACTCAATTAATTGTTGTGTGATCTAACAATGTACTCAATCCCATTTTTAAACAAATGATATTTGTTCTCACGGCGATGAAAAATGTCTCTCCTATCATATAGATATGGGCTTCCCAAAACAATACCACATATGTCATGTGGGACTACATCTAGTTCTACCTCATCAATGAAGTTTGCAGCGATGGAAAATTTAAGTATGCATTTTCTTGTCACTTGAAACTTGGCATTGTCACATACCCAACCCAAAGGTTAAGGTTTAAGATGAGGACTGGTTTCCAAATTTCGTTTCTTGACAATGCTTGTGATCCACTATCAAACAAAGTATCTATCTTGGTATGTTTTGAAATAACTCTAATGTGGAAAATCTCTATTCTTGTTTTTTCATATTGAGTTTCATTGAGGTTACTAGAAGAACTAGTACTTTCAATAGAGTCCTTACCTTTCAATCCCATGGTTGTGATTTTTATTTCATCCCCGAAATTAGATCCTAAATCTTTTTGTATAGTTGCAACAGCCTTTTCTTTCTCCTTGTTGTTAAAACTTTTGGGTCTCATCTTGGGATGAAGTTTCCAAAAGTGGTCTTCATCATGGCTGTTAAACACCATGTTGAAGCACACACATGGTGTATGAGGAAGATGAGCACACACACAAGAGACTAAACACACAATGAAGGATAAGCGTGAGGCTTTTTTATTTTCCATTATACAAAGATGTACATTTATAGTACAATGGTGTGACTCTTGGTTTCACATTCCAAGGTCACTTGGACTCCATTGTGACTTTTCATATTCCACACGTACCCATGTAAGATTAGGTGTTCCAACATCCCCCCTTAATCCGAAGGGGTATGTGTGAGTCCAAGAAAAGAGTTGTAATACAAATATGCAAAGTATACATGGCAGCACTTGGCTGAATCAACTCTCTGAAATGTTGGAAAAAAGAGGTGGTTTTAGGATGACCACAAACACTGGAACGTAAAACTTGTTGCAGTTCCCGGAACTCTTCCAAAACTGGCAAGAATTTGAAGGCTTCTGCTAGAGGAATTGTCCCTCATAAAAAAGGGAGACCTTCGACCTAAAAGAAGGGAGGTCTACTACCTGTGGTGGTTTTAGGTTGTCCACCAACCAAAGATGATGGTTTTAGGTTATCCACCAACCGAAAATGATGGTTTTAGGTTATCCACCAACCAAAAATGATGGTTTTAGGTTATCCACCAACCAAAGATGATGGTTTTAGGTTATTCACCAACCGAAAATGATGGTTTTAGGTTATCCAACAACCGAAGGTATGCTCATGGGCATCCGTATCTCTGGCTACATCTCTGAATCCGGAATGATGAATTGTGGCTCAGGCTCGCTTGAACTGCTGGCTACAACTCTGAACATGGAATGAGAGATTGTGGCTCAGGCTCGCTTGATCTGTCGTCGAAGCTTGTACATGACCACCATTTTCCCCCCTGTCAGGGACAAGGTGAGATGATGGGGAAAACTCAACTGCAAGTTTGCTCAATATCCGTGAACAAGTTCTAACATGTGTTGTAAACATCTTCTTGGCTGTTGATGCCCATTGCCAAGAAGCGATCCATCCAAGATGAATCTTTGTTCTTGCAGGAGGCTTGTGTCTGAAGCATCCGTCCGAAGAATGAGTGTGCACCTCACAAGAGCGAGGCGGGACCAACTCGATCACAGTGTTGGCATTTTACGATCTGTGATTGTTGTTGTGGAGCAGGATCTAGAACTGCTGCAGGTGAACTGTCATACAGGAATCCGACACTCTGAAATTTGATGGGCTTCGTGTAGTCTAGAATATGAAAGGACACATCCTTGTCATATCCAAGACCAGTTCGGTGCTTGTTGTGGACAAGCTCTTCCCAAGGTCTGATGATGGGCTTGAGAAGTGCAGGTTGAACTGCTGCATCTGCATGTACATCTGCTCTAGTACAATGAACTGAATGAGGATCAACTGCAATTTTATCTTCTTTCTTCTGATGAGAGTCCTTCACAATCTTCTGAACAGAAACAGGTTCAGAATGGTGACTCTTTTGCTGAAGTTCGTCTTGTTGGAGTTGAGATTCCAACTGCAAAAACTCAATCTTTTCATGTGCATCTTGCAAACAATTTCGAATATTACAAAGAGCATCCTTGCTCATTTTTATCATGTCATCAACATTGGAATGAATGAGGTTATTCAACAACAGTAATACCTCATTGATTTTAGCCATTTTCAACAACTTAGGCTCAAAATAAATGAAAGGGTGTCGGCTTCAACCGAAAATGCACCCGTTTACAATGTGATGCAACAAATGCAAATGACTCTAAAGAATTTCCAACTATGGAAATCTCAAAATACAAAGTGTGCTCCTCAAATGATGGAGGGCAGTCAACAATCCAACAACTCAAATACACTGATTCCAACTATGAATGAGCTACAAATTCCACTCAAAATACAATGTCAGCTCAATACATATTTCTGAAAAATATGTGCAACTGAAAACACTAGTGCAAAAGGCCTTTAAGGTAGCTGAAATTTTTCTTCAAAGAGTTGTTTTCAATGATGCCAAACTTGTCTTCAAGTGTAAATTTCTTCAAAAAATCACCCTTCAAATCAATGCCACAAATCACAATGTAAATCTGCAAATTTCTCTAAATATAGTCCATGCCATTTCTTCAATTTTTCTGTTCATCTCCTCCTCTTTGCTCTTCCTCTCTTTCCTCTCTATTTTTTTTTTTTTTTTTTTTTATATATATATATAAATAAAAATTAATTAAAAAATAATTTAATGGAAATATTTAAAAATGGGAAAGGGGATTAAAAAAAAGGGGAATTAATAGGAATAATTAAAAAAATGAAATAGGGAGGAAATCGAATTAAATGGAAAAGGAGTTATTAAAAGGGATGGGGGGTTATTTAATAAAAAAGGGTTATGGGAATTAATTTAAAAGAAATGTGGATTAATTTAAAAGGAAGTGGGAGGAGATTTAAAAATCGAAAGGTTGGAATTATCTTAAGAGTGTGAACGTAGAGTGCATATGGATTGGTTGAGTGGAGTAAGGCGTGGAGTAAGGCGTGGGTAAGTGAGAAGGGAGGTAGCGTAGGGTGTGAGAGAATACCGTGAGGTTTAGGAGAGCCGAAAGGGCGTATTGTTAAGTGCAGGTGGAGGTGAGGGTATGGGAAACGTTAGGGAGGGGCTGCTGTGAGGCGTAGGGAGTATTAGTTTAGGTTGCGTAGATGAGTGTTGGGGGCGTATTGTATGCAGGGTGGAGCAGGGGAGCGATGTGAGGGGGTGGGTAGGTATGCCGCGGGGTAGGAGCAGAGGCGCGTAGAAAAGGGAAGGGGTCGGGCCAGGATGCAGGGTTTGAGCGATGGGTAGTGCTGTAAGGTGAGGAATGAGAACAGGGAGGCCGTGAGGGCCGAGGGCCAAGTTGCCCAGAATTTTATTTTTTATTTTTATTTTTATTTTTTTTTTATTTTTTAATGTTAAACGGCAGAGAGGAGACTCACTTTAAAAACAGCAGCAGAGAAATGCAGTCCACAAGCTCAGAAATTTTCCAGAAATTTCACGAAATATAACAGCAGTAGAATACTTTCTTCTTTCAAATATAGAGCAGAATTTTTCTGGAACTTATAGCAGTAAAAATCCAGAATTTTGCAGGAATCTTCCAATGAAAAACTCAGAAATTATTTTTCATTAAAACCAGAAACCTCTTCAGAAATTCAATTTAAACAATTTTTCCAACAGCTCTCCAAAATGCAGAATTTAATGGGCAAAAATTGCAGAGAAAAATTAGAATGAAAACCTTCAGATGCACAAGGTTGTGTCTCCAAACCAATTTCTGAATGAAGCAAAATCACTGAATGCTGCTCCTCTTCAAAACACCTCTGAATGGCGGCAAAAACACTGCTGCAAAAAGTCTCTAAATGCTACAAAAATGCAGATATGCACAGGCCATAAACACAAATGGCTCACTCAATTTGGAGCAAGGCCAGCAATCGCCCGCTCTGATACCATGTTAAACACCATGTTGAAGCACACACATGGTGTATGAGGAAGATGAGCACACACACAAGAGACTAAACACAATGAAGGATAAGCGTGAGGCTTTCTTATTTTCCATTATACAAAGATGTACATTTATAGTACAATGGTGTGACTCTTGGTTTCATATTCCAAGGTCACTTGGACTCCATTGTGACTTTTCATATTCCACACCTACCCATGTAAGATTAGGTGTTCCAACAATGGCCTTCTTTGGAATAGTGTTTACATGTGGGTTTTTATCCCTCCTTTTTTATGGAAGCATTATTTTTCCCTTTTTCTTTGAACTTCCCCTTATCTTTGTCTCCAGACTCGAATGAGTTCTCACTAGTTTCTTCAGAAACATTCTTCCCTCTTGCTCCTAAATGTGTTGCATGTACACAAAATTCATCTATCTTTGTAGGGTTAAACATGAGAATAGTGTGTCTCAAGTAACTATGTAAACCTCCATTTTATTTGAGTAAGGTGTCTTGAGAAATAAATCTATACCAAAAATCAAAGCTCTTTATCTAAATTCTTAAGTATAGCTTTGCACACTCTCACCCTTTACTTGCCTAAAGTTTTTCCAATCCATTATATCTTTTTGTATGTATGCTAAAGGATAAAAATTTCTTCTTAATTCAACCACAAAATCATTCCAAGGGGATAAAACCTTACCATGTTTCTTCATGTCCTCTTGAGTTTTGGCTTCCCACCAAATGAGTGTTGCACTTTCCAACCTTAAAGAAGAAAGTTGAATCTTAGTCTCATCATATTTGATCCTTTGTATCCTGCAATACACTTCAAGCTGACAAGCCCAATTATCTAATTTCTTAGCATTTACCTCTCCATCATACATGGGCAATTCAAACTTTATGTTAAGCTTCAAAAATGGAGTTTTACCATGTCCCTTTGGAGAATGTGGATGTGTTTGTGAAGGGGTTTATGTAGAAGATGATGATGGTGATTATGGAGGTGAATGTGAAGGTGAAGAGAAAGGTGAAGGTAGAGGTAGTTTGTCACCATTTCCTCCATTCCATTTTGGAGTTTTTGAGCTCTTACCTTGCAACCTTGAGTTTCTCTCCTCATAAAGAACTTTCACCATTTCAATCATTTCAAATAATGCTTTTCTGAAAATTTTCTCATCCTCAGACATAATTTCAGGTTCTCCTTCATGTGCCATGACTGGTGAGGCCTTGGGTGACACTTGAGGTGAAACTTGTGATGAATATTGAGGACATGTTCCCACAAGCTTTCCTTCTCCTCTTTTGAGCTTCAACCTTGTAAGCATCAAAAAAAACTTGCAACATAATTAAACCTTCAATACAACCAAAGAACCTAAGCTCTGATACTAAACTGATCTGTTTTTGAAAACTTGAAGGTTTGATGAAATTTTCAAATTAAATTTTATGTATTTTATGCAATTAGGAAAGTTGCAATAGCACATAATTTAAGTTTTTAAACTCAGTTTTGTAGCATAAAAACAGAGACAATAATACCATTAACAATAACCCAAGACATAAAAATGATGAAGGAATTCACACCTCCTGAGCTACATCTCCTAATCCAGCTTCGAATGTTGGGCCTATTTCATTAAGTGCTAAAATATGTGTTTACATGGATTTATAATGATTAGAATGCAAAAATTATATCTCCAATGGCTCCAGAACAGTCAAAAACCCCTAGCTAGGTTTTTTCTGAACTCAATTTGGCCAAAAACTGAAAAATTTATGCTCTGGTGAAGTTTTGCTGTGAACTGATCTATAAACCGCACTCTCCTACTAACCATCCTATAAAATTTTTTATTTTCGACACCACAGAGCGACAAATTCACCCCGTGTCGGTGAGATTTGTGTCGTATTGGGTGAAAATTTTCGCATATTTTAATTGCATAATGACCCTGTTGTGGCTCATTTGCATTTATTTTTGAAATATTTCTCAAAACACCAAAAAAAACATATATGTTAGAAAATGTAAAACAAATTGTATGTCGAAAAATAATTTTGATTTATATGTTGGTGTATTAACATTAGGTGTGGAGATGTGAAGGCGGGTCGAGTCATTCTTATTTGCATGCAGAACAGTGCACAACAGTTCAGCCAGGGCACCTTCATTTCATCTCTGCTCCCTACCCTCACCGTCGCATCACCTCGTCTCCCCGCATATCGCAAATTTAAAATTCCATTGTTGATCTCCAATAACTGATATGTTTTGAATTCTGATATGCGATTTGCAATCGGCCCCACCTCCACTTGCCATGTCATCCCTACCTTTATCGCATATCGCACCTCGCACATCACAATCTCAAGAGGAATGGCACTCATGAACCATGTTAGAATGCTGAAATGTGAAGTGCGACAAGGATTGGACACGATGCAGCTCAAAACTATGATTTAATATATTCCATTCGCACATCGCACATCACAAGCTCAGGAGCAATGACACCCATGAACTATGTTATGAACATCGCTATGTGATTTACGATAAGTTTAATATCGCTGATTGTGATTTGCAATCGGCCCCACATCCACTTGCCATGTCATCCATACCTTTATCGCATATCGCACGTCATACATCGTGAGCTCAGGAGGAATGGCGCTCATGAACCATGTTGGAATGCCGAAATGCAAACTGCGACAAGGGCCAGATCTGATAGTTTTCAAAGGAAAATTTGAATTTATTTGAAGTCTAGGATTAGGTGTAGTTGTGTTGTTTTATGAAGAAACGTGAACGCGGGCACGAGTAGAAGAGGCAGAGTTGGGCAGAAGGGGACATGATAACATTGTTTGAAACATAGAGGCATAGGCAGAGTCGGCCAAAAGGAGAATATGGTGGCACTATTGGAAACGCAATAGTTGGGTCAAGTCGGGCAAAGATGTGTTATTGCAGAATTGTTTGAATACCACATCAGAAACAAGAAAACACATGATGGCAAGCAGAAAAGAAAAAATATTGAACTCTAGAAGAAATGTAGAGCAAGGATGTCTGTTCTGTCAGGGAGACACATCAGCACTTTAGGGAGACACATCAACAACAAATCGGATTCAACAAAAAGAATAATACTTCAAGTTTTAATTTGTTTTCTTTGCTTGTTAAGGTCGAAGCTATAATGATGTCCTCAATTGCAATGTAATAAGTAGTTTTAACAGTTTAGGTAGTCAAAGTAGTTTCAAGAAGTTCTAGCAGTTACAAATTGTTTTTGATGTATTTAAGTAAGATAGAAAGAAAGAATATGAGTTCCGAGTTTTGGACCTCTAGAAGACTAAAACTTTGGTACTTACTTTTCTGAGGAATTAATGAAAGAAGCATCAAATTTCCTGCAACCGTTGATGGTGATTCATTTTTCTGTGCCATTTTGTGTTCCTTCTTCCTTGAATGAAGTGAAGTAAAATAGATGTCGGTCTCTTAATTACATCTGTGAGTAAGAGTGAAGAAGAACTTGAAAAAAATGTTAAACAAACTCATGCTTTTAGTTTGAAAAAAGAGTTGGAGAAGCTAAAAATTCAGGTACCTCTTCTATAATTAGCTAAAATACTAGTCTACAAGAAAGAAATTTCAGAATTTATTACTCTCACATAGATTGAAGATATAAGTGACACTGTGAACTTAAAAGAAGAGAAACCAATTGTCACCTTTTCTCCTTATGTAGAAGAAGTAGATCCTTTTATTCCATCATTCTATATTTCTTTGTTGCTTCATGATTTTACTCTCCATAATTGTATGTTGGACTCAGGAGCATCCCATAATCTCATACCATTGTCTATTCTGAAGGAACTAAAATTGTAGATTACCAAACCTTACAGGGATATTTATTCATTTGATTCCAAAAGGGTGAAATGTGTTGGGTTAATTAAAAGATGTAGTAGCTTCTTTGGCACAAATTCCAGCAAAGAGTATAGTCATGGATGTAGTTGTTGCTGACATTCCAGCCAGGTTTGGAATTCTCCTGTCAAGATCTTGGGGAGCAAAGTTGGGAGGTGTTCTAAAATTAGATTTCACTTATGCTATCATTCATGTTTTTAATGGGGAAGAAAGGAGATTGTACAAGGAAACAAGGTTCATGAAGGCCACTACCAAGAAAGATGCAGGAAATTCCCCTATTTATAGTCAAGAAACAGAAGATGTTTCATGTTTCATGATGCATGAAGATGCAGAACTTGTTGAAGACACAGGGAAGCATCTCCCTTCATCAGTTGTAAATAATGAGTTTCACTCAAAAAATATTTGGAAATGTTACTTTGATGGCACCTACTCCAAGGAAGGCACAAGAGCTGGATTCTTGTTGATATCGCCAGAAGGTAACCTCATGCCTTTTTCTTTTAAATTAGAGTTTGATTCGACAAAAAACGTGGCTGAGTATGAGGCCTTAATATTAAGCCTTCAAGTTGCTAAATAGGTGGGAGTTCAGTGTATTTCAATTTTTGGTGACTCTGGATTGGTAATAAGACAAACTAAAAATCATTGTCAAAACAAGCATCCTAGATTAAGATCATATAGGAATGAAGTTTTGGATCTGATAGAGAAATATTTTGAAGCCTTCAATTATTCAGTTTATTCCGAGGGAGGAGAATAGATTGGTAGATTCTTTAGCAGTTGTAGCTATCACCTTCAAGCCACCTATGAATCCAAGGTTAAGGTATGAGATTGAAATTAGACATAGACCCTCTATTCTTGATAATGTGAAACATTGGCAGGTGTTTGAATACGATGAGCAGATAAATCATTTTTTGACAAAGAATGGAAACTTTGAAGATGCTAAGATAGATCAAGAAGAAGAACAAATAGAGTAGAAAATAGAGGTAAGACATTTCAAAAATTCAATAGGTGATCAAAATATTATTCAGTTGAAAGATAATGTACTCCCTAAAGGTTTGGTTCTTCTTGAGAAACTGTTTGATTCTAATGATGTTGCTGTTAATTCAAAGAAAATACATCTAGAGGAAGAGATCGAAGATTGCAATTTGGGAACTCTGTAGGAGCCAAAAATGGTGAAATTATTCAAAGGTGTTCCCAAAAATTATAAAGAAAGATATATTAATATTTTTAAAAAGTATATGGATGTGTTTGGTTGGTCATATGAAGACTTGAAAACGTATGATAAAATCATAATACAACATAAGATCCCATTGAAAGAATGAATCAAACCACACAGACAAAAGCTCAGATAGGTTAATCCATTACTGTTAGCTCCAATTGAAAAGGAAGTGAAGAAATTCTTGCAAGCAAAAATCATAGTCCCTCTCAGATATTCGAATTGGGTTTCTAACCTGGTTCCTGTGAGGAAGAAAAATGGAGAGATTAGATTGTGTTTGGACTTCAGGAATTTGAAAAAATCATCTCTAAAGGATAATTATCCTTTACCTAAAATGGATTATGTCTTACAGAAGGTGACAGGAGATTACGGGATGTCTATGGTTGATGGATTCTCTAGATATAATCAAGTGGTAGTGGATAAGGAAGATCAGAAAAAGACAGCTTTCAAAACCCCCTAGGGCACCTTCATGTATGCAAGGATGCCATTTGGTCTTATGAATGCAAGTGCAACTTTTCAGAGGGCCATGGACATAGTGTTTGTAGGTGACAAGTATGTGGTTATATATTTGGATGATATAACTGTTTTCTCAAGGTCAGATGATGAACACATAGAACATCTACAAAAAACTTTCGAAAAATGCAGGAAGTTTGGTCTGTCAATAAACCCAAAGAAATCGATTTTTTCCTTAGAAGAAGGTAAATTATTGGGTCATATTGTTTCAAAACAAGGAGTGAAGTTTGATCCAGCAAGGGTGGAAGCAATTCAAACAATTCCTTTACATAGAATCAAGAAATACATTCATATATTTTTGGGAAAAATAAACTTTCTAAGAATATTTGTACCAAATTATGTTAAGATTGTGAGAAATATAACTGACATGTTGAATAAAAATGCAAAAGTGAGGTGGGATAAATAAGCAAGAGAAGCATTTTCCAGAATAGAATAAGCACTCCGGGAAGCTCCTATTTTAATAAGTCCTTATTATCAAAAGGTATTTCAAATATTTTCATTTGCTTCCCCCGCTACTATTGTTGTTGTGTTATTGCAAAAAAATGAGGATGGTAAGGAGCATCCAGTGGCATTCTTCAGTTAAGTTCTCAAATATGTCGAGCTCAAATATAAAATTTTGGAGAAAAAAGTGTATGCATTGGTTAAAGCACTCAAAGCCTTCAGGACTTGTGTGTTACAATCCCAAATAACCGCTTATGTACCTAATTTTGTTTTCAAGGACATGTTGGTTCAAAGTGATGTTGAAGGAAAAAGAGGGAAATGGATAGCTAAAATCCAGGAGTATGATTTGGAAATTAAACCCACCAAATTAATTAAACGACAGGTTTTAGTAAATTTTCTAACAGAAACAAATTTTCAAGCATTGGGAATTAACCTCTTGGCACCAGTGGATGGAGATGACAAGGAAGAAGGTCAGAATAAGCCCAAAATAGGTATTCAATACAATTTTTTTTGTTCAGATTGGTATAAAGACGTTGTTCATTACCTTTGTTTATTTTCTTGTCCATATTCACTAAATAGAACCAAATACAGAGCTCTCAAGCTTAAATCTCAGCCATATGTCATAGTAGAAGCAAAGTTGTACTAGAAAGATCATGCTAGTATTTTGTTGTTGTGTTTAACTGAAGGTGAATCCATTGAGGTTATCAATGAATACCATGAAATTATGATGTGGAGGACATTATAGTTGGAAATTCATAGCCCATAAAATCCTCAAGTCGGGTTTCTATCGGCCCACCCTGTTTGCAGATGTATATAGATTGGTCAGAAGTTGTCAAAAATATCAGTTTTTTGTTGAGAAGAAAAGACTTGTTCCATTACCTCTTATCCCTGTATTCATAGAAGATCCCTTCAGGCAGTGGGGACTGTATTTTGTTGGAGATATCAATCCACAATCAAGTGGAAAGTTCAAGTGGATTCTAACTGCCACTGGTTACTTCACGAAGTGGGTTGAAGCAATACCCACCAAAAAGGAAAATGATCAAGTGGTGATGAAATTTCTGGAGGAAAACATTTTCAGTAGATTTGGATGTTCGATCAAGATTTTAACTAATAATGATCAGGTATTTAATTCTGTTCAATTCATTAATTTTTTTCAAACATATAATGTAATCTTATCACATTCCATAGCATATCATCCATAAGGGAATGGGTTGGCAGAATCTTCAAACAAGATCTTTGTTAGGATTTTGAAGAAGACAATCATTGAAAATCAGAAAGACTGGGATTCAAAGTTGATTTTTTCTCTTTGGGTAGTCCGAGTAACCACCAGGAGGTCTACTAACAAGTCACCCTATGAATTGGTTTATGGAACTCAGGCACTATTTCCTACTCATTTTGCCAAAACAGTGATTGCTTTCCTTCAAGAAGCTCAGGAAGAACTTAATGCTCTAATGAGAAGATTGAACAAAGTGGTTGAATCAAGTGAAAACAGAAACAAAGCTATAGATAACTTGATTTCTTATCAGGAATATATGAATTCTATATTCAACAAAAAAGCAAAAGAAATCCTCTTCCAGGAAGGATATTTAGCATTAAGATGGGACATCAGAAGGGAGGATAAAGGAAAGCATGGTAAGTTTGACCCTCTCTGGTATGGTACGTACAAAATTTATGAATCCAAATAAAACAATACTTTCATCCTATAAGATTTAGATGGAGAATATCTGCAGCTGCTTGTGAATGTGCAGTATTTGAAGCATTATTTTGAGCATTAAAAGTCAGCATTCCACCATTGTAAATACAGGATTTCTCATTGTTCATATGTCACCAAGCAATATTTGACTCCATGCCCAATGGATAAGGCACTAATTTGCAGTTCTTAGCACTTTCGTGGAAAAAATCACTATCCCCAGGTAGAGCTAGATGTTGTGGCTCATTTGCATTTACTTTTGAAATATTTCTCAAAACACCAAAAAAATCATATATGTTAGAAAATGTAAAAAAAATTGTATGTCGAAAAAGAATTTTGATTTATATGTTGGTGTATTAACATTATGTGCGGAGATGTGAAGGTGGGTCGAGTCATGCTTATTCGCATGTAAAAAAATGCACAACATTTGAGCCAAGGCATCTCCATTTCATCTCCGCTCCCTACCCTCCCCGCCACGTCACCTCTTCTCCCCGCATATCGCAACTTCAAAATTCCATTGCTAATTTCCAATCCCCGATATGTTATGAACACCGATATGCGATTTGCGATAAGTTTTATATCGCCGATTGTGATTTGCGATTGTCCCCACCTCCACTTGCCACACATCCCTACCTTTATCACATATCGCACATCGCACATTGCAAGCTCAGGAGGAATGGCGCTCATGAACCATGTTGGAATGCCGAAATGCAAAGTGCGACAAGGGTCGGACGCAATGCAACTCAGAACTATGATTTAATATATTCCATTTGCACATCGCACATCGCAAGCTCAGGAGGAATGGTGCTCATGTTACACTAGAATTTATCACCATGACATTTTAGTACTCCCTTAGAAGTCTACAATATCAAAGTTCCTAAAGTCAAGCCTTGAAATTAAGAGAAAAGCTCATAAAAGTCTTAAAAACTCTTGTACCGCACTTTCTCTTAGTATTTCCTACGGTGCCACACCTTTTCGCTATAAATCCTGTAGAGCCAAATGCACTGTCTATTCATTAAAGGTGCGAACCACTGTAAAAGATAAAAAAGGCGCAAGTAAAATCTAGAAGCTCAGTTTGAGTCATTTTTGGAAGCTTCTAGAAACATTCTTGCGGTGGAAAGATCGCTCTTTTCAGGTTCATGCATCCCATCCATTAAGGAGCTAACCCCTTGATGTAAGGAACTAATCCCTTTGATGGAGGAATCTATCCCTTCTTGTATGGAGCTGTAACTTCCTCTCTTTCACTATAAAATAAGGCATAGGGCAGCCTCAAGGGGTTAAAATTGATGAGTTAAAGCTTTAGTATTATTGGAGGTGAAGTGTTGTTGAAACTTAGACCCTTTTAGCTGAGATTTCATGTGGGAAAGATTACACACCTATATGTATCTCGGTTGAAAGAGTGCAAGGCTGGTCAAAGTAAAGGAAACGCCTATATTTTCTATCAGGAAGCCTTGGTTAAGAGTTTATTTCAGCATTTTAAGTTTTGAATGATTTTTGAAAGATCTGCATGTTATAATGATTTTTTCTTTGTCTTATATCCCACTCAAATATTAGAAACCCTGGTATACCTTTAGATCACTGGTATTTCCTTTCTTTCTTGCTGAGTCTGACATCATAGCAGAAATTTTTTTGTGAGATTTAGATCCCATTTTTCTCATTTGCAAATCTTTAAAAACTTTTGTTAATAAGTTTTGAATTTCACTTAAAAAACGAAAATTGGATGTTTTTGAGTTCTTGTTGATCGAAGCAAAGAATTTCTTAGTTAGATTACAAACCAAGTAAAACATCCTCAAAATATTTGAAGTTTTGATTCAGATTTAGTCTTTATAATTTTTAGATTAGTGTTTTTAGCTTTGAATGTTATTTCTAGAAATTGTAGTGTTCTTTTGAAGAAAAACTTAGTTTGTAGTTTCGATCTTGAATAAAATGGATTTCTTATTGAGCATAGATCATTTTGAGTTCTCATTGAAAATTAGATTTCTTCTCGTTTATTCTTGTTTGAAGGAAAGATTTGTTTTTAAAAGATTGCATTTCTCAACTCTTCCTTTAGCTAGAATTCATTGAAAGAAAACGGATTGTTTCTCATCATAGATGCATTTTAGTACGTTTTGAGTCGGGTCACCACATATCGTCAGTTTCACTTTCGCACCTATTTTCCTAAGAAATAGCCTCTTAAAATCAACCCTTAAATTAAAATCAATCTAGTAATTTTATATTTCTAGGGCTCTTTTCACCAATATAGCTTAGGCTAGGGTCTTGGAGTAGGGAGTAATTAACTCTCCAAGAAAATTAAAACAAACAAGTAGTTGATCTTGCGGTAGGAAAATATCCAATAGTCGCTTGTATGCTCTAGAAAGCTCCTCTTAAAGGATTCAAGCACGAGGTCATATCTGAACCAGTGGGATAATCAATTCTATCTCATTGGGAACGATAGAATATATGCGCGTATTAACAACTGTAAACCTCGGATAGACCATTGTCGAGGAGCCTGAGGTCACTTGTTGGTATACCTTGGATTATTTCAAGGAGCCTTCAAGGGGATTAAGCTTTGTTACTCTGCCCTTGCGCGTATGTCGGACCATAGATTTTTCCCCTAGGCATATTAGTTCCTGTTGGTAACCATAGTGACCATAATCTTACGGTTTTTTCCTAAGGTGACGGTGGAGGAAAGATCACACTGTACCTGGAGCAGACATAGGCTAGACTCACTTGGACTCTTCGGAGGGTTATCTTCACTCGAGATGGTTTTAGTGGAGAAACTTGCACCGGTCTGTTTCATTAAGCAGGTTGTCGGGGTAACTGTTCCAACCGCCCTTTCTGAATTAAATGCTACGATGTTGGATTTCATCACCAACTAGTGTTTTTAGTGTGGGAAGTTACTGTTTGTGTGTGGTTTGATCTCCTAGATTTTTAGGCATGTGATTCATTTGTTTGTTTCCTTAATGACTCTAGGAGTTTTCATTAAAATTTTATTTGATTGTGTGTGATTAATAATTTTTAATCGTGGCTGAATTACCAAGACAATCACGTATACTTCAGGGGAAGCCCCCTGAGTATACGCCAATCCAACTTGAAGGGTTGCGAGCTCTAGTATTTCTTAGTGACAGTAGAATTAGAATACAGAAGCAGGAGAATCATCTATAGTTATTCATCCTGATTATCAATTACAAACAACAGAGCATATTCAAGAGCCGATTTCAGTTTCCAAAGTTACTGGTAGTATTTCTCCTTCCAGTGAATTAGCTAAAGAACCTGAAATTTCTGAACCTGACACTGAACTTGCTGTTTTGGAACCATCTTTAGGATTTGTTACTCCGAATTCTAGTGATCCTGGTTCACCTAGGGTAAGACATATCATTACTGAAAATCTTCCTTCTAACCTCATATCTATTGAAGAACTTGTCGGTCCAGATGAAGATGTAACTCTTCCCGAAACCCAACAAACTTTGAATATTAGGGAGCGTGAATCAATATTCTACAGTCTTTTTAGAAGTGACGCTTGGTATTTATCATTGACAGATTTTTTAGAAAACCCAGGTCTTAGTTTTTCACCACCCCGAATTCCTTTTCATCCTACACCAAGAGGTTATTATCCTTCGTCAATTATGTCAGGTGAGTCATCTATGTTTTCCCAATCACTGGAAACATTTTTATACGGTGGTCCTTCTGTTCCTTCGAGGTACCAGACACTCTCTGGTACTTTCTCAGGAGAAACTCCTTGAACAATTGAACAAGTGTTATCAATTGGTACAAATGGAACTAAAACTGAAACGTTGAACACAGAGAAATTTTTTATGATGTCTAGTAATATTCCAAATCCTCAACCTCAAGGTAGTCAGTTACCGCCTGGGGGGCAACCTCAAGGTAATTTTTTACCAGGACAAACTGTAGGACAATATTATTTACCTAGAGAACAACCTCAAGGACAGTACATACCTCAAGGACAGGACATACCCCAAGGTCAACCCCAGACTCAGTATATTCCTCAGGGTCCTTATCAACCCCAGATTCAGTACATGCCTCAAGGTTATCAACCTCAAGGTTAGTACCCAACTCAAGGTTTCCAACCTCCTTCCGGTCAATCATTTTTACAAGGAGCTGGAAATTTACCACTTAATTATCAAGCCTACATTCAACCAGGTTATGGTCCTTCATATGCACAACCTTCTACGAGTCAATACCTCGGAATGAATATGGTGTGGAATCCATCTCAAATTCAACAGACTATGCAACCAAATGTGCATTTACCTAATCAATTTGGACAGCCTTTAGTTTCTGGTCCGACTCAGCAACCTGTCCAGCCTACTTTTCAAATCCCTGCACCTGGTTCTGTTCAGCAACCAGGGCCTAGTACACCTCAGACTGCGCCTCAGACTGCTGCAGCTACTACAACTTCTATTCAACCTAAAACACCTATTTCTGGAGTATCTGTAGCTCTGGTTTCTTCTATCCCTGCATCAGTGCAAATTCCTCAAGTATCTGTACCACAGTCAGGACCTACAATTCAGAATATGGTCCAGATGCCTATAGGACAAACTGTTACTAGTACGATTGTCTCTAGTCAACCACAGTTTACTTATCAATTGTACAAAGGAAAGTATCAATTTGGTCAAGCTACACAAAATCCAACATATCAGTATCAGCCGTACCCTAGGTATAATTATCAAATACCTCAACAACCCCAGTATGGTCCGGTTAATCCTGGTTACCCAGGAGGTTTCATGATTCCAAATGCACATCCAATTCCAAGGTATCCTGGATATCCTCCTCCCGGCACTGGTTTGATCACTCAAGGTTATCAAGACCCTAGCTATTGGTTACCATTCATGGCAACTTTATATTTACCGGATCTGTCGCACCTTACGAACGATCCCATTTTTTATCTTCCATATTGGCCGCCGATGCCTAACAAGTTGCCCAGTGATATTCCAAAATTTGAAGGTAAGTCAGGAGAGGACCCATCTAATCACATTATGAATTATCACCTCTGGTGCGCATCCACTTCACTAGTTGAATATTCGATTCGATTACGTCTTTTCCAAAGAACTCTCAATTGGTCTAGCTGCCAAATGGTACATTGAGTTACCACGTAGCTCTTTTAATAATTTTAATGCTCTAGCTACTGCATTCTTAACCCATTTTCAGTTGCCTGTCAGATACGACAACGGCATAGAATTGTTGACTTCATTAAAACAATCTACATCTACATACATATCTGATCACATTCATGAATGGAGACGTAGAAGGCCTTTAGTAAAAGTCTTTATTCCTGATCAAATTTTGGTTGAATGGTTTATTAAATTGTTATTTCCCAAAATTACTGAAGATGTGGCCAAAGGAGGCGTTGTTACGGAAGAGCAAGTCATTGCTCAGGCTCAGTACCTTGACCTTGTGTATACTTAGTCAAATACTCTGTATGATAAAATCCTCGATTTACCAAGACCTGTTCAATTAACTGCAACTCCTTATGGCTCTCATTCCACTGATGTTGTAATTGGTTCTGTTAGTACTGGTAAAAGTAAGAAGTCTTCCAAGACTACTTCTCCTATTATCACTTTACTCGATTCACCCAAAGGAGATTCTTCCCTAGAAACTTCCGCCGATATCCATGTTGTAGAGACATCTACGACCAAATCTAAAACTGGTGGTAAGAAAAAAGGTAAGAATAAAAACAAAAAATATTCAAAAGAGAAAAACTATACAACTGAACCAACTAACGAAAAACGCAAACCTCAATATCCTTGTCTCATCTGTGACCATGATCATTTTACAAAAGAGTGTCTGCATAGAGCCGAGGTTTCAAAATTTGTTAAGAGTTCGCCTATACCTATTGTCTTGAAGGATCCCTTTCCCACTCAAGGTAGTAACATGGTTGGATATTCCTCCAATACGGTTGAGGATATCTTGATGGTTGCAACGCGATCACAAGATTATGGTAGTAAAAACACTGGTAAAGAAGCAAAAACATCCAATTCTACATCGACTACATCTCCCTCAGTTGCTGATCCATTACAGATTGAGAAACAAAATCCTAACTTAGTGATTAAACTGCCTGCAAAAGGTGTACTTCGTAAATTAGCTTTCAATCCACATGCGAGAGCTGCTCAAAATTACAATAGTGTTGAAGATTTGGCAATTTCCCCTTCAGCAATGTCAACTTTGGAAGTATTGCAATCATGCCCAGCCCAAAGTAAATTACTTTTGTCATCCTTAGGAGCCGTAGATCTCCAGGATTCAAACCTCATGATCTTCGATTTAGAGAATTTTACACCCCACCTACCCCATCAAATGGCTTTTCATATTCTGGTAATAGTAAAAAACAAACGTATCTTTCGTACTGTTATTGATGAAGGGGCTTCTACACGTATTGTATCATTAAAATGTTGGAAATCACTTGGTTCTCCGACTATTAACCAATCACCAACTATTCTCAAAGCTTTTGATGGAAGAGGTTTTCAGCCATATGGTATTTTAAAAGATCTACCAATAGAGGTCAAAGGTAAAATGGTTAATCTAGATGTGGAGGTGGTTGATGCCCCTCTGGATTACAACCTTCTCCTGGGTCGCAGTTGGTCTTACGCAATGACTGTTTTTATATCATCGATCTTTCGTCTCATCATGTTTCCTCATAAAGGAAATATTGTTAAGATAGATCAGCTCTCATATTATTCATCCGACCCAGCCTATACTGATAGCATCCAACACTTTGGAAAATCGACTATCCCTTATAAGGATGTCGAAGTAGGTTTGTGTTGTAGCCGCTACAACACCACCCAAAATTTTGGGTATATTTAAAATTTCGGGTTCCCCCTCTACTCGCTTAGGCGTTAAAGTTCTTTCACCCGACCTGCAGTCGGTGACGTCCCACCGACCTATCCCCAACCCCTCATGAGTTGTCTCGCCATCATGATCCGATGTCGCGTTGCAATCACGCCATATGTGGGAAGGATCATCCAGCGCACGCCCGAACACTCTTGTCGCAGTCGCGCCAAGTGTAACGAGATTGCCATGCATACGTTTGAATATAAGCCTTTTGTGTATTGACGAATAAAAGCCCTCCCGCTATAGGTCATTGAGCATGTTGTTTGAATACTTATCTTAAGCTTGTTAGTTTTATATTTTTTATCTAGAGACACCATTATCAAAGAGTAATTGTGATGTCGTAATGTTTCACACAGGTTGACCCCACGGGTAACAAACTCCTCAATCGTGTCACGACGACAAGGGAAATAAAATTGGTTCAACGACGAGGCCAACGTTGCGCATCAGGGAGGAGTAAGAGCAAACGATCAAGGTTGTTAAAAGGAGGGATAGTGTGATACATGTCGACTCAAAGAGAACCTTTCCATGACACCGATGCAAAAAAATCTTTTTTCACTAGTGCGCACCTCCGTTCGGGAAATGTTCGTATCCGCACCATATCATCTAAATATCGATGGGTACTCAGTAACATATTTTCACTGGATGAATCTAGTCCGAAGTGACAAAATTGTTGAACAAAGCCGACTCTAAAATATCTCCCAGAATGACAATCTCATGGTGGTGGTAAGTCACGCAGTTTCAAATATGGCAAACAATACCTTTTTGTTGAGAAGCAACATCTCGTTGTTCCAGAGATACATACCGTGGCACTATTTAGGTCGCAAGGAGTACAGAGGAATGATAAGGCATTAAAACCCTAACCTTCTTTGCTCTTGAAAGTTGTCTAAACGAGACCATAAGAAATGGGGAATTTCAAATTGAACCTAAAAGGTCATGTTGAAATGCATACGCCTTTCGATAGCCAGGTAGAAGAGGTCAATATGAAAAGGGCCATCAATGTGGTTGAACAAGTGACTAATCTACCCTATGAAGCTGCATTGTTTTAAAAGAAATTCCTCGAGAAGGATATGCTCTCACTCTAAAGTAAGACTTGGAGACTTCTCATCGACCTCACATCTCCAATTTTTTTCACAAGACACCCCATGCTCGGTTGCTGAGTAACCGATGTCTAATCTCGATCTCTCAAGGAAAGAAGCATTCATATCATGAGGTTATGACCTTGTCATGAATATGTTTATTTATTTGCACTAATGATATGAGGAAAAGCCAATTATCCACGTTATATGGTTGAACTAAGGCGCAAAGCAGGTAAAGAAGTATGTTTTCAAACCACGTGCGATGGCAAGTATTTTGCCTATGATAAATACTTTGAGCCAACGTATATCATTATGGAGGTCAAACCTCACGTGAGTGCAAATGTTTAACAATATGGAGCAATACACATAGCATGAAACACGTGGAAATGTGGCGCAAGAAATGCATGGCACCCAACGTTGCATGGCACAGATAGGCTTGGACAAGTGGCATCGGAATCCAACATTCGATGGTTTTATTGTTTTTAAAAAATACGTGGAGCGGCTGCAAAGGTCCAACGGCTATTTTCAAACTGGTGAAAATGTGTGGAGTAGTTTACATTAACTAACGGTCAACAAGATGTGGAAACGTGGCGCATAAACCCATGGGCACGTTTGCATGGGACGTACTATTTCAGTCGGCTCAAAGGTTCATTACTGAAGTTTCCATCCGAAGTAAACGATTGCAACATATATATAAGTGGTCAAACATCGTGTTTTTTCATGGAGCATGTATTTATTAATGACCGGATATATTGTGATTCGACGTGGGGCGTATATATATTAACGACCGGATATTATGTGTGGACGTGAAACCATAACCCCACATGAAAACAACGAGGGCGACGATATAACCATTATTGTGCGGATATAATCAAAGGAAATGTCGAATTATATAAAGGCATCAGCGCGGTTTTAAACCTACGGATAAACGCTTGGAGGAGTCAAAGGATGTGTTTAAACAGAGAGCAAAATACTTTAATAAACCTGCAGCAACAACGTAATAACCATGGTGCGTTGATAGTCAAACTGCATAGATTAAGTTTTCCACGTTGCTGTCTCAAAACTACGCGGCAACATCACAAAAGAGCCGCGCTTTTCGAGTAAGTGTTTAAAGATACCAATACTGGAAAGGAAAGTGAATATACTATGCGTTACAACTGAAGCCAGCGCTATAAAAGCATGCTGCGTCTGACACTGAAGGAGTTATTTCAAAGGAGCAGATAACAGCCGACTTCTGTAGCCCCGATGGCAATATTCCGGGAGAGAATCGCTCTTTAAATCTGTTGCGCTAGTCCCATTTAGAAAGATGCTATCAATAGTAACACTACTGACCACGTTGAGCTGTCTTCACAGAGCTCAGTCTTCGATGATTCCTAAGGCGCTTCCTGTTACTCTATCCAAAGGGTACTAAAAAAAAAAAACGAATCACAGACCCCATAGTGCGTTCTCCATTGTAGGCTCATGCAGGAATCTCTGTGAGTGGCATAGGGCCTTGAACATTTTCGCTGTGGGCATACGTGCATGTGTAGAGCCTTTTCAACTCAGAAGAGCAGAAACCAAGTATAATTGGCCTTACACAACGATAGATCTGATTTCTGGAGGTGGGATCGAAGTGCTCGACCCAAAAATGGTATTCGAAGACTTCATGCTCTCGTTGTAATGCAGGTTGGATCGCACACGGAGTCAGCTGCATCGGCTTTGTCATTATCAGAGAATATTGATTTGGAGAGGAAAAGAAAAAAGCTCATTTTGAACGAGCCATAGTAAAAGAGATAGGTCGATCCATATGTCTGCATGCCATTAAGAATCTCTGGATAGAGAAACTAAAATGGAGTATGGGAGCACTTCCTCATGAGTAGCTGGCTTCGATGTGGTAAAAGGTGAAATGAACCTGAAAGGTGCCCCACATAGCACGTGGAAACCCGAGCTCAATAAACAGAGAATTTCAAGCTAGATGCAACAATGAAAGTTCGTCCTCTCTACAGCGAAGCGGGCATTATTGAACACTTAGTAGCCACATTCTGATTTACTCATGGTGGTGTACCTGGAGACAATCCGAGGAAGCCTCCTGCTTTGCAATACTCACTTTATCCAGGACTATGCAGGGGTCCAAGCTGATCTTTAAAATCTCCTGGTTTTATGTGCCAATATACCTTTTATGCATCTACGTTTATATATTTATTATTTCCTCAACATGCATAAAATATTTGTATGCATGAGGTTGATTTAACAGGTTACACATGGTTGATTTAATTCACTTATCTGCAGGTTATATGAGAAAATGCTGATCTACTCAGTTGTCTTGCACGTAATACAAGGAAACAGTAATGCCCATCCAAATTAAGAAGATTACTAGCTCTTTCCAGAGGATGCGAAGCTGTGTTTCAAATCAACCTCAAAACCTCGTGTTATGTGGATGCTCAACATCACCGGCAGATAGAGGCTATTGTCTCATATGGCGAGGGCTAAGGCTGGCCTCCAGAGAACAAAGTTATGATATATCTGAAAGAGAAATGCAGAAGGGATGACCGAAGCTCTAAGGTTGCATAATCTGGGCAAGTCGCAGGTCTCACATTTACCCAGGTCGCAAGGTCGCATATCTTCAGTTTTCGGCCTTTTGCAACCCCGCGACCCCGCGACCTAGTCGCAAGGTCGCAAGGTCGCATCTCTTCAGTTTTTACGCCTTTTGTGACCTTGTGACCCATCGACCTAGTCGCAAGGTCGCAAGGTCACATATCTTCGGTTTTTCCACCTTTTGCGACCCCGCGACCCAGCGACCTAGTCGCAAGGTCGCAAGGTCGCATACCTTCGGTTTTTCAACCTTTTGCGATCCCGCGACCCAGCGACCTAGTCGCAAGGTCGCATGTCTTCAGTTTTTCCGCCTTTGCGGCCTCGCGACCCAGCGACCTAGTCGCAAGGTCACAAGGTCGCATTCTCTCATTTTCTTACAACTTGCGACCCCGCGACCCAGTCAGGTCGTAGGTCGCAACAACGGCTCAGGTCGCAGGTCGCAAAAGGGACTGGGTCGCAAGGCAGCCCAACGGTCAGGAAGATGAAAGGTAAAGGAAGCCCAAAGGGTAGGTTTTGTTTTATAAATACTCCTTCGAGAGCTTGTAAGGGGGATCTTTTCGTTTGGGACCTTCCGAGGGAGTACATTGTATTACCAGATTATACATTTAACGATGAATACAAGCATTTTGTAAAATCTCTCTTTGTGGATCCGGTGTTGTTTTATGTACGAGCACTCTTGAGTATTATATTTTCAATTTCCGAACATCTTTAGATTACGTGAAATCGTATCTTTAATTCAAATTAAGGCCATACAATGCCTTGTCGAGTATGTTAATGGTGGTTGAGTTATTTCACTTTCTTAGCGAATGTCGATGACTTTGTTTATCTGCATTTGTGTTATCATTTAAACTTTTAGGAAGTGAAGGGTGTTCTTGCCGTGAGGAATTGTTTCCTTTGCGGTCAGAACAGTTTACAAGCGTGACCCTAATGAATTTTTTCTAACAACACTTCCTTCGGTCTTCATGCTTTATTATTTCCTCTTGATACTCATAGTGTTGCATGTGCATTTAATGCATCAATCATATGTCTTGTATCAGTTGATTAGGTGTGTACCCACTATTTTATAGAATTTAAGCGAGACCCAAAGCAAAGGAGAAATCAGTGGTAGCCAGACCCACACCCCGGACGGGATCCCTATTCCAAACGGTTCAAGGTCTAATTGGGACCTTTTACCAGGGAGATCCCCTGCTGTTGGCCGGACAGATTTTCCCGTCAACAGAATTGGCACTAGAAGGAGGGCCAAATGACAAGCTGAGCTCTAAGAGCCTGCAGTTAATCTCATATCTGTAATGGCTCGTTCCCAAATCATTCTCTCGAGATGTTTGTCGGAGTTTTATGAGCCTGGATACTTCATCCCCGATGAACTTATGTATCACTTGTCCCAGTTAAAATTTGATGGTGAAAATGGGGTGTCCATAACCCAACACTTTTTAGATTTCTGTGATTTTGGTGAGTGCCACGAAATTGACGATGAAGGTTTGATTTGTTTGCTGTTCTTCCTCACTCTCGAAGGTCGCGCTAAGCAATGGTGCCGCACATTGCCGGAAGCTTCCATCCATTCATTTTAACAACTCGCCAGTGAATTGCGACAAGCTTTTCACAGGTACGATTTGCAAAGTGTAGTAATAAAGTTAAATGACATCAGAATGGAACCTCAGGAATCTTTAGATGAGTTCGCTATCAAATTCATCCATTATTGTTTTGAGTTCCCTAAGAGGGATGTCGATTGGAAATGTTTAAATGAACAGTTCAAGTATGTCATTTTCGTTTCCTTTGAACAATTTCAGTTAGATCCTAATGTTCCCTATGATGACCCGCAAGTTACCGGCTGTTCAGATTTTGTCCCTAATGCTACGTTGTCCATCTCCCCGAGTCTAGACCACATTCAGGCCTCCAAGGAGAGTATTGCTATGTGTGACATTCTCGCTCCTCCTCCTGAGTTGTCGGATAGTCGAGGTACAACCTTGAAAGTCCTGAGCAAGGATAGACACTGGCAAGAGGATAAAGCCTACTGCACTACCTTTGAATCTTTCACGCACCATGTCGAATCAGAACTCGAAAACCTCAGTGGCTCATTACCCCTCTCGGTTCATGAAACCTACCGCGAGCCCACTTGGTGTCTCCCTAGACACAAACCTAAATTTGATTCGCATACTGATTATGAATCGACTCCTACCCCGCATAAAGTTGATTCCTTTACAAGGCCTGCCAGATCATCGTTTCCTCTAAATGACATGGATGCACGTGTTGAAAAGCCTTGTAGGGTTAACGCCCCTACAACTCAATCTTTTCGTTCATTATTCCCCGGTTGGTTTCCCGATCACGCCACACCAGTAATTTCTTCGGGACATTCAAAATTTCCTTATACTGGTATTGGCGGCAATTATAAGCCCGCAGATGGTTTTTCACAATCACAGTTCAAAATCGATGAATCTTTCAGATCTGATCATTCTCACTCGGAATCTTTAGACAGCCATAGGAGCGATTTTCTGTCTGGGAAACCTCAAGATGTCCTCTTTATTGATCCATCCCAGTTGGTAACTCCCGGGGAGCCTGACTTGCCAGGTACCCAGCTTGATCAAATCGATGGTTGTAGCGATCACTCCTTATCTCAAAACATATTCAATCATACCGCTGAGGACTATCACTCGCATCTCTTTGCTGACCCTATGAAGACACCTGAATTTAGTGATTCACTTTGGGAAGATTCAAGTACCCATCAGAAAGTTGAAGCACTTCAGCTTCTGCCAACTGTTTCTGAGATGACGATCCCCAAATACTACGCTCCTCCCAGCATAACCGCGGTAAATCCACCCCACCCTGGAAAATCTGGAGAATCCGATAATTTGGATTATCAATCTGTCAGTGCGCAAACATTTGACCAAATTGATACAAAGCCCACTGACATTCTGCAACCCACCACCATCCATGATCACATCTACTCGCCTGTTGATCTCGCCAAGCAGTCAAAGTTGGAAAGCCCCTTGCTCGAAGGTCCAGAGTTTGTTCAAGGCAGTGAGGAATTTCAGGATCCACTAAACGCGGATTCGGATCCTTATACCCTTGACCAAACCCAGGAGCAATCCCGAACTAGGGTTTTCGAAACTAGGGTTTCTACGCTTGGATGCGCATGCATCTATAATTCGCCTGGCACTTGCTTATTGTTTCCATTCCATAAAAATTATGGTCCTCAACACCATGACGAGATTGTCGGTCAACTCAACCAACCCTATCCGATTGATGTGCCTAAAAATAGGCGGTGGCTTACCCAGCGCCCATCAGACCCAGGATTCTGCATGAACGATTATGTATCATTCATAAATGTTAAGTTTCAAGAACGTATTTCCGTGTATCAAGATGAGAGTGGGATTCAGCTTGCACAATCTATTCTGGCATGTTCTTTGGCAAGTATCTATGATCGTCTTGCCATTGCACCTGCTCCTTAGGTAAGTTTTGTTGCTACTGCACTCTTTTGGATACTAGCTCTGATCCTGATCATTGTTGTTGTTGCAGGATGCAAATTAATGTGGTGGCTGCACTGGAAAACTGATTTTACATAACCCGACCGCATCATTGGTTAAAATAGGGTTTTAGGTGTAGGCGAGCTACGACCTGTTAATAAAATTTTAGTTCGAAGTTAATTAGGTTTACTTGCCAAATTTTTTACTTCATAGTTTAAAAGTGTGTTTACTATTCTTTTTTACGACTAATATCCTAGGCATCATCATGTTACAATTGTTTTGCACTCATTTCTTTTCATTTTTCTTGTTGCTGCATAAATAATTACTGCTTGTATTGCGCCTCTTTCCCATCTACAACTGGTTAATCATTCTCCCACATGGCATTGCATTGCATCTTGAGCCTCACCTATTACATTTTGTCATATGCTCTCTCCCTCACATCATTTTTGTCATATCGCCTGCCACTTCATGAGCCCTCATTGCAACCCTATCACCTTGCAGTCCTGTTTTGCCCCGATTGCTGAAACAGTAACCCCATTGCTTTGCGGGAGGTTGTGGTGGCTATCTCAAGAGGCAGCTTTCTCTTAGGACCAGTCATCGAAGTCGCATTCTCAACAAGATGCCTATGAGTCTAAACTTATTATCTGGGGAGATACGAGCCGGTTGTTTGTGGAAGACCTGATGAGTTGAAATGGCCCATACCCGTAAGCCTAAGCCTTGTGCCCAGCATAGTCTTGGATGTTTTAATGATCTGTTTTGCACACTTCGCCTATTGTGGTGAATGGGATGTGAAGGTTGGCACGAGGGCAAACCCAAATCAGGATATCTTTCAGTTTCTGTAAAACAAGAAACAACCTCTCTTGCTCGTAAAATAAGTCGGGATCCCTCATCCGCCCATGAAAAATAAGTGCCATGAGCACATGAAAATAAGTGTTGCAAGCACATGAAACAAATAAGGGTAAAGGATCGAGAAAGGCTTCCTGCGCAGAGAGGTAATGCAACGACTCCACCGGGGTACTGACCAGGCTCGCTGGCAGTGAAGCAACGTTTGTTATTTCTTGAAGTGACTCCACCAGGGTACTGTCCAGGCCTGCTGGCAACGGAGCAACACCAGAGACTTACTTTAAAAAATCCTGAAAATAATAAGCCCACTACCTTTCTCTTCACATCATCAACAAGCTACTGGCGTCTGTGAGCTTTCTCTTTGATGTGTTTCTGATTAGTGAGACTTAGTTGAGGCACAATGATTAGGCGTACCTGTAAAGGGCCAAAGTAATACAAAGGGTACCTGCGGAACTTGTTCAATATTCCCTTGCATTACTATCTTGGTTGTGATATTGACAGAGATGCTGGATTCTACCAGTGGTTCGCCATTTCTTGTAGCCGCTACAACACCACCCAAAATTTTGGGTATATTTAAAATTTCGGGTTCCCCCTCTACTCGCTTAGGTGTTAAAGTTCTTTCACCCGACCTGCAGTCGGTGACGTCCCACCGACCTATCCCCAACCCCTCATGAGTTGTCTCGCCATCATGATCCGATGTCTTCGTTGCAATCACGCCATATGTGGGAAGGATCATCCAGCGCACGCCCGAACACTCTTGTCGCAGTCGCGCCAAGTGTAACGAGATTGCCATGCATACGTTTGAATATAAACCTTTTGTGTATTGACGAATAAAAGCCCTCCCGCTGTAGGTCATTGAGCATGTTGTTTGAATACTTATCTTAAGCTTGTTAGTTTTATATGTTTTATCTAGAGACACCATTATCAAAGAGTAATTGTGATGTCATAATGTTTCACACAAGTTGACCCCACGGGTAACAAACTCCTCAATCGTGTCACAACGACAAGGGAAATAAAATTGGGCTCAACGACGAGGCCAAAGTTGCGGAACAGGGGAGGAGCAGGAGCAAACGATCAGTGATGTTAAAAGGAGGATAGTGTGATACATGTCGATCAGAGAGAACCTTTTATGTCACTGATGCAAAAAATATTTCTTCACTAGTGCGCACCTCCGTTTGGAAATGTCTAGATCCTGCACCATATCATCTAAATGTCGATGGGTGCACGCAAAGGAACATATTTCGCCACTTCGATGAATCTAGTCTGAAGTACAGCCCAGTGAACAAATCCGACTCAGAAGATCTCCCTAGAGAATGACAATCTCATATGGGTGTGGTAAGTCGACGACAGAGTTTCAAATATGGCAGCGCACCTTTGAGAAGCAACATCTGTTAATCTAGAGATACATACTGTGGCACTATTTAGGTCGCAAGGAGTACATGTGGAGGAACGAAAAGGCCTTAAAACACTAGTCTTCTTTGCTCTCGAAAGATGTCTATGCGAGACCATAAGAAACGGGGAATTTCAAATTGAACCTAAAAGGTCATGTTGAAATGCATACGCCTTTCGGTAGCCGGGTAGAAAAGGTCAATATGAAAAGGGCCATCAATGTGGCTTGAACAAATGACTAATATACCCTATGAAGCTGCATTGTTTTAAAAGAAATTCTTCGAGAAGGATATGATTTCACTCTAAAGTAAGATGAATATATTTGGAGACTTCTCATCGACCTCACATTTCCAATTGCTTTCACAAGACATCCCATGTTCGGTTGCTGAGTAGCAGATGTCTAATCTCGATCTTTCAAGGCAAGAAGCATTCATATCATGAGGTTATGGCCTTGGCGTGAATATTTTTATTTATTTGCACTAACAATATGAGGAAAAGCAAATGATCCACGTTATATGGTTGAACTATGGCGCAAAGGAGATAAAACAGTATGTTTTTCAAACCACGTGCGATGGCAGGTCTTCCACCTATGATAAATACTTTGAGCAAACGTATATTATTATAGCGGTCAAACCTCACATGGACGCCAATGTTTAACAATCTGGAGCAATATACATATCATGGAACACGTTGGAAACATGGCGCAGAAATGCATGGAGTCCAACGTTGGATGGCACAGATATGCATGGACACGTGGCATTGGAATCCAATGTTCGATGGTTTTATTTTTAAAACGTGGAGCGGGTGCAAAGTTCCAATGGCTGTTTTCAAACTTGTGGCAAATGTGTGGAGCAATTTACATATCTAGCGGTCAACATGACGTGGAAACGTGGCGCATAAATCCATGGGCACGTTTGCATGGGACGTAATATTTCGATCGGCTCAAAGGTTTTCATTACTGAAGTTTCCATCCATAATAAACAATTGCAGCATATATATAAGTGGTCAAACATTGTGTTTTGACGTGGAGCATATATATATTAATGGCTGAATATTATGTGTGAACGTGAAACAAGAACCCTATACGAAAACAACGACGGCGATGATATAACCATTATTGTGCGGATATAATCAGAGGGAATGTCGAATTATATGAAGGCATCAGCGCGGTTTTAAACCTATGGATAAACGCTTGGAGGAGTCAAAGGCTGTGTTTAAACAGAGAGCAAAATACTTTAATAAACCTGCAGCAGCAACGTAATAACCATGGTGCGTTGATAGTCAAACTGCATAGATTAAGTTTTCCACGTTGCTATCTCAAAATCTACGTGGCAACATCATAAAAGAGCCGTGCTTCTCAAGTAAGTGTTTAAAGATACCAATACTGGAAAGGAAAGCGAATATACTATGTGTTACAACTGAAGCCAACGCTATAAAAGCATGTTGCGTCTGACACTGAAGGAGTTATTTCAAAGGAGCAGATAACAGCCGACTTCTGTAGCCCCGACGGCGATATTCTGGGAGAGAATCGCTCTTTAAATCTATTGCGCTAGTCCCATTTAGAAATATGCTATCAATAGTAACACTACTGACCACGTTGAGCTGTCTTCACATAGCTCAGTCTTTGATGATTCCTAAGGCGCTTGCTGTTACTCTATCCAAAGGGTACTAAAAAAAAAAAAAAAAACGAATCACAGAGCCCATAGTGCGTTCTCCATTGTAGGCTCATGCAGGAATCTTTGTGAGTGGCATAGGGCCCTGAAAAATTTCGCTGCGGGCATACGTGCATGTGTAGAGCCTTTTCAACTCAGAAGAGCAGAAACCAAGTATAATTGGCCTTGCACAACGATAGATCTGATTTCTGGAGGTGGGATCGAAGCGCTCGACCCAAAAATGGTATTCGAAGACTTCATGCTCTCGTTGTAATGTAGGTTGGATCGCACATGGAATCAGCTGCATCAGCTTTGTCATTATCACAGAATATTGATTTGGAGAGGAAAAGAAAAACGCTCATTTGAACAAGCCACAGTAAAAGAGATAGGTCGATCCATATGTCTGCAGGCCATCAAGAATCGCTGGAAAGAGAAACTAAAACGGAGTATGGGACATCTCCTCATGAGTAGCTGACTTCGATGTGGTAAAGGGTGAAATGAACCTGAAAGGCGCCCCACATAGCACGTGGAAACCCCAGCTAAATAAACAGATAATTTCAAGTCGGATGCAACAATGAAAGTTCGTCCTCTCTACAGCGAAGCGGGTGATATTGAGCACTTGGCAGCCACATTCCGATTTGCTCATGGTTGTGTACCCGTAGATAATCTGAGGAAGCCTCCCGCTGTGCAATACTCACTTTATCCAGGACTATTGCAGGGGTCCAAGCTTATCTTTAAAATCTCCTGGTTTTATGTGCCAATATACCTTTTATGCATCTACGTTTATATATTTATTATTTCCTCAACATGCATAAATTATTTGTATGCATGAGGCTGATTTAACAGGTTACACATGGCTGATTTAATTCGCTTCTCTGCAGGTTATATGAGAAGATTCTGATCTACTCTGTTTTCTTGCAGGTAATACAAGGAAATAGTAACGCCTATCCAAATTAACAAGATTACTAGCTCTCTCCGGAGGATGCGAAGCTGTGTTTCAAATCAACCTCAAAACCTCGTGTTATGTGGATGCTCAACATCACTGGCAGATAGAGGCTATTGTCTCATATGGCGAGGGCTAAGGCTGGCCTCCGGAGAACAAGGTTATGATATATCTGAAAGAGAAATGCAAAAGGGATGACCGAAGCTCTAAGGTCGCATAATCTGGGCAAGTCGCAGGTCTCACATTTACCCAGGTCGCAAGGTCGCAAGGTCGCATCTCTTCGGTTTTTCCGCCTTTTGCGACCCTGCGACCCAGCGACCTAGTCGCAAGGTCACATATCTTCGTTTTTTCCACCTTTTGCGACCCCGCAACCCAGCGACCTAGTTGCAAGGTCGCAAGGTCGCATACCTTCGGTTTTTCCACCTTTTTCAACCCCGCAACCCAGCGACCTAGTCGCAAGGTCGCAAGGTCGCATCTCTTTGGTTTTTCTGCCTTTGCGACCTCGCGACCCATCGACCTAGTCGCAAGGTTGCAAGGTCACATTCTCTCATTTTCTTACAACTTGCGACCCCGCGACCCAGTCAGGTCGCAGGTCGCAACAGCGGCTCAGGTCGCAGGTCGCAAAAGGGACTAGGTCGCAAGGCAGCCCAACGGTCAGGAAGATGAAAGGTCAAGGAAGCCCAAAGGGCAGGTTTTGTTTTATAAATACTCCTTCGAGAGCTTGTAAGGGGGATCTTTTGTTTGGGACTCGAGTGGAGTACATTGTATTACCAGTGGATTATACATTTAATGATGAATACAAGCATTTTGTAAAATCTCTTTGTGGATCTGGTGTTGTTTTATGTACGAGCACTCTTGAGTATTATATTTTCAGTTTCTGAACATCTTTAGATTAAGGGAACTGTATATTTAATTCAGTTCACGTCATCTGGGATATCAGAAGCATAAATAATGGTGGTTGAGTTATTTCACTTTCTTAGCGAATGCTGATGACTTTGTTTATCCGCGTTTCTGCGTTGTGTTATCATTTAAAGCTTTTAGGAAGTGAAGGGGTGTTCTCGCCATTGAGGATCTCGTTTCTTTCATGGTCGATTAGCTATTGTGTATGAACCTAATGAAGTGTTTCTAACAACACTTCCTTCGGTCTTCATGCTTTATTATTTTCTCTCGCTACTCATAGTGCCGTATGTACATTTAATGCATCAAGCATATGTCTTGTATCAGTCAATTAGGTGTGTATTCACTGGGTTATAGAGTTTAAGAGAGACCCAAAGCAAAGGAGAAATCAAAGCAGGCTCGATCTACACCTTGACGGGATCCCTATTCCAAATCTGCCTGGGTTGGCCAATTTGGACCTTCTACCGGGAGATCCCCTATCGTTGGCCTTACGCATTTTCCCGTCACTACTTGCTTAAAGATTCAACTTTATTGGGAACCTTTTCCCTGCCTGCTCCCAACGTACAACTTCCTATTGCTAATATCAATATGATTGCATCAACTACTATTTCCTTTGATGATCCTTGGATAGTACCTTCAGAATCAGAACTGGATTCTTTCGATGGCCCGATGCCTTTGAGTCCTTTTGAGTTAGCATATCAAAATGTACAGTCATTTTTTGATACTCCTTCAACTAAGTCCGATCTAGTGAATGTGATCAATCAGGATTCATTTTGAATATCGAGTTTAGCTTCGACACCAATTCCAGATCCTGCTCAACAAGTATTCAATACTGATGAACATATTCATGAATTATTGTCGGTAGATGAGTTACCCTGGGAAGATCTTCATCATAGGTCTTCATTTTTACCTGATCTTGATCATTTTGAGAATGATTTTTCCTCCATTTTTACCACTGATTACATCAAAGAACCTCAGAATCCTCTTTCACATTTCGATTCTGAATTGAATTTAGAAAATATTTCTACAACTGTTCCTCTTGACATTTCAGTAAAACCTGGAACTGTTGAAAACATTCACATAGGTGCTTCTTGTACGCCTGATGAAATTCAAGCATATAAAGCCCTATTTCAGGAATTCCGCGACATTTTCGCCTGGTCATATGAAGAAATGGCAGGAATCGATCCATCGATTTTTGTTCATGAAATTAATACATACCCGGATGCTAAACCCATTAGACAAATATTACGTCAGATACATCCGAGAAAAGTTGTCGCTATTAAAGCCGAAGTTGAAAAATTAATTCGTGCAGGTTTTATTTATCCGATCCCATTAACGGACTGGGTATCTAATATTGTTCCGGTCAATAAAAAACAAGGAACAATATGAGTATGTATCGACTATAGGGATATAAATCGAGATTGTCCAAAATACAATTATCCAACCCCTTACATAGATCAAATTATTGACGATTTTACTGGAAGTGAAATGTTCTCATTCATGGATGGATTTTCCGGCTACAAACAAATCAACATACTCCCTGCAGATCAACCTAAAACAGCTTTCATTTGTCCATGGGGAATTTTTCTTATCGCAAACTACCTTTTGGCCTTAAGAATGTTGGCGCCACTTTTCAAAGGGCCATGTCTTATGCATTTCACGACATTAAGCACATTGTGCAACCCTACCTCAATGATTTTCCTGCTCATTCTTCACGCAAAGCAGATCATATTACTCATTTACGAGCCATTTTTATACGATGTAGGCATTATAATATTCATCTGAATCCTCACAAATGTGTTTTCTGCGTACAATCCAGACGAATATTTGGATTTATTTTCTCAAAGGCAGGCATTCGTGTCGACCCGTCGAAGGTTGAGGCAATCATCAATTTACCTCCTTCTTCTACTCTTCGCAAACTCCAAAGTTTGCAAGGGAAAGCAAACTTTTTACGTCGATTCATTCCTAACTACGCCGAGTTAATGAAAGGTTTCACTAGGTTGTTGAAATAGAATATTCCTTTCTTTTGGGATGTAGTCGCTGATAGATATTTTGATGCCTCGTTAGGTCCCTATATCACTAAGATAGTCCCTTATTATTGTTAGTGGTAAACCCCTTATTTTTATTATTGTACCCTTGTAACCCCCATTTTGTTATTATTGTGCCCTTAAATTATTATTGTTAGGGTTTGGCGCAGGGATTATATCAGGCCCACTTTGTGATTACATTATGGCCCCATGCACTCCTATATATAGAAAGGAGGTTTTGTAAATTGTATCATCCAAGAATTATTCATTCATGTAATTTATTGGAGGTTTCCCCCTCGAAGTGGCTTATTTCTAAGGCGTTCATATCTTTTTTCTTCTCTTTTTGGAGCTGGTTTCCCAGCATTTGGTATCAGAGCTTTGGATTCTAGGGTTTCGCTGCTCCAAACAAGTCATCATGGAATTTTCGCTATAACTTTTTGTCTATGAAGTTTCAGAAGCTGAAATTTTTAGGGTGCGAAGATGAAATCCTGAGGAAGATTTTCTAAAAATTTCAGATCTTGGTTCAAAATATTTTCGGCGATACGATCTGTGGAAGTTAGGTCTTTTTTCAGGCTCCTAAACAGGTCATCGTGGAATTTGCGCTATAAATTTTTTTCTACTGAGGTTCAGAATCTGAAATTTTTATGGTGCAAAGCTGAAATGCTAAGGAAATTCGTCAAAACATTTCAGAGTTTGGTTCGCACTATTTTTGGAGATATGATCTGTGGAAGGTAGTGCTTTTTCAGGCTCCTGAATTTCATCTAAAAAATGTGATCGTGGGAAAATTTCAATAAATCTCTCTCTGAGCATCGGATTGGAGTGCCGTAAAAAGTGCTCACAATTACACGGACTGTAGTTTCTTAGCTATCAATTTCAGAGGCGAAGGACAAAACAGTGACACGTGGAAAGTCGTACAAGTTCGCTATACTAAACCAGTCCATAATTAGGTCATTGTGGGAGATTGGACATAACTTTGTCTTGGAGAATCCAAATCAAGTCAGACCTGTGGCATTCAAAATAGAATTCAGAGGGCTACTTCAGTGCTAAATTTCATATATTGAAGAGCCACAATCACAGAGATAATACAATTTCAATATCGAGCTCCTCAAAATCAAGTAAAAGGTGTGTATTTTTTTTCCGAATTGCATAAGTCTTGTTGAAGAATCAAGTTGAATTGATTGCAAGGGCATATTGTAGAATATATATATCAGTATTGGATTATAAAATGGCCCCTAAAAATAATTCAACACCCATTAAGCCTTTGGAAAGCTCTACTATGACTCATGAAGACGAAGAATTGCAACATGATATATCAAAATTACAAGAGCAAGTGCAACAAATTTCACTCTCGCAAAGAGCAACAAAAAATGAAATGGAAGTTTTGAAGAAAGGCGTGGAAGCTAAGATGGATGGCATGCAAGCTAAGATGGATGGCGTGGAAGCTAATATGGATGGCATGGAGGCTAGCATGGAATCTAAGATGGATGACATGGAAGTTAAGATCGATGAGAAAATGGAAAACATGAAGAATTTTCTAAAAGCAGACATGGAAGGTTTGACAAAGTTGATACAAGAAAGGTTTCCTAATGGTGAAAAGATAGTAGAAGAACCTCATGAGGAGAACAAAATAAATGTTAATTGTGATTTCATAAACTCTAATTTTGGCGGGAAGAACCACCATATTCCAAAGATGGATATGAGGAAGTTTGATGGAAAGGATCCTGTAACATGGATACTACAGATGGAGCAATATTTTGATCTCCATAACGTGCAAAACACAGGATTGATCTCTTCATAGTTACTCTAAAGGATAACATCCAACATGAAGTTCGTGTTTTGGAACCTGATTCATTGGAGAAGGCATTCAGGTTGGCAAGAAAAGTTGAATGTAAAATTATGGCGACAAGGAAGCCTACCACTCAATTCTATAAAGAAGGAAGTGTTGCTACGCCTAGATTTCCACAACCTACAAGGTTGACACCACAAAAAATGGAAGAAAAAAGAGAAAAAGGGCTTTGCTACAGTTGTGATAGCAAATACACTAAAGGTCATAAGTGTGCTGAAAAGAAATTATTTTACATAGATTGTGAAGAAGAAGAAGAAAATGAACAAGAAGAGGATACACACCAGGAACCAGCCATAGAAGAGGAAGAAATGAATTCGACCATATCATGTAATGCACTGGCAGGAATTACCACTCCTCAAACTCTCAAGATAGCGGGACAGATCAAGAAGAAAAAGGTAATAGTGTTGATTGATTCAGGTAGCACCCATAATTTTATTCATTGTAAGGTAGCCAAGGAATTAAATTGTTTCTTATACCCAGCACCAGAATGTCAAGTGATGGTTGCAAATGGAGGAACTATAAATTGCTCTAGGAAATGCCATAATATCAAGCTAACCATGGGGGAATATGTATTGACTAGTCCAATGCTTTCCATTCCTATGGGAGGTGCTGATGTTGTACTAGGAGTACAATGGTTACAATCTTTGGGGACGATAGCTTTTAATTTTCAAGAACTTTTCTTGAAATTTTTTTCAGAAGGAAAGGAAGTTGAATTACGAGGTATTACAGGGAAGCCAGGAAGGATAATAAGCTCTAATGTCATGACAAAGCTTCTAAAGAAAGAACAACGAGGCGTAATTGCACAATTATGCTCACTAGAAGTTCCAACATCAAAATCATCTATTCCTGTAGATCTCCAACAAGTCTTGGACAATCATTCCAAGGTGTTTGAAACTCCCAAAGGACTCCCACCTATTCATGATCATGATCATGCTATTCATTTGATTCCAGGAAGTGTTCCTCCAAACATCGGGCCTTATAGATATCCTTATGTCCAAAAGAGTGAAATTGAACGTATGATTGCAAAAATGTTAGAGGCAGGTATAATTCAACCTAGTCAAAGTTCTTTCTCTGCTCTTGTAGTATTGGTACACAAGAAGGATGGATCATGGCGAATGTGTCCGGATTATAGGGAGCTCGATAAGCTCACCATTAAAGATAAATTTCCCATTCCTGTGATTGATTAATTATTGGATGAATTACATGGAGCAATTTATTTTACCAAGTTGGACCTTCGTTCAGGATATCATCAAATTAGAATGAAGACTGAAGATATTCCAAAAACAGCATTTCCAACTCATGAGGGTCATTATGAATTTTTGGTCATGCCTTTTGGCCTTACCAATGCACCTTCTACATTTCAAGGGTTGATGAATTCCATTTTCAAACCCTTCCTTAGAAAATTTGTGCTAGTATTTTTTGATGCTATACTAATCTATAGTAGGTCTTGGAAGGATCATGTTGAACATGTTGACAGGGTGCTCAAACTATTGCAGGATAAACAATTATATGCAAAAACATCCAAATGTTTCTTTGGAGTACAAGAGGTGGAATATCTGGGTCATATTGTATCTCACGAGGGTGTTAAAGTAGACCCTAACAAAATTAAAGCCATTAACGAATGGAAAGTCCCCACAACCATAAAGCAGTTGCGAGGATTTCTCGGGTTAACAGGGTATTATCGCAAGTTTGTTAAGAATTATGGGAGAATAGCACCACCTCTAACAACATTATTGAAGAAAGATGCATTTTCATGGACTCCTGAAGCAACTAAGGCCTTTGAACGTCTTAAAGAGGCAATGTGCCTAGCACCGGTCTTAGCTACGCCGGACTTCACAAAAACCTTTATTGTGGAATGTGATGCCTCAAGAAATGGAATTGGTGTGGTTTTAATGCAGGAAGGAAGACCCATTTCTTTTGAAAGTCGTCCAATCAAAGGAAAGTATTTACAGAAACCTATTTATGAGAAGGAAATGTTAGCAATGTTGCATGCACTAAAGAAATGGAGAACTTACCTAATGGGAAGACACTTCAAGGTAAAAACTGATCATGATAGTCTTAAACACTTTTTGGAACAAAGACTATCTTCAGAAGAGTAGCAAAAATGGGTCACAAAGATGTTGGGTTATGACTTTGAAATAATTTACAAAAAAGGAAAGCTTAATGTTGTTGCAGATGCACTCTCAAGAAAGAATGAAGAGGTGGAAGCATTGCTTTGTGCCATTTCTATTATCCAACCAGATTGAATAACCGAAGCAAGAGATGAATGGAAGAAGGAAAAAGATGTATGGACACTCATTCAAAAGTTGTAGCAATATCCTAGTACATCTAATACATTTAGTTGGAAAAATGATTCCTTATGGTACAAAGATCGCTTATATCTTTGTAAGAAATCCCAACTAAAACAAAAGATTCTTCTGGAATTGCACACTTCTCCTTTAGGAGGACACTCAGGATTTTTAAAAACTTACCACAGGGTGAAGAAAGAATTTTTTTGGGATGGCCTTAAATCGGATATTCAAAATTTTGTGGCGGAATGTTTGGTTTGCCAGCAGAATAAAGTGGAAACAATTAAGACCCCGGGACTTCTACAACCTTTATCCATTCCAAGTCAACGTTGGGAGGAGATTTCAATGGATTTTATCACAATTTTACCTAAGTCTGAAGGAAAGAGTGTCATCATGGTGGTAGTTGATAGACTTACCAAGTATGCACACTTTTGTGCATTATCTCATCCATTTAAAGCAAGTGCAGTTGCTACTACATTTATGGACAGAATTCAAAAGCTACATGGAAGCCCAAGGGTTATTGTGAGTGACAGAGATCCCATTTTTACTGGAAATTTTTGGACGGAGTTATTTTCTTGTTTTGGTACTCAATTAGCTCATAGCTAATCTTATCATCCTCAATCTGATGGTCAAACTGAGATAGTAAATAAATGTTTGGAAGGATATCTTCGTTGTTTTGTATCTGATAAACAAACACAATGGGTCAAGTGGTTACCTCTTGCTGAATGGTGGTATAACACTTCCTTCCATACTGCAGCAAAAATGACCCCAATTATGGCACTTTATGGATATCATCCACCATCCATCACATCATCTTTAAGAGAAAATTCGAAGGTTCAAGCAGTGGAAGATCACATCGAGCATCAGCAAGAAGTTCTCCAACTCTTAAAGGATAACTTGACTTTGGCACAAAATCGAATGAAACAACAGGCAGATCAACATCGCAGCGAGAGAAGTTTTGATGTAGGAGATTGGGTATTTTTACGGCTACAAGCATACAAACAAATGTCCCTCAAGCAAGCTAAGAAGGATAATAAATTATCACCAAAGTACTATGGTCCTTACAAGGTGTTGCAAAAGATTGGTACTATGGCATACAAATTGGAGCTTCCTGCTTCTTCGCGAGTACATCCAGTTTTCCATGTTTCATGCTTAAAGAAGGTTATAGGTGAAAATATTTTGGTTCAAACAATATTGCCAGAAATTGATGAGGAAAAAAAAATCATATTGGAACCTGAAGCAGTCATGGAAACAAGAACTCGACAGCTACGGAATCGATCAATTTCAGAGTATCTCATCAATTGGAAGAACTTACCCACTGAAGATTCTACATGGGAGGATGAGAATTTTATACAGAAGCACCCAGAGCTACTCAAGCGTTGAGGACAACACTTTGTTTGAAGGAGAGGGGCATGTTAGGTCCCTATATCACTAGTATAGTCCCTTATTATTGTTAGTGTAAACCCCTTATTGTTATTATTGTACCCTTGTAACCCCCATTTTGTTATTATTGTGCCCTTAAATTATTATTGTTAGGTCGGCTAGGATTACATTGTGGCCCACTGGGATTACATTATGGCCCCATGTACTCCTATATATAGAAAGGAGGTTTTGTGAATTGTATCATCCAAGAATTGTTCATTTATGTAATGTATTAGAGGTTGCCCCCTCGAAGTGGCTCATTTCTAAGGCGTTGATATCTCTTTTCTTCTCTTTTTGGAGCTGGTTACACAACATGCTCTGAAAAACACATTGACCCATGCATCATTACTGCATCCTCCCAATTACAACCAAGATTACTTTTTGTACCTCGTCGCTTCCGATTCCACGATAGGGATGGTTTTAGTTCAGGAAGATGAATTCCATGGTGAACATGTGATTTACTATCTTATTCGAAATTTGCATCCAACTGAGATCAAATATTCACATGTGGAGAAATTGGCCTTGGCAGTTGTTCAAGCTTTCCAACGTTTTCGTTACTACATACTTTTACGCAAAATGACAGTGATCTCTGATTGTAACCCTATGATGTACATCTTGATTAAACAGTTGCTAGGGGGCAAATACTCTAAATGGATTTTTATCTTGTAGGAATTTGATTTGGAATTTGAAAAATCCAAATCCAAGAAATCATTGATATTTGCTAAACTTATGTGTGATTTCCCACGTACTGATACAGAAACTGTGGCAGAACGACCAATCGTGGATGAATCCTTGTTGCTTATTAGTACCATTGATCCTTGGTATGGAGATATTATTGTTTGTCTTCAGACCTAATCTTTTCGGCCTAAGCTTTCACGGTCACACCAATGAAAAATTTGTTTCCAGTCTCAACAATATCATATTGTTGGCGACACACTAAACCGTCGTGGTGCGGACTCAGTTTTTCGTCGTTGTCTAACTGATGACGAAGCCGAAAAGGTTTTAAATGACTGTCACTCTGGAGCATGTGGCGGTCATATGTTTGGGTATGCCACAGCCCAAAATATATTGTGCGCAGGTTATTTCTGGTCGTCCTTATTTAAATATTGTATTTACGCAGTCCAAAAATGTCATAATTGTCAAATATTTGATCGAAAAATGCGTGCACCACCTGCTCCTCTTCACCCTATAATTGTTTTCGGTCCTTTTGAAAAATGGGTCAATGACTTCATTACATGTAACCCTCACTCGGTTGGGGGGCATGGGTATATTATTCTAGCAGTAGATTATTTTACCAAATGGGCCGAGGCAATGCCTACATTTGCAGCAGATGGAAAAACTACATCTACTTTCGTATTCAATCATGTGATTGCTCGTTTCGGTGTACCCCAAGCGATAATTACTGATCACGAGAGCCATTTTCGGAATATCATGATGACCGAGTTAACAGACCAACTTGGCCTGCGCCATGACAGTTCTACACCATATTATCCACAGGCTAATGGTTTAGTTTAAGCAATTAATAATTTTTTATTCACCGTGATCAAACGAATCATTGGAATTCATAAGTCGAATTGGCATACCATGCTCTTTTCAGCACTTTGGGCATATCAAACGTCCGCAAAAACATCGATAGGTTTTACCTCTTTTCAACTAGTTTACAGTTTAGAAGCGGTATTACCCATTGAATGTGAGATACCGTCACTCCAACTAGCCATAGAGTTACTACCAGACACTTCTGAAGAGGAGAAACATTTTTTATACTTGGCTCAATTATATGAGAATCAGCGCATCGATGCATTAGTTACCGAGGCTCATGCGAAAAGAATGAAAGCTTAGTATGATAGAAGTGTTACCCCTCATAATTTTTCAGAAGGAGACCTAGTTTTGATTTATGACCAAGCCAACGATAAACTAGGGGCTGGGAAATTTGAACCCATGTGGCATGGTCCTTATATTATCAAGCGAGAGCTTGCAAAAGGGGCCTATGAATTGATTGATTTTGACGGGGTCTCTTTAGGTAAACCCAAAAATGGACTTTATCTAAAGAGATATTACGCTTGATTTTTTGTGGAGATATTCTCTGTATATTAGTTACTTTTTAGCTGGTGTGCTATAGATTAGAAACGTGTGCCTAGCTTAAGTGTGCTCTTACTATTATTCCTACTTATCTGGATACTTTTGATATCGCAGAAGTCGATGTCCTTACAAACATATATTGGTTTTGTTGATGGCGCTTGTCGTAGTACACGGAACATCTCTTCCGCAGCTTGGGTTATTTACTCACCCACTGACGAGTTAGTATCGATGCATGGGGTAAGCCTCGGTCAAAAAATGAACAATATTGCTGAATATAGTGCAGTTATTGAATTATTGTCGGAATCCATTTCATTTGGAATTCAGAGTTTGATCGTTAGGTTAGATTCTGAGCTCGTTGTATTACAGTTAAACTGAGTATATGCCATTAGAAACCCAGTATTATTAAGATTATTTTTAAGGGTTCGTCTCTTGGAATGAGAGTTCGATTATATTGAATATCTACACATTCCAAGAAATTTAAATACATTAGTAGATGCAATAGCTTCTAGTGTTATAAACAGACATTTGCAATAACAAATTAATAAATCAACATTCGATAACATGATTGAACAGGTAACTGGAAATAATAGTATATCATAGTATAGATGTAGTGTTCAAAAAATAAGTACATCGTCTTCGATCATAGGTTAAAAACACCTTATGATCAGGAAAAAGTGATACAAAAATGAGTCTACAAGTCAATCATCCACTATCTATGGTGATGATCACGATAATACACTACTGCTTGTGCCACCCTAGTCAAAAATATCCTGAATGGTCCAGGAACACCAATGACGTATCTCTGTAGACGGAGTGGGATGTCATCTATGGTAGTCTCAAGAATATCCATAGTGAGCCACTCCAAATGGTGTTCTAAATCAGTCAGGATCTCTGTAGTCTGATCCTGTGGGGGTGGTGGTGCTACTGTTGCATCCCTTTGCCTTTGGTCAAAGGGGCGGAGAATGGCTGGTCGACTCGGACCCACATCTGCATTTGAAATTTTTTTTATCAGTTTTGGATGATTTAAAAACAAAATAAAAATTAGAAATTAAAACATGTCAAAAGATATTTTTTACCTGACTCATCCCACTGAGCTCTTGGAGGAAGGGGCATATCCCGGTCGCCACGAAAATCCATGCCCGCATAAGGAAAATCCTCTATCACAAAAATTTGGCGTTCTAGCCAACAAAAATAAGTCGAGGGAAATCGAACAATCTCCCCACCCTCGTTGTGGTGGGCCATCAAAGCAACCCAACGAACCATCTGAGGCTCTCGAGGTTGACCAGCATCAACATGAATGTGCTGCGGGGCTAACATAGGAATCCTCTCTAGAGCAAAGGTGACGACGATGGACCCATATCCGAAGTTGTTTAACTTCCCATTCTTTGCTATGGTGAGTTGGCCTTTTACATTTTCCAACACTTCCTCGCACCAATTGAATATGGTGCCTCGAAAACAATCTACTGCAATCTACATCTGAGATCCAGTAGCTATATGAAAAGCTGCACTTTCACACAACTTGACAACGGTAAAATCAATCACTTTTAACTTAGGACAAATGATTGTTTTAATGTCAATCCGTTTGTCTCTGGGATTGGCTTCATCATTACAAAACTATAATTGCAAGCTGGCAATAGACTAGCCACCTGGCCTAGCCCCAAATAGAGATAGTGGTTCACCTCTCCTTGACAAAATAGTCAAAAAATATATTTCCTCCAGCTCAATCTCAAGCTGGTGGCCTCCAATCACAAAACACTGGTCCTGAATGCCCCATTTTCTTACCAGCCAAGTAAGAAGATCTACTTGAGCTCTCATGCCACTGATAGCCCAAAATTTGAAAAGCCCACATGCTCTTAAAACTTGCAAAGTAGGTTGATGGATCATTGTTGCTTCATCTACCTCCTCATGTTCCCGTTCTCGCTAAATGAGCATTGTAGATATCCTAAAATCAATAAAATGAAGCATTAGAATCATTTTGAAGCAAAACAATTGGGTAATTTAGGAGGAAAATATGTTTTTAAATTCGTTACAGCGCCCCCACACTTTACGCTCAGGGACAATGCGTAGCTTTGCATGGCCTATTTGTTAATAGTGCGGGGCCCTGACATTTTCCTTTGTGAGAAAATGTTGGGGTCTGCAGGTACCCAGTGTCCTGCCTGCGAACCCCTGAGGGTGAATTTTTGAACCTATTTTCCTCCCAAAAATGGAATTTTGACCCTAATTTAAAAAATTGAACAGATGAAAAGCAAGAGAAAGAGGTTGTGGATTACCTGGAACATACGGTTTTCATTTCCAACAATCATTTTGCCCAGAATCTTCTCTGAAGCGTTTTTTTCCAAAAGCTCTAAAATTTTCACTCCAAACTCAAACGGTAAAAATGAACTTGAAAATTTCCTTTTTATAAGTTTTTTCGAATAAATGAATTTTAAATTTGTTTATTTTTCACTTTAAAAGGATGGTTTTTTGAAATATTCTTATTATTGAATCGGGTATGTTTAATTTTTCAATTTTCTGTGCAGAATACCGGATTTTTCAAGCGAAATGATCATTTTTGAGGAAGAGTATACTTTTATCACTTTTTCGGGCTCTTTAAAAATTTACGAAAAATCGAAACCATGGAGTCCTCTTTTAAGCCCTTTTCAGACTCTCTAAAAATGAAAATATTGCCGAGTACTTGACTATTCAAACTCGTCAAAGTAAATGAACAGTCGTCCCTTCAGTATAAGTTTACCCCTTTTCCGGACTGAAATGGAATATTTACGAAAAAGGTATACGTTGACTAATCATGGTCAATAGAGTTCTCTCTTGCATTATTTTATCCTTTTTCAAGCCTAAGAGCCTAAATTTACGAAAAAGAACACCCATGGAGTTTTCTTAAGTTTTTTCTTCTGACTCCCTGAAAATGAAAAACACTGAGTTTCTCCTATACTGGACTTGTTAAAATTTAACAGTAAAGGACCTGTTAATTTCAAACAGGAACGAACCACTCCTTCTTCGGGTTCGATTTTAAACTAAGTTGGACTCATCCGAAGGATGAGCTTATAAACAATCAAATGTTATCCTCCTCAAGTTTGTCAAAAATAAAGAGGTGTTTGCCAGAAATGGTGGGGGAAAAGAGAGAAAAACAGATTCATTTGTTACGCTTTGATTTGTAAAAGTCTTAAAAACTCTTGAACACGACGCTTTTTGTCACACTTCTACCTAGGTTGGGAAATCCTTTGCCTATCAGTTAATCAAACCATATTGAAGGTCTTCAGCCGGTTTCTGGGTATTAGCTTAGGGAAATTGTCACCAAACCATCTGCAGTGTCGTTATGTGTTCAAGAGGTCAGTCAAATAAATCATTCATCTGCAAACATTTGTCTCCATTCGTGTTGACCATCCCTGAGTCAGTCCTTGCAAAAGTTTCTTCAAAACTTGATCTATGGTTTTGTGTCGTGAGCTTTCTTACAATGGATCACTTTCTATCGACGACAGCTCATTATCTAGGAAGTTGATCTAGAATCCATCAATACCTTGGGATCTGCATGCCTTAATGGCAAGTTTCTCGCCTTCGACGACAGGTTGTATCATTGACCTTCTATCGAACGATTCTGTGAAATGTTCGACTTCAGATCACTTATTCACATTTCATGGATTGTACTGAGTAATTTGAGAGCCATTGTCATTATTGGTGGTTTCTCTCACGCTTGTTAACAGTTCACATCGTTGACTGGTAATCAAGTGGTTTCTACCATGTTCGACTTCAACACATTTAATCGCATGGATAGAATCTTACTAGTTCGGGAAGCAGAAATCAAGACCCTGGATCTAGTTTCCACCATCCAGGCTGCGAAGAGTTTTATTATTCATTTGTAGTAGACGATTCATCACAGATAGCTGCGTCTATGATGTGTCTACACTATTGATGTAATATTAAAATCATTTCTGTATCAAAACAAGTTTAGTTAGTTTTGATCTGAGTATGGGAATTCATACCTCAGCGATGATATATATATATATATATATTGCATTGAATGTTTTTACAGGTTCTGACTGGGGTGTCCACAGGCTGATCCTTGAAATGATAAAGCACATCACTCTTCGAATGTTCTCAGACTTCGCACTTTAGGGGGCAATTTTTTACACTGAAATTTTTCACCATGACATTTTAGTACTCCCTTAGAAGAATACAATATCAAAGTTCCTAAATTCAAGCCTTGAAATTAAGAGAAAGCTCATAAAAGTCTTAAAAACTCTTGTACCGCACTTTCTCTTAGTATTGCCTGCGGTGCCACACCTTTTGGCTATAAATCCTGCGGAGCCAAACGCACTGTTTATTCATTAAGGGTGCGGACCCCTGTAAAAGATAAAAAAGGCGCAAGTAAAATCTAGAAGCTCAGTTTGAGTCATTTTTGGAAGCTTCTAGAAACATTCCTGCGGTGGAAAGATTGCTCTTTTCAGGTTCATGCATCCCATCCATTAAGGATCTAACCCCTTGATGTAAGGAACTAATCCCTTTGAAGGAGGATTCTATCCCTTCTTGTATGGAGTTGTAACTTCCTCTCTTTCCCTATAAAAAGAGGCATAGGGCAGCCTCAAGGGGTTACAATTGATGAGTTAAAGCTTTAGTATTATTGGAGGTGAAGTGTTGTTGAAACTTAGACCCTTTTGGTTGAGATTTCATGTGGGAAAGATTACACACCTATATGTATCTTGGTTGGAAGAGTGCAAAGCTGGTCAGAGTAAAGGAAACACTTGTTCTGGACCCTAGGAAGGCCTTTATGACATCAAGGCGGACACAGTTGTAAGGCTCTTTTTTATTTAAGTTAATACAAATAAGTCTGTTTTTCTCAATAAGCTATCAATTGATTGGTGTATTTTATGGATTCCTTGATCACCATAATAGATATGATTTATGAATATATGCTATGCAGGTGTTATTTGATGTTTGTTTGTTTGTGATTGCAGATCTTCGAAGGCTACTCTTTCGAGCAACTGAAGGACTACTACTACAAACAAGTGTTGGATCAAAGGTAAGATCGTTAAGCCTTTATAGCATTTAATTATGAATCGCAATATATCTAGAGAAAGATAGTTTTATTTGTCCGTTTGTTGCTAGTTGTCCGTAGGACACTTGGGAGGTCTGTATTGTCCGCAAGAACGACTTATCCATCCAACAGCTCATGAAATACATTATGAACATCGATATGTGATTTGCGATAATTTTTATATCGCCGATTGCGATTTGTGATCGGCCCCACCTCCACTTGCCACATCATCCATACCTTTGTCGCATATCACATGTCACACATCGCAAGCTAAGGAGGAAGGGCGCTCATGAATCATGTTGGAATGTCGAAATGCAAAGTGCTACAAGGGTCAGACGCAATAGTTTTCAAAGGAAAAATTGAATTTATTTAAAGTCCAGGATTAGGTGCAGTTGCGTTGTTTTAGGAAGAAACTGAACGCGGGCACAAGCAGAGGAGGTAGATTCGGGTAGAAGGGGACATGATAACATTGTTTGAAACATAGAGGCATAGGCATATTTGGGCAAAATGAGGCTATGGTGGCATTTTTGGAAACACAACAATTGTGTCAAGTCAAGCAAAGATGTGTTATTTCAGAACTGTTCGAAGACCACATTAGAAACAAAAAAGACATGACATAAAGAAGAAAAGACAAAATATTGAACTCTAGAAGAAATGCAGGAAAATGATGTCTGATCTGTCAGGGAGACACATCAGCACTTTAGGGAGATGCATCAACAACAAATCAGATTCAGCAAAAAGAATAATATTTCAAGTTTTAATTTATTTTCTTTGTTTGTTAAGATCGAAGCTATATTGATGTCCTCAATTGAAATTAATAAGTAGTTTTAACAGTTTAGGTAGTCAAAGTAGTTTCAAGAAGTTCTAACAGTTACAAAGTGTTTTGATGTATTTAAGCAAGATAGAAAGAAAGAAGAGGGGTTCCGAGTTTTGGACCTCTGGAAGACTAAAACTTTGGTACTTAATTTTCTGAGGAATTAATGAAAGAAGCATAAAGTTTCTTGCAACTGTTGATGGTGATTCATTTTTCATGTGCCATTTTGTGTTCCTTATTCCTTGAATGAAGTGAAGTAAAGTATATGTCGATCTCTTAAATACATATGTGAGTAAGAGTTAAATAACCTTAATTTGCGCTCCTACACTCCAGCTGTTATTTCTACGTAAATTCATTCTGAAATTTAAAGTGATATATTCTGTGATATAGCATATCATTTTGAGTTTCTTCTATAGTTCTTCTTTTCCCTTCAAATATCAGCAGTTAATGGCATTGTAGAGTCTTTCATTATACCAGATTATTAAGGGTTTTAAAGAATTAGTTTCCAAAGGGATTGAACGAAGACCACTTGATATAATTACTTTTGTGACACATTTTTAAAAAATGTCTTAAGCATTGATTCCTTTCCATAATCAAGGAATTGTCTCTTAAGATACAACAGACCCCATGAGCAGATAAAAAGGAGCCATGTGGTTGGTTCCTCGTCATTGGATTTTGGTTGTTCAAACCTCCACCAACCGTTGATCAAACTCCAAATCATGGTTTGGTTGGCGTTGAATTGTGGTTAGGTTTCAAACTTCACACCCAAACCTTAACCATAGTCTAACTGCAATTTTAATGGTGGTTGGGTTGATGAGTCTCAGGGTTTCCAAACTCGCCCGCAACCGTGGTTTTGTTTATTATCACAAGAGTTAGGTTTAAAATTGTCCGCCAAACTTTAACTCCAACCTTATCCATTCATTATGGATGTGTTATGGTTTTATTGTTGAGTTTCATAACTATCCATTGCAACTGTGGTAATATTTAGTTGTATCATGGCTTAGGTTGGGGTTAGGCCCTTGCCCCTGGCGCCCGACTTGTGGTCTCGTGGGTCTGGGGTGACTGAAGACCAGGGCTTAACCCTGGCCCTGTCCCCCAACCGCTCAATGAACAAAGTTTAAATACAACATTTCCACCCTAGTTACTAAGTTCCACCAGTGGCAGGGCGGTATGGTGTCGTGTTTCCACACTATAGGTTGCGTGTTCGAATCCCGTGACACCTGTTTAACCCATAAAAAAAAATTAATATGCCATTGGAATTCCACATGTCATTCATCTATTAGCCCACATGGCCTCCACCCATTATATCAATTCGACCAACCTCCAACCAATCATAACACACGATAATTTGAACAATGCAGTGATTACACTTGGTATCCCACCATTTTCCCAAAATAACACAGTCAAATTCCCAGTCACCCTGCCCAATCAGTGTACCTGATCGACCTACAAATTTTTTGTTGTTTAGGAAAACGATCAGGACGCAATATCGAGAGCATACGATATCGGTTTTGAGAAATTAAAGTTGTGTTGGATTCAGGGCGTCAAGATATACATTTTGGCACCAATTTATAACACTTCTAAACACCTTTAATTTTGATAACTTTACTAATCCATTGGATCATGAAGTGCCTTCGTCCCTCAATAGTTGTCGCAATGGCTCTCACTGCCACCGCTGTGAGATTATCACACCACCTTCTAACCCCTACATTCCTGGTTCGATGTATAGGCACTCATGTAACTCTTGGAGAGAATACAACATATTTCATGTTATACAGGAGTATGGCATGTCAACAAGATCCAACGCTTGTGGACAAGAAACTACACACCAAAATAACTTGCACGTAGTGGCATGGCCTAGAGGGTTTTGACCTCTCGGCATACTTCTTCATGGTAGATAAATGTCTTGTCCCTGCAGATAAATTCAAAACTATAGATCAATTCAAAATGAGTACGAGCCAATAATAGATGTATAAACCTCTTCCAAAAAAGAATATTATAAATCCATCTAGTTGGGTGACCTTAGGGACCACCGAAATTTGATTTTCCAACTGGGGTGAGACTCAACCCCACCGAATCTATCTTGAAGCATCTCACTTGAAACCCTTCCTTCTTGAAAACTCGCCTGAGGCTTCCATATTAATGCAAAAAATCAAATTCCAAATACATCTCTTTCTCTTGATTCTCCTCCTCCTTTTAAATCTTGGTTGCTTAGAAGAAACTCTGGGAAATTACCCTAGATGGATAATTACCTCGGTCAAAACGATGTGTTCTCCGCTCTTTGTTTATTTTTTTATTTATTTTTATTTTATTTTTAATTATTCCAACTGGGGTAAATTATTTAGGGATATTACAGCCTACCCCTCCTAATGGATTTTCGACCTCTATAAATTGAAGTCATTCTAGCCCTTGAATATAAATATATTCTGTAATAGTGGCACTTCTCTGAAATTATTTCAGCCTTGTGGAGGAATGAAGCACCATGAGATTGGCATGAATTTTTTGGAGAACTGGGATGTGTTTCTTGTTTTTTTTTCATGGGTTTATCGCTAATCTAAAATAATACTTCTTTATATTGTCTCTGCAGCCAGAAGCTATCAAGAAAATCTGAAGTGGTCAAATTTCAGTGTATGGTTCATGAATTATGGTTTTTGTGCTATGATATTAATCTTATGGGATTCACTAAGCTCTTTCAAGGTATATTTTGTAGGTATATTCCACACTGTATTGAATGATTAATTTTTGGAGAAGACACTGCTCATTTTATCAAGTGATATGTTCCAAGAATTTCGCTTCAGCTGTGATTTTCGGTTGTTAGGTCCCTATAATATTATTGTATCCCCTTAATATTATTTTTAGTGTAGCCCCATTATTTTTATTGTTGTTCCCATGTATTCCCCATATTTCTATTATTGTGTCCCATAGAAGCCCACTATTGTTATTGTTGTGTCGGCTATGATTATATTGTGACCCCTTAGACTCCTATATATAGAAAGGGGGTTTTGTAATTTGAATCATACAAGAATTGTTAATTTATGTAATTTAAAGGAGGTTTTCCCCTCGAAGAGGATATTTTTTAATTCGTTGATCTATTATTTCTATTGTTTAGTGAGTTGGTTGCATAACATTTGGTATCATAGCTTGGGATTCTAGGGTTTCGCTTCTCCAAACATGTCATCTTGAAATTTTCGCTATAAATTTTTTCTACAAGGCTTCAAAAGATAAAATATTTACCACGTGGAGAAAAAATAGTGGTGACCATTGTGTAAAAATTTCAGATCTTGGTTCGCTATATTTTGGGAGATATGATCAGGGGAAGTTAGGATTTTTGCAGGATCCAAAATTTAGTATCAAACAGGCGACATAGGGAAAATTGTCATAACTTTCGTTTAAGGCATCGGATTTTAATTATGTAAAAATTGGTTGAAATTTCATGGAATTTTGTTTTTGTGTAGCAATTTCAGGGCCTAAGGTCAAAACAGTGACACATGGCACTTCGTACAAGTTCACTCTATGGAACTAGTATATAATCAGGTCATTGTGGGAGATTGGGAATAAATCTTGCTTGAAGACTCCAATATTAGTCTAACTTGTGCGGTTAGAAATAATACTCATAGGGTTACTATAGGATGAAATTTCAGTCCTTGGAAATCTGAAATTATAGAGATACAACAGATTCAATATCAAGCTCCTACAAAGCAAGAAAAATCTGTGTATTTTTTTAAATTTTGCATATGTTTTGTCTGAAAAATTCGTTTGAAGTGTTTCAATGGGCATAGTTAAGAGTAAATATAATTAATTGATTCATTGAAGAAAGAAAATGGAAACACCTAGTAATCAACCTGAAATTTCTACTAAGATGCATGAAGAAGAAAAATAAATGCAACATGATCTATCAAAATTACGAGACCAAGTGCAACAAATTTCTCTCTCACAAAAAGTAACATAATCTAAGATGGATGGTTTAAAGAATGGGTGGAAGATGAGGTGGATGATTTTCAGAATGGCATGGAAGCTAATATTGATGGTATAGAAGCAAAATTGAAAGGCAACATGGAATATTTGAAGAAATACATGGAAGGTTTGAAGGAAGGTTTGACAAAGTTGCTACAAGAAAAGCTTCCTAATGGCGAAAAGGTAGTAGAGGAAACTCATGATGAGAACAAAAGAAATTTTAATAATGATTTAATATAATCTAATGTTGGATTGAAGACCCATCATATTCCAAATATCGATATGAGGAAGTTTGATGGCAAGGATCCTGTAACATGGATACTACATATGGAGCAATATTTTGATCTCCATAATGTGAAAAACACACAAAATGTACGCATTGAAAATTTATATTTAGAAACCAATCAGTTTGTATGGTATCGATGGTTTTGATCTTGTAAACAAATTGTCACTTGCTCAACTTTTACGGAGGAAATGATAGCACATTATGAGGATACAAAGGGCAACACCTTCTTTATCCAATTGATAAATCTCAAACAAAAGGGTTCAATGGTGGAGCACATTCAGGACTTCCAAAAATTGAATATAAGGGTAAACGATATTCCAGAGGATCATAGGATTGATGTCTTCATAGGTATTTTAAATAATAACATCCAACATGAGGTTCGCCTTTGGGAACTTGATTCATTGGAGAAGGCATTTAGGTTGGCAAGAAAAATTGAAAGAAAAATTATGGCGACAAGGTATCCTACCACTCACAACTATAAAGATGGAATTATTGCTACTCTTAGGCTTACACAACCTACAAGGTAGACACCACAATAGTTGGAAGAAAAAAAAAGGATTTTGTTACATTTTTTTATAGAAAATACACTAAAGGTCATGTGTGTGTTGAGAATAAATTATCTTACATAGATTGTGAAGAGGAGGAAGAAAAGGAACAAGAAACTTCAAAAGAAGAGGATATACACCAGGGACCAACCGTAGATAAAGAAGAAATGAATCTGACCATATATTTTAATGCTTTGGCAAGAATTACCACTCCTCAAAATCCTAAGACAGAAGGACATATCAAGAAGAAAAAGGTAATAATGTCGATTGATTTGGGTAGTACCCATAATTTTATTCATTGTAAGATGGCCAAGGAATTAATGAAAGAAGCATCAATTTTCCTCCAACCATTGATGGTGATTCATTTTTCTGTGCCATTTTGTGTTCCTTCTTCCTTGAATGAAGTGAAGTAAAATAGATGTCGGTCTCTTAATTACATCTGTGAGTAAGAGTTAAATAACCTTAATTTGTGCTCCTTCACTCCAGTTGTACTTTCTACGTAAATTCATTTTGAAATTTAAAGTGATAGATTCTTTGTTACAGCATATCATTTTGAGTTTCTTCTACAGTTATTCTTTTCCATTTAGATATCAACAGTTAATGGCATTGTAGAGTCTTTCATTATATCATATTATTAAGGGTTTAAAAGAATTAGTTTCCAAATGGATTGAACGAAGACCACCTTATATAATTACTTTATTGAAACATTTTTAAAAATTGTCTTAAGCACTGATTCCTTTCCACAACCAAGGAATTGTCTCTTATGATACAACATTTTCTAGCGCCGTTATCGGGGATGAAGAGACGAACTTTATTTTCCCTGGGTTTTTCACATTATTTCCTCTGGATTTTCAGTGAGGAGGAAATATTTGGATGTGTTTGTTATTCTCAGAATTATAGCTCACAAAATGCCTCACACTAGGTCAGATACCTCACAGCAGAAGGTCCCTACCTTTCAGACCCTGAAAGATTGGTTTCTAAAAGGGTTCAGAAACCCAAAACCCCCGCAACACCTAGTCCTACATTGTCTGCTCCTGGCAGTAGTTCTAGTAATCCTTTGTTTTAAGATATCTCTAAAGTACTTCCTTACTGGGAACAAGATTCACCTTTCACACCAATTTATTTTCAAGAACCTAAGCTGGAAGAAAACTCCTTTGAGTCTATTTTTTTTACTTTTACTCAAGCTCAACAAACTCCAGTTACTGGTCCCTCTTCCATTGTCCATCAACCCACTCCCATATCATTTTTACCTCCACCTCTATTCATTTTCATAGTATGTTCATTGATTTCATCTAACCAAGGAACAGTCAATCAAGGTGCAAACATGGCAGCACCAACCCTTTTGTTGAACAGATATGCTCCACTTAACCTTCCACAACCAATGAATGCAATTCCTCAAGAGTACCTTAAATTACTCCCACATTTTACTGGAGAATATGAAATAACTGCAGAAAAACACTTGCATGTGTTTTGTAATTTTGCTGAAAATATGAATGTAGAACATCTTGATGTTGTAATGAGGCTTCTTGTTCAGTATCTGGATGGAGAGGCTAGAAATTGGTTTAAGGGATTGCCAAATAATTATATTAATACATGGGAAGAACTGGAAAATAAATTCACTCAGACATGGGGTGAAAAAAGGGATCATGAATATTCACTAACATAATTCAAAGCCATCAAAATAAAACCAGATGAGAATATATCAGATTTTATCAAAATATTCAATAAATTTTATAACAGTTTGCCTGTAGAAATGAAGCACCCTCCTTTTCGAGCAAAGGTGTTTTTATCTGGGGCTTTTGAATCTGATTTTAGTTTCACACTTAAAGAAAGAAGATTCCCTACTCTAGAGTAGATACATACAGATGCTCTAGAAATTGAAGCCAATATGATTGCAGCTGGAAAGATAAAATAAAAGCAGTCAGTTCAAGCGGAGGGAAGAGTAAAACAAGAATCACCACAAGATCAAAGAATTGATGATATGACAAAGGTGATAAACAATTTTTCAAACAAATTAGAAAAGATGGAATTGGAAAATAAAAATTCCCAAAGACTGGTACAACAAAACAGAGGATTTAATCCTCAATTCAGAAAAAAAAACCCCTCAATTTTTTGTAGAGAGAAAGAAGATATCAAGATGAGGTCCAAGCACCACTGTATATATAAGCAACACCTAGACAGTCAATAGAAGACGACCAAAAAGAAGCTGAAGACAAAATATCTTCTATATACACAAGAGAAGATGATAAAGAGGAAGATTGTGAGGGAGAATATACTGAAGCTAAAGTATCTTTTGATCAAGATAAAATGGATGAATATTGTAGGAAATTCACATATTTCATGCAAGCTGAGTTACATAAAAAGTATGATTTATGGTCTAGAAAGAGATCTAGAGTGCAAGATAATGAAGGTGAACGACAAGATTCTATTCCTCCTCCAATGGTGACTCCACAACAAAAGGACCATGTAAAACAAGTCAATAATGGGAAGCAACCTATAAGTTCAGTTAATAGAACAGTTGCGCAGCAAGGTGAACCTTCCCAGAGAAATCAGTTGATGCTAATATTTTGGAGATAGTTGTTCCTGTACCTGAACAAGCGACAAATTCTAGAAAGAGTGAAGAAGAACCTGAAAAAAATGTTAAACAAACTCATGCTTTTATTTTGAAAAAAGAGTTGGAGAAGCTAAAAATTCAAGTACCTCTTCTATAATTAGCTAAAATACCAGTCTACAAGAAAGAAATTTCAGATTTATTACTATCACACAGATTGAAGATATAAGTGACACTGTGAACTTAAAATAAGAGAAACCAGTGGTCACCTTTTATCCTCATGTAGAATAAGTAGATCCTTCTATTCCATCATTCTATATTTCTCTGTTGCTTCATGATTTTACTCTCCATAATTGTATGTTGGACTCGGGAGCATCCCATAATCTCATGCCATTATCTATTTTGAAGGAACTTAAATTGTAGATTACCAAACCTTACAGGGATTTGTATTCATTTGATTCCAAAAGGGTGAAATGTGTTGGGTTAATTAAATATGTAGTAGCTTCTTTGGCACAAATTCTAGCAAAGAGTATAGTCATGGATGTAGTGTTGCTGACATTCCAGCCAGGTTTGGAATACTCCTATCAAAATCTTGGGAAGAAAAGTTGGGAGGTGTTCTAAAATTAAATTTCACCTATGCTATCATTCATGTTTTTAATGGGGAAGAAAGGAGATTGTACAGGGAAACAAGGTTCGTGAAGACCACTATCAAGATAGATGCAGGAAATTCCCCTATTTATAGTCAAGAAACAGAAGATGTTTCATGTTTCATGCTGCATGAAGATGCAGAATTTTCTGAAGACACAGGGAAGCATCTCCCTTTAGCAGTTGTAAATAATGAGTTTCACTCAAAAAATACTTGGAAATGTTACTTTGATGGCGCCTACTCCAAGGAAGGCACGGGAGCTGGATTCTTGCTGATATCGCCAGAAGGTAACCTCATGCCTTTTTATTTTAAATTAGATTTTGATTCGACAAAAGACGTGGCTGAGTATGAGGCCTTAACCTTAAGCCTTCAAGTTGCTAAACAGATGGGAGTTCAGTGTATTTCAATTTTTGGTGACTCTGACTTGGTAATAAGACAGACTAAAAATCATTGTCAAACCAAGCATCCTAGATTAAGATCATATAGGAATGAAGTTTTGGATATGATAGAGAAATATTTTGAAGCCTTCAATCTCAAGGGAGGAGAATAGATTGGTATATTCTTAAGCAGTTGTAGCTATCACCTTCAAGCCACCTATGAATCCAAGGTTAAGGTATGAGATTGAAATTAGACATAGACCCTCTATTCCTGATAATGTGAAACATTGGCAGGTGTTTGAATACGATGAGAAGATAAATCATTTTTTGACAATGATTGGAAACTTTGAAGATGCTAAGATAGATTAAGAAGAAGAACAAACAGAGTAGAAAACAGAGGTAAGAAATTTCAAAAATTCAATAGGTGATCAGAATATTATTCAGTTGAAAGATAATGTACTCCCTAAAGGTTTGGTTCCTCTTGAGAAACTGTTTGATTCTAATGATGTTGCTGTTAATTCAAAGAAAATACATCCAGAGGAAGAGATGGAATATTGTAATTTGGGAACTCAATGGGAGCCAAAAATGGTGAAATTATTCAAAGGTGTTCCCAAAAATTATAAAGAAAGATATATTAATCTTTTTAAAAAGTATATGAATGTGTTTGGTTGGTCATATGAAGACTTAAAAACGTATGATAAAAGCATAATACAACATAAGATCCCATTGAAAGAAGGAATCAAACCACACAGACAAAAGCTCAGACAGATTAATCCATTACTGTTAGCTCCAATTGAAAAGGAAGTGAAGAAATTCTTGCAAAAAAAAATCATAGTCCCTCTCAGATATTCGAATTGGGTTTCTAATCTAGTTCCTATGAGGAAGAAAAATGGATAGATTAGATTGTGTTTGGACTTCAGGAATTTGAAAAAATCATCTCTAAAGGATAATTATCCTTTACCTAAAACGGATTATGTCTTACAGAAGGTGACAGGAGATTACGGGATGTCTATGGTTGATTGATTCTCTGGATATAATCAAGTGGTAGTGGATAAGGAAGATCAGAAAAAGACAGCTTTCACAACCCCCTAGGGAACCTTCATGTATGCAAGGATGCCATTTGGTCTTATGAATGCAGGTGCAACTTTTCAGAGGGCCATGGACATAGCATTTGTAGGTGACAAGTATGTGGTTATATATTTGGATGATGTAATTGTTTTCTCAAGGTCATATGATGAACACCTAGAACATCTACCAAAAACTTTTGAAAAATGCAGGAAGTTTAGTCTGTCAATAAACCCAAAGAAATCGTTTTTTCCTTAGAAGAAGGTAAATTATTGGGTCACATTGTTTCAAAACAAGGAGTGAAGTTTGATCTAGCAAGGGTGGAAGCAATTCAAACAATTCCTTTACCCAGAATCAAGAAATATATTCATATATTTTTGGGAAAAATAAACTTTCTAAGAAGATTTGTACCAAATTATGTTGAGATTGTGAGAAATATAACTGACATGTTGAATAAAAATGTAGAAGTGAGGTGGGATAAATAAGCAAGAGAAGCATTTTCCAGAATAGAAGAAGCACTCCGGGAAACTCCTTTTTTAATAAGTTCGGATTATCAAAAGGTATTTCAAATATTTTCATTTGCTTCCCCCACTACTATTGTTGTTGTGTTATTGCAAAAAAATGAGGATGGTAAGGAGCATCCAGAGGCATTCTTCAGAAAATTTCTCAAATATGTCGATCTCAAATATAACATTTTGGAGAAAAAAGTGTATGCATTGGTTAAAGCACTCAAAGCCTTCAGGACTTATGTGTTACAATCCCAAATAACCGCTTATGTACCTAATTATGTTGTCAAGGATGTGTTGGTTCAAAGTGATGTTGAAGGAAAAAGAGGGAAATGGATAGATAAAATCTAGGAGTATGATTTGGACATTAAACCCACCAAGTTAATTAAAGGACAGGGTTTAGTAAATTTTCTAACAGAAACAAATTTTCAAGAATTGGAAATTAACCTCTTGGCACCAGTGGATGGAGATGACAAGGAAAAAGGTCAGAATAAGCCCAAAATAGGTATTCAATACAATTTTTTGTGTTCAGATTGGTATAAAGACGTTTTTCATTACCTAAGTTTCTTTTCTTATCCATATTCACTAAATAGAACCAAATACAGAGCTCTCAAGCTTAAATCTCAGCCATATGTCATAGTAGAAGAAAAGTTGTACTAGAAAGATCATGCTAGTATTTTGTTGTTGTGTTTAACTGAAGGTGAATCCATTGAGGTTATAAAAGAATACCATGAAAGTATGATGTGGAGGACAATATATTTGGAAGTTCATAGCCCATAAAATCCTCAAGTCGGGTTTCTATCAGCCCACCCTGCTTGCAGATGTATATAGATTGGTCAGAAGTTGTCAAAAATATCAGTTGTTTGTTGAGAAGAAAAGACTTGTTCCATTACCTCTTATCATTGTATTCATAGAAGATCCCTTCAGGCAGTGGGGACTATATTTTATTGGAGAGATAAATCCACCATCAAGTGGATAGTTCAAGTGGATTCTAACTGCCACTGGTTACTTCACGAAGTGGGTTGAAGCAATACCCACCAAAAAGGAAAATGATCAAGTGGTGATGAAATTTCTGGAGGAAATCATTTTCAGCGGATTTGGATGTCTGGTCAAGATTGTAACTAATAATGATCAGGTATTTAATTCTGTTCAATTCATTAATTTTTTTCAAACATATAATGTAATCTTATCACATTCCACAACATATCATCCATAAGGGAAAGGGTTGGCAGAATCTTCAAACAAGATCTTGGTTAGGATTTTGAAGAAGACAATCACTGAAATAGAAAGACTGGGATTCAAAGTTGAAGTTTTCTCTTTGGGCAGTCTGAGTAACCACCAGGAGGTCTACTGACAAGTCACCCTATGAATTGGTTTATGGAACTCATGCACTATTTCCTACTCATTTTTCCAAAATAGTGATTTCTTTCCTTCAAGAAGCTCAGGAAGAACCTAATGCTCTAGTGAGAATATTGAACAAAGTGATTGAATCAAGTGAAAACAGAAACAAAGCTATAGATAACTTGATTTCTTATCAGGAAAATATGAATTCCATATTCAACAAAAAAGCAAAAGAAATCCTCTTCCAGGAAGGAGATTTAGTATTAAGATGGGACACCAGAAGGCAGGATAAAGGAAAACATGGTAAGTTTGACCCTCTCTGGTATGGTACGTAAAAAATTTCTAAAGCCAGATAAAACAATACTTTCATCCTATAAGATTTAGATGGAGAATATCTGCAGCTTCCTGTGACTGGGCAGTATTTGAAGCATTATTTTGAGCATTAAAAGTCAGCATTCCACCATTGTAAATACCGGATTTCTCATTGTTCATATGTCACCAAGAAATATTTGACTTCATGCCCAATGGATAAGGCACTAATTTGCAGTTCTTAGCACTTTCGTGGAAAAAAGCACTATCCCCAGGTAGAGCCAGATGTTGTGGCTCATTTGCATTTACTTTTGAAATATTTCTCAAAACACCAAAAAAAGCATATATGTTAGAAAATGTAAAAAAAATTGTATGTCGAAAAAGAATTTTGATTTATATGTTGGTGTAGTAACATTATGTGTGGAGATGTGAAGGTGGGTCGAGTCGTGCTTATTTGCATGCAGAAAAATGCACAACATTTGAGCCAGGGCATCTCCATTTCATCTCCGCTCCCTACCCTCCCCGCCACGTCACCTCTTCTCCCCGCATATCACAACTTCAAAATTCCATTGCTGATTTCCAATCCCCGATATGTTATGAACACCGATATGCGATTTGCGATAATTTTTATATTGTCGATTGTGATTTGTGATCGTCCCCACCTCCACTTGCCACACATCCCTACCTTTATCACATATCGCACATCACAAGCTCAGGAGGAATGGCACTCATGAACCATGTTGGAATGCCGAAATGAAAAGTGTGACAAGGGTCGGATGCGATGCAGCTCAGAACTATGATTTAATATATTCCATTTTCACATCGCACATCACAAGCTCAGGAGGAATGGTACTCATGAACTATGTTATGAACATCGATATGTGATTTGCGATAATTTTTATATCGCCGATTGCGATTTGCGATCGGCCCCACCACCACTTGCCACGTCATCCATACCTTTGTCGCATATCACATGTCACACATCGCAAGCTCAGGAGGAAGGGCGCTCATGAATCATGTTGGAATGTCGAAATGCGAAGTGCGACAAGGATCGGACGCAATAGTTTTCAAAGGAAAAATTGAATTTATTTAAAGTCCGGGATTAGGTGCAGTTGCGTTGTTTTATGAAGAAACTGAATGCGGGCACGAGCAGAAGAGGCAGAGTCGGGTAGAAGGGGACATGATAACATTGTTTGAAACATAGAGGCATAAGAAAATTCGGGAAAAATGAGCATATGGTGGCATTGTTGGGAACACAACAGTTGCATCAAGTCAAGAAAAGATGTGTTATTGCAGAACTGTTCGAATACCACATTAGAAACAAAAAAGACATGACGTCAAGAAGAAAAGACAAAATATTGAACTCTAGAAGAAATGCAGGGAAAGGATGTTTGATCTATCAGGGAGACACATCAGCACTTTAGGGAGATGCATCAGCAACAAATTAGATTCAGCAAAAAGAATAATATTTCAAGTTTTAATTTATTTTCTTTGTTTGTTAAGATTGAAGCTATAGTGATGTCCTCAATTGCAATTAATAAGTAGTTTTAACAGTTTAGGTAGTCGAAGTAGTTTCTAGAAGTTCTAGAAGTTACGAACTGTTTTGATGTATTTAAGCAAGATAGAAAGAAAGAAGAGGGGTTCCGAGTTTTGGACCTATGGAAGACTAAAACTTTGGTACTTACTTTTCTGAGGAATTAATGAAAGAAGCATAAAGTTTCCTGCAACTGTTGATGGTGATTCGTTTTTCATGTGCCATTTTGTGTTCCTTATTCCTTGAATGAAGTGACATAAAGTATATGTTGATCTCTTAAATACATATGTGAGTAAGAGTTAAATAACCTTAATTTGTGCTCCTTCACTCCAGCTGTTCTTTCTACGTAAAATCATTTTGAAATTTAAAGTGATAGATTCTGTGATACAGCATATCATTTTGAGTTTCTTCTATAGTTCTACTTTTCCATTCAGATATCAGCAGTTAATGGCATTGTAGAGTCTTTCATTATACCAGATTATTAAGGGTTTTAAATAATTAGTTTCCAAAGGGATTGAACGAAGACCACCTGATATAATTAATTTTGTGACACATTTTTAAAAAATGTCTTAAGCACTGATTCCTTTCCACAATCAAGGAATTGTCTCTTAAGATACAAAAAACTCCATGAGCATATAAAAAGGAGCCATGTGGTTTGTTCCTCATCCTTGGATTTGGGTTTTTCAAACCTCCACCAACCGTTGATCGAACTCCAAATCATGGTTTGGTTGGCATTGAATTGTGGTTAGGTTTCAAACTTCACACCCAAACCTTAACCATAGTCTAACTGGGATTTTAATGGTGGTTGGGTTGATGAGTCTCAGGGTTTCCAAACCCACCTGCAACCATGGTTGTGTTTATTATCACCAGAGTTAGGTTTAAAATTGTCCGCCAAACTTTAACTCCAACCTTATCCATTCATTATGGATGTGTTATGGTTTTATTGTTGAGTTTCATAACTATCCATTGAAACTGTGGTAATATTTAGTTATAGCATGGCTTAGGTTGGGGTTAGGCCCTTGCCCCTGGCGCCCGACCTGCGGTGTCGTGGGTCTGGGGTGATTGAAGACCAGGGCTTAACCCTGGCCCTGTCCCCCAATCGCTCAATGAACAAAGTTTAAATACAAAATTTCCTGTTGAAAATGCAGCAAGATGATGGAGCTTAGTGAAATGAAGTCGCCTTCACTAAGTGGGCCCGCAGGCAAATTCTGGCGCAAAATCTATTTTCAGACTATGTCTATTTTTAGACATATGGAGCATGGTTCGGGGATTCCAGTTTGAGATTCTTGAAGTATGTGTCATGTTGGTAAAAATAGATGAGACTCTATTTTTGAGGTCAAAGAGGTCGAAGTCTATTTTTAGACTGCCTCTCCTTAAAACAGGGAAGTCAAATATTAGTTACCCTTAATAATATTTAGACTATAAACAACAGTTTACTCTCTTGGAGCACTTCAGTTCGAGCTACAGAAGTGGCTCATGCATCTGACAGAGGAATCACGTGGTTCCCAAGGGTTTGATGGCATCATGCATGGTTGACTTCGGTTGGACTTCAGTGGCAGAAGTTTGGAGGAGTTAATGAGACAGATAGTGGAGTTGTGTTCTGTTTATTTTAGTTGAACTGATTGAGATTAGTTTAACTAGCTAATCAATTAGTTATAAGTGGAGTGAATTAAATATTATTTAATTCATTAATTAGTAACTCATTATTCAACTCAAGAACACATCAGTTCACTACAGTGCATGATCAGTTTAGTGGAGACGAGTGAAAGAGGTAGATGAAAGGGTGGAGTTAGCTATCAGTGGCGACATCAGTTGTGCATGAGATTTGCACCACACTTGGAGGAATTGTCCATGACAATTGCGCAGTCAAGCCAAGGAGATTCGAACCTTGGATCTCTACATAGACAGGCCATGATTGCGCAATAGAGGCAAGGCAATCAGCAGTGAGTTTTGAACCAGTGACTTGTTCAAAACTGAGTTAGATTGTGTGTGACTTTATGAGAAAGTACTGAGTACTTGTGAGGAGTATTGTAATTGTTTGGTTACATGATTTCTCCATTATAATATACACAATAGCTGCGGGGTTTTCAGCTATAGGCTTTCCCCATACATACTGAGTTAATGTGTGATTGATTTAATGTGAGATCGCTTCTATTATTTCCGCATGTGACAATTAATTGTAGATGAGATTATGTGTTATGCATGCAATTCAAAATTGAAGTGTAATCGGGTTAATCTCCATTGAATAAGTGATTTATTCAGCAAATTTCTACATGGTATCAGAGCAGATTAATTTTCGAGATCTATTACGGTGATTGCAAACTTATTTCCTCGGACAGAGTCTGCATACGGGCCAGGAAGCCTCCGGATTCATCTTTCTTCGGAAAGTGAAAGGTCTGGTAAACGCCCCTTGCAGTCAATCTCTGATTTGGAAATAACTTGTTCTCAAGTGTAGATCGGAAGCGATAGAGCTTGGAGTTTGGAATTCGAATTTTGCAGCAGCTTTGTTTTCTTGGTGCCAGTGTTGAAAAATGTCTTTCAACGGTTTGCGACTCGAATATGCTCTTGAAGGCAGTTCGAATTATGTTGCATGGAAGGATCGCATGGAAGCAGTATTAGAAGATAATGGTCTGAAGGAGTTCGTAGATACGTATGTCCAAAAGCCCACTGATCCTGCTGAAGTCGATGCATGGCAAAAGAAGATGGCGAAGTGTCGAAGGATCCTGTTGGAGGGCGTCAAGGATCATATTGTATCCAGCCTGCATGGAAAGGCTACTCCATATTTAATATGGAAAGCTTTGACGGATCTATTCCAGAGTAAGAGCGACCAAAGGAAGCTGGCGCTCAAAGATAAGCTCAGGAACATCAAGATGGAGAAAGGCGACAGTATCGCCAAATACCTCACGAAGTTCACTCAATGCAGAGATGAGCTGGGAAGTGTGGGGGTCTCCTTGGTCTTTCGAAGGCTTGGCACTCATATCAAGATAGTGTCAATGGTCGGGAGAAGCTGCCGGGATGGGAGCACCTTTGGGCGGATCTCATGCAGGAGGAGATAAGGAGGACTACTCGAGATGGATCTTCATCAAAGGGAGCTGATGAAGAAAACTGCGCTTTGGTGTCCAAAGAAAAGAAGGGGAAGGGAAAGAAAACTTCTCAGTCTGGTGCAAAGGGCAAGAAGCAGGATATGGCGAAATTGAAGTGTTTTCACTGCCATGATCACGGACATTATTCTACCAATTGTCCAAAGAAGAAGAAGAACAAGCAAGCGGGAAGATCTGCAGATGGAGAAGCTTTGGCTTCACAGTTCGAGCTTGACTTTTCACTGATTGCATGCTTGGTTTCAAGTGTGATGGGATCGGTGTGGTTCTTGGACAGCAGTGCGTCATTTCATATGACGGGAGATCGGGAGTTGTTCTCAGATCTGGAGAACAAAGATTTGGGTGTGCACATCGAGATGGGCGATGATGGTAGATACAGTGCGACTGGTATCGGTACCATATCCTTTCAGAGGGAGTCTGGTAAACCCTTTGTACTAAAGGATGTCATGCATGTACCTGGATTGAAGAAGAACTTGATCTCTGTGGCGATGTTGGAGGATAAGGGATATGATGTGGTCTTCAGCGAAGGAAAAGCCTTCCTGCGCAGTAAGACTACTGGAGAGACCCGGAAGATAGGGGTTCGAACCAAGAACCTTTATCAGTTGCAGGTAGATGGCTGCGCAGCTATGGCATGCAAGGCGGGAGAAGTGGTGAGCCGGGATAATGAGGGCGAACTGTGGCACAGGAGATTGGGCCACCTTCACCATGGAGCTTTGAAGATTCTGCAGCAGATTTCTACTGGGCTTCCTAAGGGCACCCTTGCGCAGTCAGATCAGTGCAAGGGGTGTACTTTAGGGAAGTATATGAAAGCCACCTTTCACGAGAAGGATAGTCGCGCCACGACGATCCTTGAGAGAGTTCACACAGACGTGTGTGGTCCTTTCTCAGTTGCTTCGACAGCAAAGCACAGGTAGTATGTGATCTTTGTTGATGATTTCTCTCGAAAGTGCTGGATCTTCTTCATGCAGAAGAAGAGCGATACATTCGCGAAGTTCTGTGAGTTTAAAGCACTGGTCGAGAAGGAGTCGGGGGAGAAGGTGATTGCTCTAAGGAGTGATAACGGTGGTGAATTCATCTCGGCTGAATTCAAGGAGTTCTGCAGCGCAGAAGGGATTCGGAGAGAGCTCATCGCACCCCATAACCCACAGCAGAACGGGGTGGCTGAGCGGAAGAACAGAACGATCGTGGGTGCTGCACGAGCGATGTTGCATGATCGGGGCCTACCCCTTCACTTGTGGGCTGAGGCATGCAATACAGCAGTGTATGTGCAGAACCGTTGTCCTCACAAGGTTCTTGGCATGAGTACACCGGAGGAGGCTTATTCTGGCAAGAGGCCTGATATTTCCCATTTGTGGATTTTTGGTTCTCTTGTCTACATGCATGTGACGAAGGATGCGAGAAGGAAGCTGGATCCAACTGCTGAGGTTGGAATATTTGTGGGGTACACTGATACACCTCACAACTATCGGGTGTATTTTTTAGACAGTCGAAAGACTGTTGTGCGACGGGATATAAAATTTCAGGAGGAGAAAGCCATGCGGTGTTCGCTTGAGAGGGAGCTACACTTGCATGCAGATGAGGAGCTGTTAGTTCCTAAGGAGGAGCTTCCGGATGTGGATCAGCCACAAGAGGAGGTTCGGGAGGTGGAAGAAACCACCCAGGCAGCGCCAACCATCAGAGGGCGCATGCGCACTACAGAAGCTGAGCGACTGGCTCGGGATGCAGAGAAGGTTGTAGGACCACCTACAGCACAGCGCAGACAGAGACAGTCACCGGATCGGTACATTGGATACATGGCTCTTGTGAGTCAATGTGTTGTGACAGAGCCATCCTCTTTTGAGGAAGCTGTGGAGGAACCCGCATGGGTTGATGCCATGATCGAAGAATATGATTCGATCATCAGGAGCAGTGCATGGGAGATTGTCCCAAGACCGGTTGGGAAATCAGTTGTAGGTTCGCGATGGATCTACAAGGTGAAGCAGGCGGCTGACGGGAGTGTGGAGAAGTACAAGGCGAGATTTGTCGCCCGTGGCTTCTCACAGAACGAGGGGATTGACTATGAGGAGACTTTTGCACCTGTCGCAAGGTACTCTTCCATACGGACGATCCTTGCTCTCTCAGCGCAGATGGGGTGGCACATTCATCAGATGGATGTGAAGACTGCTTTCCTCAATGGAGTTATTGAGGAGGAGGTGTACATAGAGCAGCTGAAGGTTTTGAGATCTTCAGCAGTGAGTCGCATGTGTGCCAACTCAAGAGAGCACTGTACGGGCTGAAGCAAGCACCTCGTGCTTGGTACACTCGGATAGACAGCTACTTCACCGGGCTTGGATTATTCTGCTCCAAGAGTGGCGGATCAAACTGTGCGGATTGTGGTGGAGGGAAGCTGTTGATCATCGTACTGTATGTAGATGATCTGATTTTGACTGGAGATGAGAAGTTGATACTTTCATGAAAGGAGGATCTTGCACGAGAGTTTGAGATGAAGGACTTGGGCATCCTTCATTATTTCCTGGGATTGGAGATTTGGCAGCGCAGTGGAGGACTGTTTGTTTCTCAGGGCAAGTATGCCCGGGAGATTCTGGAGAGGTTCAACATGCAAGGTTGCAAGCCTGTTGATACCCCTCTTCCTGGTGGATGGAGGAAGGGAGATGCTACTTCGGAGGAGGTAGTGGATGCCACTGTCTATCGACAGTTGGTGGGGTCGCTTATGTATTTGGTCAATACACGACCCGATATATGCTATGCAGTTAACCAGATTTCACAAGCTATTGTTAAGCCTACCAAGCTCTTTTGGAAGGCGGGCAAGCATGTATTGCGCTATATCGGAGGCACATCGGGATATGGTCTATGGTACGTCTATGAAAAATGCAGAGGGAGGATGGAGCGAGGCTTTAAAGCTCGGTACGGTTGTGTTCGAGTGACGGAGGATCATGTTACTTTCATACATTCCCACGGAGGATCAGGATGCTGATATCTTGACGAAGGCGCTCACCAAGAGAAAATTCGAATACCACAGAGGCGGGATAGGGGTTGCAGATAATCCATATCTTGTTGAGAGGGAGTGTTGAGAATGCAACAAGATGATGGAGCTTAGTGAAAAGAAGCCGCCTTCACTAAGTGGGCCCGTAGGCTATTTTTGGCGCAAAGTCTATTTTTAGACTATGTCTATTTTTAGACATACGGTATCTTTCGGGGATTCCGGTTGGAGATTCTTGAAGTATGCGACATGTTGGTAAATAGATGGAACTCATGTTTTTAGGTCACGAGCTATTTTTAGGCGCATAAAAATATGGAAGTCAAATATTATTTACCCTTAATAATATTTTGACTATAAACAGCAGGTTACTCTCTTGGAGCACTTCAGTTCGAGTCATGGAGGTGGCTCATGCAACTGACAGAGGAATCACGTGGTTCCTAGGGTTTGATGGCATCTTGCATGGTTGACTTCGGTTGGACTTCAGTGGCAGAAGTTTTGGAGGAGTTAATGAGACAGATAGTGGAGTTGTGTTCTGTTTATTTTAGTTGAACTAGTTGAGATTAGTTTAACTAGCTAATCAATTAGTTATGAGTGGAGTGAATTAAATATTTTTAATTCATTAATTATTAACTCATTAGTCAACTCAAGAACACTTCAGTTCACTACAGTGCATGATCAGTTCAGTGGAGACCAGTGGAAGAGGTAGATGAAAGGGTGAGTATAGCTATCAGTTGGAGGATCAGTTTTGCATGGGATTTGCATTACACTTGGAGGAATTGTCCATGACAATTGCGCAGTCAAGCCAAGGAGATTCGAACCTTGGATCTCTACATAGACAGGCCATGATTGCGCAATAGAGGCAAGGCAATCAGCAGTGAGTTTTGAACTAGGAACCTGTTCAAAACTGAGTTAGATTGTGTGTGACTTGATGAGAAAGTACTGATTACTTGTGAGGAGTATTGTACTTGTTTGGTTACATGATTTCTCCATTATAATATACACAATAGCTGCGGGGTTTTCAGCTATAGGCTTTCCCCATACATACTGAGTTAATGTGTGATTGATTTGATGTGAGATCGCTTCTATTATTTCCGCATGTGACAATTAATTGTAGATGAGATTATGTGTTATGCATGCAATTCGAAATTGAAGTGTAATCGGGTTAATCTCCATTGAATAAGTGATTTATTCAGCAAATTTCTACATTTCCACCCTAGTTACTAAGTTCCACCAGTGGCAGGGCGGTATGGTGTCGTATTTCCACACTATAGGTTGCGTGTTCGAATCTTGTGACACCTGTTTAACCCATAAAAAAAATTTAATATGCCATTGGAGGCCACATGTCATCCATCTATTGGCCCACATGGCCTCCACCCATTAGATCAATTCGACCAACCTCCAACCAATCATAACACACGATAATTTGAAAAATTCAGTGATTACATTTGGTAGCCCAACATTTTCCCAAAAAAACACAGTCAAATTCCCAATCACCTTGCCCAATCAGTGTACCTAATCAACCTACAAAAAAAAATTTTGTTTAAGAAAACGATCATAACGCGATATCGGGAGCATACGATATCGATTTTGAGAAATTCAATTTACATTGGATTCAGGGCGTCAAGATATACATTTTGGCACTAATTTCGAACACTTTTAAACACTTTTAATTTTGAGAAATTTACTAATCCATTGGATCATGAAGTGCCTTCGTCCCTAAATAGTTGTCGCAATGGCTCTCACCGCCACCGCTGTGAGATTATCACACCACCTTCTAACCCCTACGTTCCTGGTTCGATGTATAGGCACTCATGTAACTCTTGGAGAGAATACAACATATTTCATGTTATACAGGAGTATGGCATGTCAACAAGATCCAACGCTTGTGGACAAGAAACTACACACCAAAATAACTTGCACGTAGTGGCATGGCCTGGAGGGTTTTGACCTCTCGATGTACTTCTTCATGGTAGATAAATGTCTTTTCCCTGCAGATAAATTCAAAACTATAGATCAATTCAAAATGAGTACGAGCCAATAATAGATGTATAAACCTCCTCCAAAAAAGAATATTATAAATCCATCTAGTTGGGTGACCTTAGGGACCACTGAAATTGGATTTCCCAACTGGGGTGAGACTCAACCCCACCGAATCTAGCTTCAAGGATCTCACTTGAAACCCTTCCTTCTTTAAAACTCGCCTAAGGCTTCCATATTAATGCAAAAAATTAAGTTCCAAATACATCTCTTTCTCTCGATTCTCCTCCTCCTTTTAAATCTTGGCTACTCAGAAGAAACTTTGGGAAATTACCCTAGATGGATAATTACCTCGGTCAAAACGATGTGTTCTCCGCTCTTTGTTTATTTATTTATTTATTTTTATTTTATTTTTAATTAGTCCAACTGGGGTAAATTATTTAGGGATATTACAGCCTTCCCCTCCTAATGGCTCTTCGACCTCTATAAATTGAAGTCATTCTAGCCCTTGAATATAAATATATTCTGCAATCCAATAGTGGTACTTCTCTGAAATTATTTCAGCCCTGTGGAGGAATGAAGCATCATGAGAGTGGCATGAATTTTTTGGAGAAATGAGATGTGTTTCTTGTTTTTTGTTCATGGGTTTATCGCCAATCTAAAATAATACTTCTTAATATTGTCTCTGCAGCCAGGAGCTATCAAGAAAATCTAAAGTGGTCAAATTTCAATGTATGGTTCATGAATTATGGTTTTTGTGCTATGATATTAATCTTATGGTATTCACTAAGCTCTTTCAAGGTCTCTTTTGTAGGTATATTCCACACTGTATTGAAGGATTAATTTTTGGAGAAGACATTGCTCATTTTATCAAGTGATATGTGCCAAGACTTTCGCTTCAGCTGTGATTTTCAGTTGTTAGGTCCCTATAATACTGTTGTATCCCCTTAATGTTATTTTTAGTGTAGCCCCATTATTTTTATTGTTGTTCCCATGTAGTCCCCATATTTCTATTATTATGCCCCATAGAAGCCCATTATTGTTATTTTTGTGTCGGCTATGATTATATTGTGACCCCTTAGACTCCTATATATAGAAAGGGGGTTTTCTAATTTGAATCATACAAGAATTTTTAATTTATGTAATTTAAAGGAGGTTTTCCCCTCGAAGAGGATATTTTTTAAGTCGTTGATCTATTATTTCTATTTTTTAGTGATTTGGTTGCATAACATTTGGTATCATAGCTTGGGATTCTAGGGTTTCGCTTCTTCAAACATGTCATATTGAAATTTTCGCTATAAATTTTTTTTACGAGGCTTCAAAAGATAAAATATTTACCACGTGGAGAAAAAATAGTGGTGACCTTCGTGTAAAAATTTCAGATCTTGGTTCGCTATATTTTGGGAGATATGATCAAGGGAAGTTAGGATTTTTGCAGGATCCAAAATTTAGTATCAAACAGGCGACATAGAGAAAATTGTCATAACTTTCGTTTAAGGCATCGGATTTTAATTATGTAAAAAGTGGTTGAAATTTCATGGAATTTTGTTTTCATGTAGCAATTTCAGGGCCTAAGGTCGAAACAGTGACACATGGCACTTCATACAAGTTTTATCTATGGAACTAGTATATAATCAGGTCATTGTGGGAGATCGAGAATAACTCTTTCTTGAAGACTCCAATCTTGGTCTAACTTGTGGGGTTGGAAATAATACTCATAGGGTTACTATAGGATGAAATTTCAGACCTTGGAAATATGAAATTATATAGATACAGTAGATTCAATATTAAGCTCCTACAAAGCAAGAAAAATCTGTGTATTTTTTTAAATTTTGCATATGTTTTATCTAAAAAAATCGTTTGAAGTGATTCAATGGGCATATTGAAGCATAAATATAATTAATTGATTCCCTGAAGAAAGAAAATGGAAACACCTAGTAAGAAACCTGAAATTTCTACTATGACGCATGAAGAAGAAAAATAAATGCAACATGATATAGCAAAATTACGAGACCAAGCGCAACAAAATTCTCTCTCACAAAAAGTAACATAATCTAAGATGGATGGTTTAAATAATGGGGTGGAAGATGACTTGGATGGTTTGCAGAATGGCATGGAAGCTAATATTGATGGTATAGAAGCAAAATTGAAATTCAAAATGGAATATTTGAAGAAATACAAGAAGGTTTGACAAAGTTGCTACAAGAGAAGCTTCCTAATGGCGAAAAGATAGTAGAGGAAACTCATGATGAGAACAAAAGAAATTTTAATCATGATTTAATATACTCTAACATTGGATTGAAGACCCATCATATTCCAAATATCGATATGAGGAAGTTTGATGGCAAGGATCTTGTAACATGGATACTACATATGGAGCAATATTTTGATCTCCATAATGTAAAAAACACACAAAATGTATGCATTGCAAATTTATATTTAGAAACCAATCAGTTTGTATGGTATTGATGGTTTTGATCTTGTAAGAAAATTGTCACTTGCTCAACTTTTACGGAGGAAATGATAGCACATTATGAGGATACAAAGGGCAACACCTTCTTTAGCCAATTGATAAATCTCAAACAAAAGGGGTCAATGGTGGAGCACATTGAGGACTTCCAAAATTTGAATATAAGGGTAAATGATATTCTAGAGGATCATAGGATTGATGTCTTCATAGGTATTTTAAAGAATAACATCCAACATTAGGTTCGCCTTTGGGAATTTGATTCATTGGAGAAGGCATTCAGGTTGGCAAGAAAAATTGCAAGCAAAATTATGGCGACAAGGTATCCTACCACTCACAACTATAAAGATGGAATTATTGCTACTCCTAGGCTTACACAACCTACAAGGTAGACACCACAATAGTTGGAAGAAAAAAAAAGGATTTTGTTACATTTTTTATAGAAAATACACTAAAGGTCATGTGTATGTTAAGAAGAAATTATTTTACATAGATTGTGAAGAGGAGGAAGAAAAGGAACAAGAAACTTCAAAAGAAGAGGATATACACCAGGGACCAACCCTAGAAAATGAAGAAATGAATCTGACCATATCTTTTAATGCTTTGGCAAGAATTACCACTCCTCAAAATCTTAAGACAGAAGGACATATCAAGAAGAAAAAGGTAATAGTGTCGATTGATTCGGGTAGTACCCATAATTTTATTCATTGTAAGATAGCCAAGGAATTGAATTACTTCCTATATCCAGCACTAGAGTGTAAAGTGATGGTTGCAAATGGAGGAACTATAAATTTCTCTAGAAAGTGCCATAATATCAAGCTAACCATGGGGGAATATGTATTGAATAGTCCAATGCTTTCCATTCTAATGGGTGGTGTTGATATTGTAATAGGAGTCGAGTGGTTACAATATTTGGGTACAATAGCTTTTAATTTTCAAGAAATTTTCTTGAATTTTTTTTGGAAAGGAAAGGAAGTTGAATTAAGGGGTATATTAGGGAAACTAGGAAAGATAATCAGCTATAATGGCATTACAAATATTCTAAAGAAATAACAATGGGGTGTAATTGCAAAATTATGCTCACTAGAGGTTCAAACATCAAAATCATCTATTTCTCCAGATCTCCAAAAAGTCTTGGACAATCATTCCAAGTTATTTGACACTTCCAAAGGACTCCCACCTATTCGTGATCATGATCATGTTATTTATTTGATTCCAATAATTATTCCTCCAAACATAAGACCTTACAGATATCCATATGCCCGAAAGAGTGAGATTAAACGTATGGTTGCAGAAATGCTAGAGGCCGGTATAATCCGACCTAGTCAAAGTTCTTTCTCTGCTCCAGTAGTATCGGTTGACCTAAAATGATTGCTAGTTATTTTTTTTCTAATATCATTTTCAGCTATAAAATTCTCTTTGCTTTGGTTTGCTTATTCATCAAGAGTTTTGTCCATGCATGTGATTGTCAATTCAATTTACTTGGTGAAATTTAGTGTTTGTCCTTAACTTAAAAGCATAATTTTAAATGACTAGACAATAGAAAATATAAACACAGAAAACACAAATAACAGAGATCAATACACAAAATTTTGATGAAGGATTTCACCCCTCCTGGGCTACATCTCCTTCATCCAGCTTCATAGTGTGGGTCTTTGTATTAGCTTCAAGTGTGATAAAAGTTTATGTTACAAGCTTCAAATGTTATTGGAACCTATTCCAATGAATTTAAAACATCAAAATATACCATAAATGACTGTTTGTTTGCTCAATTTGGATTCTGAATGCTTTGGCAATGTCTCCAACGCTTAGTGGCCCTAACCTTCAAAAATATTCAAATGCACAAAAACACATGTAGATGACCTTTTCTACCTCTACAAATTGCTTCAATGGCTCCAAAATACCCCCAATACCCTTGTTTTGGTTCTGACTGAGTCTAATTTGGAGTTTATGGGCAAAAGTTATGCCTCGTTCAAGTTTGTCCCCCAATTTCTCCACTAATTCTAGAAAACTGCCAGTTAAAATTCTAAAAATAGCAGTGCCGCCAAATTTGGCGCGCTATCCTAAAATTCTTCCAAACCAATCACGCGGTTAACTTATGTTAAGCCTGGATTAGTGTTGTCATTATAACACAAAGCGCGTTTAATTAAATGAGCTCTCGACGCTTGGTCGTATGCAGTGTGGTCTTATGGGGAGGAGATGGCCGCAAGGCTGGCCCCTCTGCGCTCCATCAGTTGCAGTACACACGTAACAAGTATTACTGTGATTTCATGTATTAATAATTTCTTTCCACAGTCCCTTTGTAGGGCGTGGGCCTAGTTGGGCGGAGGTCTGGGGTTCAAACCCCGCTGCCAAACAAACCTTTTCCATACTTTGCTAACATATCGAACTTTGTTTTTTATTAACGAAATATTTACACAGACCTTTAACCTTGGCAATTCAGATTTCCAACATTATATAATGCAGACTCTGTTGATTTAAAAAAGCGGATTTGTAAATTGAAATATGGTGTAATACGTGGATAACAACCTTGGTTTTTAAATAAAATTTATATAAACCAAAATTTATATATAATTTATATAATATATATAATATGTATAAAACATATAATTTATTATATTACATAATATATATAAATATATATATACACTATGCGGATTTGTAAATTGAAATATGGTGTAATACTTGGATAACAACTTTGGTTTTTAAATAAAATTTATATATAATATATTATATATAAATTATATAATATGTATAAAACTATCATATATTATATTATATTAAATCATAAATAAATAAAATAAAATAAAAAACACAATTTCCACTTTAAATCCATTAGGGAATTTACCACCAAATTGGAGAATCTGAAAATGCCACTTGTCAAAGACTTATTGGCTGAAATCTGAAGAATATTCCTGAAGATTCATTTTTGCTAACTCAACTGCTATATCATCCTTGTACCTATTCTACCCATTTTTTACATGTTTTGGAAAGCAAGCAATGGGCCATAACTTACTCATACGAACTCGGATTTTGATGAAATGAGTTGCGTTGGAATCCTAAAGACTAGTTCTATGCTTTCGTTCTAGTCTGAAGCATTTCTGAGCACTTCGAATTTTTAGCTAAAATATTGATCCCTGATCATTGGTGCACAAAAAGGATGGATCATGGTGCATGTGTCTGGTTTATAGGGAGCTCAACAACCTCACTATTAAAGATAAATTTCTCATTCTTTTCATTGATGAATTATTGAATGAATTACATGGAGCAATTTACTTCACCAAGTTGGATCTTCGTTTAGGATATCATCAAATTATAATGAAGACTGAAGACATTATGAAAACAAAAATTAGAACTCATGAGGGTCATTATTAATTTTTGGTCATTCCTTTTGGCCTTACTAATGCACCTTCGACATTTCAAGGTTTGATGAATTCTGTTTTCAAATCCTTCCTTAAAAAAAATGTGTTAGTATTTTTTTATGATATACTAATCTACAGCAAGTCTTGGAAGGATCATGTTCAACATGTTGACAAGGTTCTCAAACTATTGGAGGAGAAACAATTATATGAAAAAACCTCCAAATGTTTATTTGGAGTACAGGAGGTGGAATATCTGGGTCATATTGTATCTCATGAGAGTGTTAAGGTAGACCCTAACATAATTAAATCCATTAAGGAATGGAAAATCCCCACAATCATAAAGCATCTGCCAGGATTTATCGGGATGACATGGTATTATTAAAAGTTTGTTAATAATTATCGGAGAATAGAAACACATCTAACAACATTACTGAAGAAAGATAAATCCCCTCTGCGGACAGAGGCGATCTCTCTAGCCCTAGAGTGGGTCTAGCAACTTGAGATACTTTCTAATGCAAATCTTTCTTAGCTAATATTCAAATGCGACAAGAAAAGAGATATAAATACATTTTTCCTATTGTTATGTTCGAACTCGTTGATGATGACCTTGGTCCATTATCCTTTTAGGCTCGCTCCTTGCTACTTGTGGCACATGAATACCTGCAAATGATCAAGAGGCAACAAAAAACATAATCCAATACATAATAATCATTAAACATTATCTATCTAGCAGATCAAGGAGTACAATAATATTTGCATAAAACATTAGACAAATATAGAAAGAAAACATCAGATGTTTTATTGATAACTATGTAAGGAAGATCTTACAACCCATGCCTTGATGTTGAAGGCCTCCCTTTGGTGAAAATATGAGTCATTCACTGAATCTCTAAAGCATTCCTTCTCCCAAACAACTTAGGCATTATCACAGTGCAAGAATGTAAAGAGAATGAGAGTTCAAACTAGCCCAACAATGACCAAACAGTAGTGGAAGGATGGGGACCAATTTATAGGAAGGGAGAAGAGGTTGGGAGAACATTAAAGGAGGAAGAAGGTCCATTTTCTAAGGGATAAACCCCCTGGATGAGATAAAATTAGAGATCTTGACTCTATCAACATCATTTAACAACCAACTCACTGCCATGGAACTTCTAGAGGTCGAAGCTTCTCCTCCATTTGAAAAAACACTGCCATAAAAGGAACAGTGCAGTTTTCCAAGAAATAAGGGCGCTGGCAGCGCTAAGCCAGAACTGTAAATTTGACATCAATGTGAGCATGAAACTAGGAAATGCGTTGACCCAGAAAACTAGGGTTTTGACCAAGTTCCTTCAGTAATCCTCCAAGACAGTTTTCTTTGAGTCTTCAGGGGATGTCTTTACATATTTCTTCATGGTGGAAACATTTCTAGGGTTTGTCACGGGGCACTTCAGGATCAGGGACAGGAAGTGAGCATGGTGACAAATTACTCTGTAACATATGCCCCCTAAAGCATGAAGGTAGAACAGGGAGTGAGGCTGAAATTCTTTATGAACAAAGGAAAAGAACTCATATCATCGCTAGGAAACCTGCCAAATAAAACAAATTACAATATATGACATCTCTGGTATGAATATTCCTAACCACATAACTTTGCACTAGGCATCAAATAATACATGAACCCATGACATGGTCGTAGCCATCTGTCTAAAGAGATCAAAGAAATGGATCCGCGATATTGATTCAGCCATCCATATAGATAGGATCATGTATACAATCATGAATACCCAATAAATCCCTGCATCCCAGATCAAAATCAGATACGATCCAGTGTCTTCACCGTGATATCAATAAATTCAATGTAGGAATCTAGCCATGTGAATAGATGTGTTGATGCTGAACATGGTAGAAACTACCTGATTACCAGTCAATGATGAGAGCCATTAACAGGCACGAGAGAAACCACCAATAATGACGATGGCCCTCAAGGTACAACAACACAATATACAAGTGTGAATGAATGTGTTGAATTCGAACACTTACAAAATCATTCGATAGAAGGCCAATGATGTGAATCTGTCGTCGAACACGAAGAACTTTCCATTGAGGCATGCAAGCTCCAAGGCACTGAAATGAAGTTTCTAAACCACCTTCCTGGATAATGAGTTGAATTCGACATGAAGTGATTCGTCGAAGGAGGGCCATAATTATTCCCACATCATCTACACGAAACAACATATATCTCAAGATGATAGGAGTGATTCAGGATTGTCATGGAGGAGGTCAAATAAGTAAAGGATGTTTGACAAGAAGGACTTCTCTTGAACATATTGGTGACACGACTCCGAAGTGTGGCAAAATTTGACTCAAATGGGATCAGAGGTCATGATGACAAAAAATGGTAATCGAATAGGAGGAAAATGGTTTTCCCAAACTCACGAAGGAAAAATGAAGAATGAAGGATATCCCCAACCCAACACGAATTGCAGATGAGTGTCATGTTCAAGAGTGACAAGCTACCCAAAATACAAATAGGATTTTCACTTTCAATTTTCCCATGTTATTGCTAACGATTACCTCTTTATTTTTGATATCCAGCGTGAAGAGGATAACATATGTTGAGAATATAATTTCATTCTTCGAATGAATCCATCCTAGTAATTTTAACGAGCCCTAGGAAGGATGAACTCGGTCTCGTCATCGTGACAATTCTTGTGCCGTTAATTTTAACGAGTCTGATGGAATGGTAACTCGGTGTCTCTTCCATGTTTAGAGATTTTGAAAAAGAAACAGAAAAGAAAAATCCAACATGTCCCTTTTCGTAAATCATCTCTCGAATCCAAAAAGGTAGAAAACAATATCCGAGAGAACCTCTTAACCATGTTCGATCAAGGTATTCCTTTTTTGTAAGTAGTTAATCTCAGCCCAAAAAAGGGGTAAACGTATACTGAGACCACGTAAATTAATTTATTTTAGCGAGTTCGAAAAGACAAGTACTCGGCAATCTTTTTCATTTTTTGAGAGTTAGAAAAGAGCTGAAAGATGAATCCTCTTCGAGGAACGAGTGGTATAAAGGGTAGAAATTGGTTATGGTGATGATGGAACTGCTCGAAAACATGTAAAGTTCAAGAGGTCGGCTAATAATACCACTCATCGCAGTGTTTCCTCGAGAAAGGGGAAAACAACCAAGTGAGAGTGTATGATCGGCCAAGTAGATGGTGAAGGTGGAATGAGAAAACCAAGGTTCATCTAGAAAAGGAGGCAGATAAAAGGGCAATCCCGAAAGATGTATAGGAATGGTTTCATTTTTACAGAAGCTTGAAACATAGGAAACTATGCTCGAAATTGGTTTCATTTTTTCACAAGCTTGAAACGGAGAAAAAATATGCTTGAGAATGGTTTCATTTTTACACAAGATTGAAACAAAGATAAACTATGCTTGGAATAAGTTTGAATACCCCCAACATGGTGACTCAATTCAAGGTACATTCCCCCTAGCTTCAGCTCATTCACCTAAGTAGACTACTGGTTATTAACAGGTGGATGGAATGAAGGTTCAATTATGAGATCAAATGAAAGACTCAACTCAGAATTTACAACATCTAATCAAAGACTTGAACTGAAAGGGGATTTGTTTCATTTTTTAATGAGCTTGACATACGAAAATAATTATGCTCATAAGGACCTATTTCATTTTTTAGCGAGTTTGACATAGTAAAAGAACTATCCTCATAGGAACCTTGTTTCATTTTTTAAGGAGCTTGACACAAGAAAAGGAACTCTGCTCCGAAGGGATTGTTTCATTTTTTAAGGAGCTTGACACAAGAAAAGGAACTCTGCTCTGAATACCCTATCATGGCCCATAAGAGTTCATGGCTTCCAATAGGTTCTCATCATATTGGAAAACAACAATCTGGAAATCAGGGTCTAGTGCCCCCAGTACATGGTCCACTATATCACCGAATGGATCATCAGTAGGCATGGGCATAGAACAGTTTTCCACACAATTAACTTGTGGCGGGGAAGACACCATGGGAATGTAAGGACCATGAAGGTATGTTGGTTTATTGGGATCCATATTAGGACCAATGAATGACAATTGATCAATGGTCACAATTCTTCCTTCATGTGGAAAATACATCACACGAAATAAAGAAGAGACAAGAGCTCCGATGACATAAGTATATTCATGCCCAAGGAGTAAGTTAAAGTCCAAAGGGCCTTGGACAACCATCATGTCTACACTCTTTCCTCCCAAAGTAATGGGCAACTTAGGAATTATCCTTAATAGTTGATTGGTTCCTCTCTTACAAACTAACATATTATGGGTAACATGCACAAATTGGGGAGAACCAAAAGCTTGCTAAGTAGTTGAAGATATAATACTAATAGATCCGCATTCATCTATTATTGTGCTAGGTACATCTACATTATAGGCTTGCATTGTGATCTCAAAGGGCTCACGTAAGAGGGAAGATGATATTCAGTCCGTCGACTCCAATCAGAGGAAGCGACCAGACTACTTGAATGGGGTGTCGTCGGAACGGAAAAAATGCACCCTCGTGTTACAGGAATAGGAGGATCACCCTCGTGTACCATGAGAATGGGAGTATTTCCCTCCAATTCATGGGAATTTGAAGAAACAAAAATAACCTTAGTGGTATGAGGTGCACTCTCTACAGGAAATACTTGATCGACTGAAGTTGGAATCGAGTCGACCATTTTCTCAACCAATGGTTGGTTGAGAATGGACTCATGAGATTCACTTTTGGAGGGAGTGGGATTGACTAGAAATGATTTTTGATCGATCACTTGATCAACTAGCAGAGGATCAGGGAAAATCTTCTGGTAACCCACCGGAAGGCAAGGCTGAGAATCTGTAAGGTTATCCAACACTTTTGAGGCTTCATCCATATAATGACAAAGGTGAATGGGATGAGTCCCTTCACATAACCTATAGGTAGATTTGACTTTACCCTTTTTCCCATGGGCCTTATTATATGTTATGAAACCAACTCCAAAGCAGAAGAAAAGAGATATCAACACCTTAGAAATAAGCCACTTCGAGGGGGAAACCTCCTTTACATTACATAAATGAACAATTCTTGGATGATACAAATAAAAAAACCTCCTTTCTATATATAGGATTCCATGGGGTCACAATATAATCCTAGCCGACCTAACAATAAAATGTAAGGGCACAATAGTAACAATATGGGGGTTACAGGGGTACAATAATAGCTATAAGGGGGCTATACTAACAATAATAAGGGACTACACTAGAAAAAGGTGTGTTTTTTTTTCAAATTGCATAAGTATTCTTTGAAAAATCAATTTGAAGTAATTCCAAGGGCATATTGAAGCATATATATCAATATTGGGTTCCAAAATGCCCCCTAAAAAGAATTCAACACCCATTAAGCCCTCAGAATACTCTATTATAAATCATGAAGATGAAGAATTGAAACATGATATATCAAAATTACAAGAGAAATTGCACCAAATTTCACTCTCGCAAAGAGCAACAGAAAATGAAATGGAAATTTTGAATAAAAGCGTGGAAGTGAAGATGGATGGTTTGAAGAAAGGTGTGGAAGCTAATATGGAGGGTTTGAAGAAAGGCGTGGAAGCTAATATGGATGGTATGAAGAATGGCATGGAATACATGGAAGAAAAAATGGAAGGTTTGAAGGAATGTTTGAAAAATTTTATACAAGACATGATTCCTAATGGTGAAGAGATAGTAGAGGAAACTCATGATGAGAAGAAAATAAATTTTAATCATGATTTCATGAACTCTAATGTTGGAACTAAGAATTTTTCATTTATGTAATGTAAAGGAGGTTGCCCCCTCGAAGTGGCTTATTTCTAAGGCATTGATATCTCTTTTCTTCTATTTTTGGAGCTGGTTTCATAACATTATCACTAGTCAAGGTTTTTTTACCAGCATGATCTCCAAAGGCCGATGACAAAGGCTGATTTGAGTCTGTAGGCCATACTTCTAATATCCTAAGAATTCCATGACAATCTCTCAGAAGGTGGTCACCCTTACATAGCTTGCAAGGGAATTTGACTTTGCAGGATGGATTGGAAGTTTTTTCAACATCGACTACATCAGTAGAGATGGTCGCTTGGTTTCCCCCTTACTTGTTTTGCTTCTTCTTCTTCTTAGCTTCCTGGTTACTAGAATTCAAACTTTCACCGGGCGAAGAGGAAGAACGGGGTGAAGAAACAAGCGAAGAAGTTGAGGGGTCAAATTTAGGATCAACATGAGGTTGACAGGTGGAGGTGAACTTGGTTGAGAAGCAGCTTGGACATTTGGAACCATGGGGGTTGAAAATAACTAAACAGGCAAACCAACAATTAATCCTAGGAGGGACAATGTTGCCATATATGGAGCACCAACATTTCAAAAAGAAGGAAAAGGGACATGATTCCCATCTGAGGGGATTCCCTGACTGGAAAACTCGGGAAATGTTTCCATTGGTCTCAACCTAAGATCTGCTAAGGAGTTGTGCACGGGTAAGATGTTATTCCATGGGCAATAAATTATAGAAATTAAACAAAAAATAAATCAAAAAGAGTGATGTTGGAACAGGGTCTCCTACAAGCTGCGAAATTGGTCTGATTTTGTATATGTTTGACTATAATTAGTCTAGCGCAGGGGTTTTGGGTGGGTCAAAGCCCCGAAAGCATTGTAATGGGTCAAAGGGTAGACCTAGAGTCCGCAAACTATGGTTTGTGGACCATAGGAAACATTAGGCTGGATTGTTATAAATAGAGGGACGTTTTGAATGATAAAGGAAGAAGATGATGAGATCTTGATGCAAATTGTGGCTTAGTAGATCTATTTGGGTTTTTGGGGAAAGGATTCCTGCTGGCTATGTGCGCGGAGATCCCAAGTCCTGATGTGTGCGAACCCTGCTACTGTGTGCGTAGGTCGGGTTTGGGTATTGTAAGAAGGAACTGACGGATTGATGAATGAGAAAGTTTGTTGAGTAACTGAATCTATGTGTATTGTTTATGTGAATCTGTGTTAGCTGTTGTATTATGCATATTTTGTGTTAAGCTGCGAAAGTACTGTGTAAGTGTTTATACTGCATTTGGATCTATTCTGTTATGTTTTATGTAATGCCGCACTATTGTTTTAGAAGTATATGATTTGTTGAGCACAGTAAGTATAGTTGACCTTGCGCATGTGGATGCGAAGGAGACCTATAGATCTGGTTCTGAGATAAGCGATTTGGTCATTATAAAGCCGGACGCAACTCTGCTTGGCTTACCTATCTTGTCTCAGAGTGCGGAAACCTGGTTCCAGCAGCCACCCATACTACTTCGGGTGAGACTTTGGCCTGCGCAAGTAGGTCACTACCGAAAGGGCCAGTAGTATAGGGGTTTGGTCGCAAACCTTCACCTCCAAACCTAGGTCAGGACCCCTCGAGCCAAAAAATGGTTCCGTTGCTGGGACCAGGATCATTTTGAGAAGGGGATTGGGTAATGCCAATAAAAATAGTGGAAGCCTAAAGCAGGTATGGTTGAATGACCTCCTCTTTAAACGAAAGTATAACGTGGAGCGGTAAGTACTTTCGAGCCAATCTATAAGGGGATCGCTCTGTCTATATCTTGTTAGAAGGAACAACTTCGTAAAGCCCTCCAGATACACCACCTTCAGAGCCACGTAGGGTAAAACTCTGCCCGAAACCCCTCCAGAAGAAGATATGGCAGCGCACTTGAAATTACCTACCTTCAAAGGTGTGGGAGATGAGGACATGGACCGATTTTGGTTTGTCGCAGACTCAGTATGGACTGCGCAAGGTGTGGCAAGTGATATTGTGAAGAGTGTGCAGCTATCCCTAGCCTTCGAGGAGAGAAATTTGGACTGGTATATGCGATACATATCTCAAAACGGAAGCTCATCCATTCAAGATATTAAGGACGTTCTAAAACAACAGTTCCAAAAACCTAAGTATTACTCTCAGATCATAGCAGACGTAAAATATTTCAAGCAAGGAACATCTGAATCTGTATGGGAAGATGATCAAAGACTAAAGAAAGCAATCAGAGAGGGAGGATTTAAGTATGATGATAGACAGCATATGGAATGGGTCATTGCTATGCTGCTACCTCACTTACGTATACCTATGGGCCTGCAAACCTTCGAGTCACAGGAAAAATCCTTGGAAGCCGCCATGAAACTAGAAGATGCACCCAGAGAAGATACTTCAGTAGGGATACAGCAAATTCAGGAGCAGCTCGGGCCTATGCACATAGAGATTCAGAACCTACGGAAGGAACGAGGAAAAGGAGCTAACACAGACCTATGGCGCATACGATGTCGGGCATCTGGACATACAAAGAATCAATTCCCACTCCTCGCATATTACATACAGGCAAGAGGACCTAGTCTAGTGCGTCTAGGAGCAAATGGCGAACCCAACCTATTGCGTCCAGGCTCAAGCGGATCTACGTTCTGGTGCGATGACTGTCGGGTAGCAGGACTGCATGATACGAACCATTGCCCCCAGCGAGGCACGTGCGTCTTAGAACTGAAGCAACAATGGTGCAGATTCTACCGGTCAGTAGGGCATGATGAGCAGAACTGTCGAACTTCTGATCTGATGATAGATTGAGGAAACTTGTATAGGGTGAAATCAGACCCTATGTCACCCAGATCCCCCGCAAAATTTGGTGGCTCCTCAGCTAGGGGTAGGGGAGGTCAGGGAGGATGCACAGGTCGAGGACGCAGACAGCTAATCTATTATAACTGGGGGGAAGTAGGACATTTTGCAAGGGACTGCCCAAATCCTACAAGGCAATCCTGCCGATATTGCAGACAGCTGGACCATACGATTGAAGATTGTCCAATATTGATAGCAAATATGCAAGAAAAATAGCCAACACCGACGCAAAATGTACAAAGAGTCAAGGTTGAACTATGGGATAGAAACCCGAGTGTGAATGTTATGACACGCAGTGGGATGGCCGCTAGGGGACCTAAGAAGGAGGCTGCGAGGGGCCCTCTAATCCGATAGACACCTATCAACCGAGAAGGGTTGGACTGAAAAACAGGACACGAAACAATTGCCGCAGGCCACCTGGATCTTGCTCAGACAAGGGAAGATATTGTGTGGACACCTGCGCACCTCAAGGTGGGTGACAAGATGAGACCATTCCTGCAGACGTGTATGAAGCTATTATGCAACCAACGAACTGAAGAAAACCTCCATGCATTGATAGATAGCTGCGTAGTGCAGTCCCACCTATCTCCAGAAGTCCAAGACGTGCACAGGCTAGGCAGATATAGGAAACACAACGGTAGGGAGATGAGACTAACTACCCAAATTGGTAACTATGAAATGGACCAAGTTGTCTTAGACTTGGGGTCAGATGCAAACGTGCTACCTAAGCAAACCTAGCAGCAGATGGGAGAACCCGAATTGGAGTGGTCCAATATCCAGCTGCATATGGCCAACCAGCAGAAGATTATACCTCTGGGGAGACTCTCAAGAATCATGGTAGATATCGCTGGGGTCAAGGTCCAGGCTAACTTCAAGGTAATTCAGATTGTAGAAGATGCAGACCCATACCCTGCACTCTTAGGACTGGAATGGGCCATGGATATGGGTGGTATCATCAACCTCAAAAAGAGAAGCATGGTGTTTGAAAATAATGGAGCAAGAGTGATAGTACCATTAGATCCCAAGGAAGGTGAGCACAACACAGAAGCGGTACGCGACAAGGAAGGGGTGGATCACATTTACAAATTGACCACACAGAATGAGGATTGGATCAATCCCACAGGAAACGGAGTACTCTGTTGGGAGGCCGACAGTGACTGCTTCTATGACTCTAATGAGGAGATGGAGGATTGGCAAAGCAAGTTGCATGATGTCTCAATGCTACAATGTCTTCGAGTCACTGGGAACTTCTGCTGCATTTCCTCAGAGGTAAGAGATATACCCCATTTTGATGAGTCCCGTAGCATCAAGGAGTTCCTGAGGACACTGGAAGCTGTGGTCCCACGGGAATGAAGGCTATGGGCCCTTAATCTAGCTATGTGAGGGACACCTGCGCACTGGTAGGACACCCACAAAGAATCATTCCAGGATTGGGAGGAATGTCGGGATATGATGATCCTGTAGTTCACAACCACGACTGACGTACGCACCAAGACATTCCTTGGACCAAGAAATTCCCGCGAGCATCTGCTCACCTGGATGGACAAATGGTCTGATCGAACCACAGAAGAATGGGTTCATTTGTTTATTCATGCCTTGGGGCCTATCCCCGTCACATGGTATTTAGATGCGGAGCTACATCAACGCACCCGCCACTGGGAAACACTAAAAGAGGACTTCCTAGGAACATTCGGGCTGATTGGGGGGACGGAACCACTTGACGAAGCACTGCAGGACATCGATGCTTTTTTATTTAATGACTCACACCATCACGCTGCACTGAAAGCCCTGACATGGGAATCATAGATGCAAGACATAGTCGACTATCGGAGCTTGGCGATGGAAGAAGAGGAAGATAATCCTCGGAACATCTCTATCCCGAAATCCGAGGAAGAACGTACAGTTACTAGACCCCCACTGTAGAATATTGATGTTACCAAGCCTCTCAAGCTACGCGAAATTAATATCGGGACGGAGAAACATCCTAAGTTGGCCAAAATTGGGGACTATTGGGATGAAGGAACCATAGGAAAATTTTCTGAGCTACTTACGAAATATCAGTTTTTATTCCCCACGAAGTTTTCTGAGCTCAAAGGAATCACGGGGGACCTAGGTGTTATGCACATCACTCTGAAACCAGCGGTGCACCCCGTAAAGCATCGGGCTTACCGGCTGAACCCTAAATATAAGTAAATGGTCAAAGAAGAACTAGACAAAATGCTTATTTCCGGTATCATTGAACCAGTTGAACAGTCGAATTGGGTCAGTCCGATGGTAGTCCAAGAGAAGAAAGCAAAGCGGGAGATACGCATCTACGTGGACCTACATAAGTTAAATGATGCATGTGTACATGACCCCTTTCCTATGCATTTCTCAGATGAAATCCTTGATAGCCTTGGTGGACAGGAAGCGTATTCCTTCACCGATGGGTTCTTAGGGTACCACCAGATCCGAATTTCACCTGAAGATCATAGTAAGACTACGTTTGCAACAGAATGGGGCTCCTTTCAGTATACGGTCATGCCCTTTGGTCTCAATAATTCACCTATTATCTTCTCAAGAGTGGTAGTTGTTGTATTCAAGGAATTCATCCATAAATTTCTGGAATTGTATTTCGAAGACTGGACGACATTCAGTTTGGTAAAGGAGCATGTCTCCAACCTACTCATGATGTTGGATGCCTATCGAAAGCACCAAATTTCCTCGAATATCAAGAAGTGTATCTTATGTGTACCTTTTTGGAATTTTTCTTGGACACATAGTATGCCGACAAGGGCTGATGGTTGATCTTGTGAAGGTAGCAGTAATTATAAACCTCGCAGTCCCAACGACGAAGAAACATTTGCGTTCGATTCTTGGACACACAGCCTATTACAGGAAACTCATTCAGGGGTACGCACTAATCACAGCACCCATGGAAAAACTGCTTAAAATGGATGTTTCTTTTTTTTGGAATGATGAATGCCAGAAGAGTTTTGAGCTACTCAAAGAGAAGATGGTCTCTGCCCCCATACTAATATTTCCTGATTGGTCAAAGGAGTTTCATGTACATGTGGATGCATCAGGAATCGCCTTGGGCGCTATCCTAACTCAGCCTGGGGAGGGAGATATTGATCACCCAGTTGCCTTTGCTAGTCGAAAAATCTCTAGCGCAGAGCGCAACTACTCCACCACCGAACGAGAAGGACTGGCTATGGTATATGCATTACAAGAATATCGACACTATTTGTTGGGAGGACACTTTAAGATGTTTATCGATCATTCGGCTTTAAAATACCTTGTGAACAAGCCTGTGTTGGGGGGGAAGATTTGCATATGGTTGTTGCTATTTTAGGAATTTGATTTTGAAATCATACTCAAGCCAAGAAGGCGGAATGCAAGTCTGGATCATCTGTCCCACATTGAAACGAGCGAAGAACCTACTAACTTGGAGGAAGGATTACCGAATGCGTAGCTGTTCACCATTAAGGTCATTGATGAACACTTTGTTGATATCATTTAGTTCCTGACTACAGGTGTGACCCCTGCAGAATATTCAGTACAGTAGAAGAAGGAGTTGGTTACTCGGGCGGTAGACTTTACTATCATCGTCGGCCAATTATACAAACTAGGCGCTGATGAAGTACTGCACAGGTACATCCTGGAACATGAACGGCACGCCGTCTTGGCGAAGGCACATGAAGGAGTTGCAGGAGGCCACTATGCAGGAAAGGCAAGGGCACAAAATATCTTGAGATTTGGATTATGGTGGCCTACCCTACACCATGATTCCCACGACTATTGTAAATCATGTGATACATGCCAGCAAACAGGACGACCCTCACGAAGAGATGAAATGCCATTACAACCTCAAATAGCTTTGCAGGCCTTTGAAAAATGGGCCATTGATTTTGTAGGACCAATCAATCATCCAGGAAAGAATACAAGTGTGCACTACATTATTACTGCCACTGACTATGTCACTTGATGGGTTGAAGCACAAGCGATAAAGGATTGTACTGTAGATACCGTTGCGCACTTCATCTTTGAGCAAATCCTGACCCGATTTGGATGCCCAAAGATCCTAATGAGCGACAGAGGCACACATTTCGTTAATGAAATGATACAAACCCTAAATGAGGAATTCTGGATCCATCACACAAAAAGTACATTGTATCATCCACAGGCAAACGGGGCGGTCGAGGCTTTCAACAAAATCTTAGAACAGGCATTGAATAAGGTCTGCAATGTCGATCGCAGTGACTGGGACGTACGCATCCCCTCTGTTCTGTGGGCCTATCGGACAACCTACAAGAAGCTCACAGGAAGGACCCCCTTTCGAATGGTCTACGGCAAAGAGGCCATTATGCCTATGGAATACATTGTTCCTAGTCTACGTATCACAGCATTTACAAATATGGTAGAACCTGACATCATGGAAAAAATTCTTGCATATCTTTTGGCGTTGGAAGAAGATCGGCTCATTGCTAACTTTCATCAGTAGGTTCAGAAGGCTCGCAATAAAGCTAGGCATGATCAGCATATTCGAAAAAAAACATTCGTAGAATGTGACCTAGTCCTCTTATACGATAACTAGTTTGCGAAACACCTAGGGAAATTTCGACAGCAGTGGCTTGGTCCCTACACCGTTAAGGAAATCACGGATGGTGGAGCAGTCAGGTTAGCTACCCTGCATAGTGATGTGTTACCAGGATATGTCAATGGTAGTCAGCTCAAACCATACAGGTTTAAATGACTATATGGCTGGAATAGTTGTCTCAGGTAGGATCGGCCCACCAGGGATGGGGTGCTGAGGCACGAGCAGGATACACACGCTGGTTAGGATAATTCAGCAGCTCCAGGGACAATTGGCGGACTTGGGGTCACAGTGACTCGAGACGAGTCACAAGATTGTGTTAGGGGACTGTTGGAACTGGGTCTCCTACAAGCCGCGAAACTGGTCCGATTTTGTATATGTTTGAGTATAATTAGTCTAGCGCAGGGGTTTTGGGGTGGGTCAAAGCCCTGAAAGCATTGTAACGGGTAAAAGGGTAGACCTAGAGTCCGAAAACTATGCTTTGTGGACCATAGGAAATATTAGGCTATATTATTATAAATAGAGGGAATGATAAAGGAAGAAGATGATGAGATCTTGATGCGAATTGTGGCTTAGTAGATCTGTTTGGGTTTTTGGGGAAAGGACTCCTGCTAGCTATGTGCATGGAGATCCCAAGTCCTGCTGTGTGCGGACCCTACTACTGTGTGCGTAGGTCGGGTTTGGGTATTGTAAGAAGGAACTGACGGATTTATGAATGAGAAAGGTTATTGAGTAACTGAATCTATGTGTAGTGTTTATGCGAATCTGTGTTAGCTGTTGTATTATGCATATTCTGTGTTAAGCTGCGAAAGTACTGTGTAAGTGTTTATACTGCATTTGGATCTGTTCTTTTATGTTTTATGTAATGCTGCACTACTATTTTAGAAGTATATGATTTGTTGAGCACAGTAAGTATAGTTGACCTTGTGCACGTGGATGTGAAGGAGACCTATAGATATGGTTCTGAGATAGGTGATCTAGTCATCATAAAGTCGGACGCAGCTCTGCTTGGCTTACCTATCCTCTCTTAGGGTGCAGAAACCTAGTTCCAGCACCCACCCATACTACTTCGGGTGAGACTTTGGCCTGCGCAAGTAGGTAACTGCCGAAAGGGCCAGTAGTATAGGGGTTTTTTGGCAAACCTTCACCTCCAAACCTGGGTCAGGACCAAGCCAACAAGTGAACTAGGCATGAAGGATTACGAAATATCTGTGAATTACAATATACACCTTAGAAAATAAATTTACTGAGGACTTAACGTACGATAGCCAATCTCCCCGAATATTGTGTTCGGTGTATCACATCTACATGGCGGCCTACTCGGTTACCTATGGATGGTTTGAAACCTAATGGTGTCTCCCAAAATATATGTGACTGTACGTGGGAGTCTAGTACGTAGTAGTGTTTTCTAATGTGTAACTATTTGATGAGAGCACCCTAAATATACTTATCATGCATCAATATATTTCCATTTGTGGAACAACATATCACCCCCGGATTGTAATGCAGACTGTTAGCGACAACTCCTACGTTTAACGACGTTGGAACATGTCTCTAGCCTAGACCTCTAAATTTTTGTGTTAATTCCAAATGATCCTTAGGTTAATTGAGTTTCATTTTAAGTTGATCTTGATTAAAGTTTTAATTTCAAGGCTCAAAACGATGTCACCTAAATACCTATAATGCAACTAGCATAAGAAAATTATCCTTTTCAATTCAATGAATGTTATCTAGTTTAGGGAAGAGTTTCAAACATTGATGCAACAAACGAATCTTTTCCTAACCAGATCACTTTCCCTATCTCAATTCAAGTCAAAAAATTCAAAGATGCAAATTATTCAATGTAATCTATGCAAAATTTATTTTTTGAAAACCATGAAACCATAATCCATGCACAATTTATTTTTTTATCGAAAACTATGCAACTATAATCTATGCATAATTTCCTTGTTCTTTTTTATGAATAAGAATGCACTCAATGCACTTTTCGATGGAATGAGAATCGAATTAATGAACCTTCCAATGAATGAGAATGCACTAACTGGACCTTTTAGCTTTCAATCATTAAATAATGTAATCTGAGTTCAATGATAGATGTCAAAATTGACTTTTCAATGCAATCTGATCTAATGCACTTTAACGAAAAGTAAACTTTGAGACGAAAAATAAATGAATGAAAAATAAATTTCTTTCATGGTCTCAAAAGAACTAATAATACTCAATCAAAAACAAATCAGTATTCCTTCCAAACACACAAGCAGCAAACAAAAATTTTAATTGACTCAAAGAATCAAAGACTCAACCAAAATCCACTTTTACCACTTCAAGTATAGGATGGATTTTTGCACACCAAAAAGAAACTAACACCAAAAAGACAAAATTTGATGCACACAGAGAAGGAGGATGACTTCATAGACCATGACACACTAGGCCTTTTAGCAAAAACCCCAAAAATTCTCAAATTTAAGGATCAACACTACTTTACATAGAAAAAATTGTGTTGACAAGGTCTTCAGCGCTACTTTAGACCCCCAAACATGTGCTAGCAGTGCTACTCTGTAATGTTCCCAATTTTTAGCCTCAAGCTAAAAGGAACATTATAGTTTGCATATTTTCATTTTTTTGAATAAAATGGGTAAGGAGACACCTTAACCCCTTTAGATGGAGAAATAACACCCCTTGTGTGAAAGGAGGAATAATAAAGCAGCTAAATTGAGCACCACATGGTGTGAACAGGATTGGATCATGTTTGATCTAGTCATTTTGACCAAGTCAACTAAAACTGTCTAGATACATTGAACCGTCTTGGACAGCGCAGTTTTAGTGGAGGCTCTACTTTCATGAGCTAGGAGGCAAGTGTGAATGGGACCCATGGTGAAAATAGTTCATTTTCTTTATAAGGAGGAGATGGCAACCCATTTTCATTATGAATTAGCTTATTATTTTCGTTGGGTCTGCAAAGACTTGCATCCCCGGGTTGTTTAGCAGGGTTGTAGTGTTCTTGAACCCAAGGGTGTTCCTGGTCGGGAATCCATACCTCATCCTCAATGAAGGAGAGGGTTTGACCAACATTTCCTCATTCTGGCATTTTTCCAAGCTTAATCCTTCAGCTACAACATTATTTTGTTGGGCAGAAAACGTTGAGTTTCTGGGTGCAGCAACAGAGGAACTCATAGAGTCAATATTTGGCTTGTTCTTCAGTGGAGATCTTGTATATTCTTTGGAGGAGTAGAAGAAGAGACTCCCGGGCATCATTTCAGATCTTTGGCACCAGGCCAATCATTCACCATCTCACACAACGCAGTCTAGGGAAAAAACTACGTTATTTATGTAGGCAGTTGCTGGGAGGGCCATTGGAGCTTATCAGGAGGAGTGTTTTTGAGTAAGAGGGATTAGACCTTCTGATTGAGGACATTATTAGAGGAGGGCATGAGCATTTCAGATCTTCCATAGCCTCATTCTCATTTTGATTTAGTTGCAGTGACAAGTTATTTGTCACATTGTACATTTTCCGGCATTTCTAGCAATCTCTCCTAGATTGGCTAGAAATATTGTATTGGAACCCATTCTTCTATCCTTGGGAATTTCTTTCTATATTTCAGCCATATTTCATGTATTTACATCTACAGTAGTAGCTACTCTCCTAGAGATAGTGCAATCACTTCTTTCCGGCATTTTACGCAGTCGCTGCATCTCTTGTATTTCATGTGTTAACCTTTGGAGATTGGTTCCCATTGCTTGAGTGGCTTGTCCCTCAAGATATTTCTGTATATTGTAGCTGATATAATAATAAAAATGATGGTTTTATTATATTCCATTTATTGACATGTACATTTTTGCAGAGTTTCATGATTGTGTTCATATATTGCTATAGGCTCTCTATTTGAGTAGTTTCCTAAGGGACCTAGTTTGGGGAGATCTGAATAACCCCTCTAGGATCATTTCTTTGGGCTAAAATTCTGGAAGAGAAGTTTTTTATGTATTAAAAAAGGGATCCCATACCCCTTTCAGCTTATTTTTACACTGCCTTCCTTATATAGCGTCCTTGAGGACCATATTGCAGAAATTCTCGAAAAAGGAACATTACAGTGGTATCAAAGCATCAATCTTGGCTCAGCCTGTGCAGCACAAGATAATATGCCATTAGAAGGAGAAGCTCTTCACTTAGAAGAGGATATGTACAAAGGAAACAAGAAAAGAGGAATGACGGAAGAGGAGGTCTCCCTTCTTCTTTTCTAGACCATGGAGGGTATCATTCAAGACCTTAAGGAGAAAGAAAGGGAAAACTGGAAAGATTTTCTAAGAGGGTTTGTGGATGAAGCAAGCCCTAGTTGTGACCACATTGGGTGTCAACATTCAGCCACACATGCAGATCCACAGCACAGTCCATTTCCCACTTGCACTGCTGGGAGGATGGAGGAAGGAGATGAGGCCATTGGAGGAGCAGCGCTGCAACTCAAAGGTATGGCTCATGATAGTTGGTTTGAAAATTATGTTTCATAATGTCATGAAAATGTAAAAACATATAATGCATTCACTAAGGATTTGGTGAAGAAACTTGATGGAAGTCAATGTGAATCATCATGTATCATAACTTCAAACACTTTGCATGCATTGGGAGGAAACATGAAACAAACTACATTCCTTATTTCCGAATGGGATGAATACATGTATGATGGCTTGATAAGGGAAAGGTCCCCATTGTATTAAGGGCCCTCTTCCATTTTTGAAGTCATGGAGGTACTTCCTTCAAGAGATTACCAAGAGCTAGGGTCTCTCCTTGATGATGAGGTAATCTCAATTTTTGATGGGGAGGATGAGAATATGAGATCTAACAGCGTTGTCATACTGGGAGGAGATCCATCACCACATGGAGGTGAAAAGGGAGCCATTGCTTCCATTAGAGGAGCCCTTGTGTCTTTACAAGGAGTTCCAAGTACTTTAACATGTGGGAACCATAGCACAATTCCGGAGTCATATGTAGCAGTTATTAGGGATTGTGAGATGGAGGAGGAAGAGAAGGATCAGCATCAAGGGTTGATATACCCTTATCTATTCCGGAAGGTCTTTGCACAAGAGAAGGAGACTGTACAGCGCAGTGAAGAGAGGGACAAATCAGTCCTTTTATACATGCAGTCCGCTTCTGAACTTGATGTCTCACTATATGGAGGCATTCCACCTGGAAGGCCACCTGATCTAGAGTTGATGAGGGGCATCTTGTTAGTTGGTTCACCACTCTTGGATTCTGGAGAGGTGAAGAAATTGGAGGAGTCCAGCATAGTGCAGAGATTTTGGGGTAAACCCAAGGAGGAGGGAGACACTCTCTCATTTTCAGTATCACCCACTCTCATCAGTTATACTGCGCTGACATAGTTTGTTGCAGGGATGGAGGATTGCATCTTCATGATGCAGGTTGACTGCTCCACAGATTTGGAGAGGAAGAGGATACTTCCTTTGAGAGAGGACTCTTTCATACAGAGGAGTGGATGGAGGCCACTCATGCTTACTTTGACCCAGCTTGGGAGATTCCTTTTGGCTGACATCTTCTCATGGGAGGCCAACTTCCAAAGGACACCATCATTATTTGAGCATAAGCAGCTGCATGATGGGCATGGTAGCATTTTGGAGGCTGACTTTGGCATGGGTAATGTCAAAGTAGCAGGTAGCAACGTGAGGGGAGCACCACATTGCAAATTACCAGCACTTTCTATGAGGAGGATTGATCCGTGTTGGAGGTCTCAGCTTTTGGAAGAGTACTCCCAGGATCTAGCTGCATGCATGATTTTGGATGACCCGAATGGATATGACAGGTACATGGTGGATGATATGGTCATCTATTATTATGACAGAGTCTTCTTGACTAGGACTTCTAGTCTCAAGAAGAAACTATTACATGCAGCACATGAGGAATTTCTGGCTATGCACCTTGATGCATATTTTGCTTTGGTAGAGGAGTTCATTTGGGAGGGCATTCAGCATATGGACAGATGCATAGCCTGGATGATTTTGGAGATGTTGGAAAAACCATTTCCCTACTCATTAGAGGTGAGGGAGAGCATTCAGATGAGCCATTTCAGCTCAAGGACCGAAGTACATAGTAGAGAAGGTATATGCTCTCATTTTGATTTACCTTTCCTTAATTTACATGAGCAGCATATTGTATCAAGGAGGATCATCCCTTCTTGAATTTTGTATAATTTACTTGCAGCTACTTGTATCATTTATTTTGGCTACCTGAATGGTGGTTTGTGGGGGGAGACACATACTTCTTGGTGTGCACCATTGACACCAACTTGTACTTTCATGTTTCCACCTTATGAGATGTTTGTGGCAGAAAACAAGTGGCTAGTACAGCACTTTTTATCTATTGTTTTGAGGTAGGCATGGAATGCACTGTGCTGGTTCCTCATGTGGAACTATGATTCACTCTCTGGTTGCCATGTGGCAGCTTGTTTTCATTGTATTTTGCTTCCATATGTGGCTGATGTTTGTATACTCATGGGAGGATTTATTTTGAGAATGGGCTTGGAGATGAAGATGCTCATTGGGATTATGATTCTTCCCTTTTCACATGTTGTATGTTTCATGAGAAACAATGGGCACACCATGATTTCCATGTCACTACTTTTCTCTTCATATAGGAGGAGCTATTGGAAGAAAATGCGTTGTTGGAGGAGGCACTTCATGGTTGATTCATTTTGTGGGGAGGCTTGGGCCAATTGTGGAGGCCATGACATTTATGCCCAATATCAGCAACCCCCTCATACTTATCATAAATGTAGGGAGAAACTACTTGGATGGGAAAATCTAAACTCTCCATTCAGCCCCAACATATTGCATAGATTCGGGGTTGATGACTGCTTTGTTGAGCTGCTTAAGATGACTCATTTCATTTGGATGATTGCATGGGTGAAGGATTCACTCATTGGGAATAAGACTTCCCATGTTTTTCATCACTTCTACCTTGAGGAGGCCATTGAACCACAAGGATATCTCCACTTGCACCTTATATTATCTCATGATGTATACTTTGGTTTTACACACTTGGAGGAATACATGGAGGAAAGATTTATTGCACACCTTGATGAGCTATGGTGGGGTCTATTTATGAGGAGGCCACAAGAAGAGGAGGAGGAATTTCACTCTACCTTGTAGTTGCTTGAGGACAAGCAACATGTGGGAGGGGAGGACTGTAATGTTCCCAATTTTTAGCCTCAAGCTAAAAGGAACATTATAGTTTGCATATTTTCATTTTTTTGAATAAAATGGGTAAGGAGACACCTTAACCCCTTTAGATGGAGAAATAACACCCCTTGTGTGAAAGGAGGAATAATAAAGCAGCTGAATTGAGCACCACATGGTGTGAATAGGATTGGATCATGTTTGATCTAGTCATTTTGACCAAGTCAACTAAAAATGACTAGATACATTGAACCTTCTTGGACAGCGCATTTTTAGTGGAGGCTCCACTTGCATGAGCTAGGAGGCAAGTGTGAATGGGACCCATGGTGAGAAGAGTTCATTTTCTTTATAAGGAAGAGATGGTAGCCCATTTTCATTATGCATTAGCTTATTATTTTCATTGGGTTTGCAAAGACTTGCATCCCCTGGTTGTTTAGCAGGGTTGTAGTGTTCTTGAACCCAAGTGTGTTCCTGGTCAGGAATCCCTACCTAATCCTCAAGGAAGGAGAGGATTTGAGCTAAATTTCCTCATTCTAGCATTTGGCCAAGCTTAATCCTTCAGCTACAGCGTTATTCTGTTGGGCAGAAAACGTTGAATTGTTGGGTGCAGCAATAGAGGAACTCATAGAGTCAATCTTTGGCTTGTTCTTCAGTGGAGATCTTGTATATTCTTTGGAGGAGCAGTAGAAGAGACTCATGGGCATCATTTCAGATATTTTTCACCAGGCCAATCATTCACCATCTCTCATAGCGCAGTCTAGGGCAGAAACTGCGTTATTTATGTAGGCAGTTGTTGGGAGGGCCATTGGAGATTATTAGGAGGAGTGTTTTTGAGTAAGAGGGATCAACCCTTCTGCTTGAGGAAATTATCAAAGGAGGGAATTAGTATTTCAGATCTACCATAGCCTCATTCTCATTTTGATTTAGTTGCAGTGACAAGTTATTTGTCACATTGTACATTTTCCGACATTTCTAGCAATCTCTCCTAGATTGGCTAGAAATCTTGTATTAGAGCCCATTCTTCTATCCTTGGGAATTTATTTGTATAGGTCAGTCATATTTCATGTATTGACATCTACAACAACAGCTACTCTCCTAGAGACAATGCAGTCACTACTTTCTGGCATGTTATGCAGTTGTTGCATCTCTTGTATTTCATGTGTTAACCTTTGGAGATTGGTTCCCATTGCTTGAGTGGCTTGTCCCTCAATATATTTCTGTATATTGTAGCTGATATAATAATAAACATGATGGTTGTATTATATTCCATTTATTGACATGTACAGTTTTGCAGAGTTTCATGATTGTGTTCATATATTGTTGTAGGCTCTCTATTTGAGTAGTTTCCTAAGGGACCTAGTTTGGGGAGATTTGAATAACCCCTCTAGGCTCATTTCTTTGGGCTCAAATTCTGGAAGAGAAGTGTTTTATGTATTAAAAAATGGATCCCATACCCCTTTCAGCTTATTTTTACACTTCCTTCCTTATACAACGTCCTTGAGGACCATATTTCATAAATTCCCAAAAAAGGAACATTACATACTCTACATAGAAAAAGAAGTGTTAGTCTACGAAACTGTGCCAGCGCGAGGAGAAAGTGAAAGACATGGTTTTCAGCGTGATTGTACTTTAAATATCTGCACTAGAAACACGACTCTGTGGAAAAAAAATACGCATTTTTCAAGGAATTCTTAGGAAAAGCAATCCAAGCCGAAGTAGGAACCTAGACCTAACACTCTAAACCAAAAATCAAACCCCATGTAAACCTATAGAGACCTAACCAGACTTAGATCTTAGTGATCGGTCAAACTGATCAGATATAAACCCAGGAAAGGAAGGCTAAGAGGATAGATCTCCCCAATGGAGTCGCCAATTCTACTATCAAGATAAATCCCCTCTCCAGACATAGGTGATCCCTCTAGCCCTAGAGTGGGTATAGCAACTTGAGATACTTTCTAATGCAAATTTTTCTTAGCTAATAATCAAAATACGACAAGAAAAGAGATATAATTACCTTTTTCTTGATGTTATGTTCGAACTTGTTGATGATGACCTTGATCCACGATCCTTTTAGGCTCGCTCCTTGCTACTAGTGGCACACGAATACCTACAGATGATCAAGAGGCAAAAAAAAACGTAATCCAATACATAATAATAATTAAACATTAGCTATCTATCAGATCAAGGAGTACTAGAATATTTGCATAAAATATTAGAAAAATATAGAAAGAAAACATCAGATGTTTTATTGATAAATATAAAAGGAAGAGTTTAAAACCCAGGCCTTGATGTTGGAGGCCTCCTTTTGGTGAAAATTTGGTTCATTCACTGAAGCTCTAAATCATTTCTTCTCCCGAACAACTAAGTCATTATCACAGTGTAAGAATTTAAAGGGAATGAGAGTTCATACTAGCCCAACAATGACCAAACAATAGTGGAAGGATGGGGAACAATTTATAGGAAGGAAGAAGAGGTTGGGAGCCCATGAAAGGAGGATGAAGGTCCACTTTCTAAGGGATAAAACCCCATGGATGAGATCAAAGCTCTAAAATCAAAGGGCTCGACTCTATCACCATCGTTTAACAACCAACTCGCCGCCCTAGAACTTCTAGAGGTCGAAGCTTCTCCTCCATTTGATCAAACACTGCCAGAAATGGATGATTGTAGTTTTCCAAGAAATAAGGGTGTTGGCAGTGCTAAGCCAGAACTGTCAATCTGACATTAGCGCGAGCATGAAACTAGGAAATGCACTGACCCAGAAAACTAATATTTTTACCAAGTTGCTTCAGTAATCATCCAAGGAATTTTTCTTTGAGTGAGTCAGGGGATGTCTTTAAATATTCTTCATGGTGGAAACATTGCATTGGGTCTATCATGGGGCACCTCAGGATCAGGGACGGGAAGTGAGCATGGTGAAAAATTACTGTGTAACACCAAGTATCCACACTTTTGTGCATTATCTCATCCATTTAAAGCCAGCACAGTTGCTACTGCATTTATGGAAACAATTCAAAAGATACATGGAAACCAAAATATTATTGTAAGTGATTGAGATCCCATTTTTACTGGAAAATTTTGGACAGAATTGTTTTCTTTTCTGGGTACTCAACTAGCTCATATTTCATCTTATCATCCTCAATCTGATGGGAAAACTGAAATAGTGAATAAATGTTTGGACGGATATCTTCATTTCCTTTTATCTGATAAACAAACACAATGGGTCAAGCGGTTACCTCTAGTTGAATGGTGGTATAACGCTTCCTTCCATACTACAACAAAAATTACCCGATTTATGGCACTTTATGCATATCATCCACCTTGCATCACATCATATTTAAGAGAAAAATCTAAGGTTCAAGTAGTGGAATATCATATCGAGCATCAACAACAAATTCTCCAACTCTTAAAGGATAACCTCACTTTGGTGCAGAATCGAATGAAACAACAGGCAGATCAGCATCGCAGCAAAAGAATTTTTTATGTAAGTGACTGGGTACTTTTACGAATACAACCATACAAAGAAATTATTCTCAAGCAAGCTAAGAAGGATAATAAACTATCACCAAATTACTATGGTCCTTACAAGGTGTTGCAAAAACTTGGTACTACAGCATACAAATTGGAGCTTCCTGCATCTTCACATGTGCACCCAGTTTTCCATGTTTCATGCTTAAAGGATGTTATAGGTGACAAGCTTCCAATTCAAATAATATTTTCAAAACTTGACGAGGAAGGAAAAATCATATTAGAACTTAAAGAAATCATGGAAACAAGAACTCGACAGCTACAAAATCGATCAATTTCAGAGTATCTCATCAAGTGGAAGAACTTACCCATTGAAGATTCAACATGGGAGGATGAGAATTTTATACAGAAGCATCCAAAACTACTCAAATGTTGAGGACAACACTATTTTGAAGGAGAGGGGCATGTTAGGTCACTATAATACTAGTGTATCCCCTTATTTTTATTGTTATTGTAGCCCCCTTGTTGTTATTGGTGTACCCATGTAATCCCCATATTTATATTATTGTGCCCCATAGAACCCCACTATTGTTATTGTTGTGCCCTTACATTATTATCGTTATGTTAGCTCCGATTATATTATGACCCCTTAGCCTCCTATACATATAAAAGAGATTTTGTCATTTGAATCATCCAAGAATTGTTCATTTATGTAATGTAAAGGAGGTTTCCCCCTTGAAGAGGATATTTTTTTAAGTCGTTGATCTATTATTACTATTATTTTGTGAGCTGGTTGCATAACATCAACCCCTCTGTTAGGGCAAACTTCTAGGTATATTTCTAAGAAAAAATTATAATTTCATGAGGCAATCACATTACAAATTTTTAGCCCTTCAAAGGGCTGAGATCTATGGCAAGGGTCAAGCAAATCCTGAGCATGAAATTTTGGGAGAATTATGGGGAATCCTTTGGCATAACTTTTGTACAGTAGTGGGCATAGGATTTAAATTGAGGATCCCTTTTTCTTGTGATAGATTTGGATAAAAAGGGAGAAAAAAACACTATGCAACCTTTACCAAGGTTATTTTCCAGCCCACAAGTTTGAATTTATATGGTACAAGGCTATAACAATGGATGCACTGTAGGGACTCGTCGGACAAGTATTTCATATTATTCATTTTTCATATTTGATGTCTATTTTTTCCATGAAGTATATATGGCACATTGAATAAGTTTTCATAGACTAGGAGAGTGTAGCTTTTCCATCATTAGTCATGGAGCTTACACCTTACATATCCCGCAAAGAATAATATGGTGACTCTGATCTGGAGTATGGTCACATATTTGACTGAGTCTCTGACCTGATATGAGCGACTGGGATTGAATCTATCGCCTGTAACAAATTGCATGAAATTGGAACAAGAGATATTGTAGGTATACCTAGTCCATACATCCAAGAGTCTAGATGTCATGATTAAGAGCGATTTTCCTGTGGAAGAACTTCGTGAGACTTGTGTGTAATATAATTAAGACTAGTTTCATGTGATGTTAACAAAGTAACCTTGATAAATTGTAGTGCAGCCATTTGTGTCAACAGGTGGTTAAAAATATTACATGGCTTGCTTGAGGTGAGTGTGGTGTATACGAGGTTCAATTCAAAATTTTATATGGCTTGGTTAAAGTGGTCCCCGCTTCCATATCAGTCATGAAGGGAAATTCCTTTTTAAATTTATATTTTGTCAAATGATGTGAATGCCCAATTGTAGCATTGTTTCCATAAATGACATATTTGTAGAAGCACATATTGATATGAACCAATTATAGAACAGATAACCCATTACTTGTGTTAACAATGGAAAATTGTGCAAGCAAAGACAACATTATTTAATGTCAAGCAGAAGGATTTACAAGGCTGAGAGACATTAGAGAATCGGGAAAGTATTTAAAAATATCTAAGGAATGAGAAAAAATCAAATTTGAGCAAGTCATAAATTCTTTTGTATGCAAAAACCTTCAATAAGAGTGCCTTTGCATGCCTTTTGACCCAAAAAGTGCACAATCCTGGGAGTGGCGGAAGCCAATTTCTGGGACCACAAAAAGCACACTCTAGGACAATGATTTCACACTTGAAGCCACCTAAGGACAGCCACCAAATCCTCCTTAGGACATCAAGGGAGCACACAATGGAATAAATGTGGCACACAATGGAATCATCCCCCTCTCTTGGGTCACCATCCACAATGTACCAAGAGAGGGAAGGAGGATTTGAATTCTCCTATAAAAGGCCACCAAGAGATGAACAAATTGACAGCACATTGTTATACTGGCCAGAATTTCCCCAAGCAATACCAGCAGTGTGTGATCCGGAGTAGAGATAGAGGGGACTCAACTGTTGGCCATCCAACAACTTCAGTCCACCATAGTAGAGAGAGGGATACTTTTCACTGAGGCAAGCTTGGAAGTAAAGACATCCTTTCATCGGGACTTATATTAACCCACAGTTCTCTTGGCCCCTTGGTAAGTGGGTTAAAGTTTCATCTTCATTTCCTACCAGCACTCAATAAGAGGGGCTGTAAGCACCACCGTTTGGATTATTGCAGTTGTTTGACTCTATTTAGAGCTTTTGTCTTATTTGTTTTAGTTTTAGTTTGATTTTTATGTTTGAATATGCATGCTACTTCTCTATCTAGTATGTTTATGTTCTAGCATGTTCCACTAACTTGCTTGACTCCATATCTTTTCTATCTGTGACCAATAACTTAAGAGGGTAAACCACACCCCTTAACTTGTTGTGATTCCATACATGCGTGCACCAAACACACTAACACAGTATTGGTTACTCTACTAAGGTTTATTTCCAAGTTATGTGGTTGTGCCTTTTTACATAGACCTTTTTCTGTGCTATGGAGTTGGGCTAAAATTGCCCCCTTTTTCTCCTTCAGCCCCTAGTTCATCCCAAGGGACAGACTGAAGTAGAACAGCTCCAAAAATTACTTTTTCAGGAATTTGCACTTTTTTCCCTCAAATAGGTGCACCCAAGGCACACGTTCAGAGCTGACCTGCGTGTAGACATCGTTCATGTTGCAGCATTTCGTGCGCAAAAGACAAAATGAGAAATTTCTCCCATATTTCTATCTTTTCCTGCTTGTAAAGTGCTTGGGAGCCCATAATACATCTGCCAGCACTGGTTGAGGTACCCCGCAGCTTCCTAAAGCTCACTCTTAGCTGCTTTTGGTAGGCTTGGTGCTAGTTTTATTTCAAGTTGATTTTTGCAAAGTTCACACATAGTTTAAGTAGGGAGGAAAATTAACTTGCATTCCGAAGAAAAATTATGTTTTGCAAATTTAGTTACCAAAACACCTAGGTAACTAGCCAAAGTAAGTGGCCCATGATTAGCTAGTTTCTTTTTTCTAGTGTAAAAGTAATTATTTTAGTTCAATTTTGCACTAGGATTTCGGGACCAGGATCGAATTGTCGATAGAAGAGCAAGTAATATCTACTGCTTTTGCACCCTTCGGTGATCCTAGGCAAGCATATGAACACTCTCTATTCACAACTCACCATCTCCTTGTAGTTGATCACATAGATTAACTAGGAAAAATAGAAAGTGGCCCATATCCGCACATGTTTTTTTTTTAGCAAAGAAAAATAGAACATATTTTAATAGGGGATTTTGAAAAGGATCATCACATATCCACACGTTCAAACTATATGCTTGTTCAATTTTTTCTCACACACATCCACACACTAAGTAAAGCAAAGACACCTAAAACTAACTTAACAAAACTCACTAAATTCTCCCCACAGGGGCCACAAAAAAATTTATAGTCTAAGTTAGGATCAAGGGGGTAGGCATCCAATAAGCCGCCTTTATCATTCTTCATCTTGAAACATATAAGTTGACAGTTTAGGGAGCTTTTAAATCCACCTACCAGCCCACGGAAAAGAAAACCCGAGCGCGGTAGAGACCTGTTTCATAGGGGGTTAGGCTTGGGTGCAGTGCGGGCAGGTATCAATTGGGGCTACCTCATATTGGGTGCTAACAGGTGTCTTGAAAAACTCCTAATTGCCTCACATTAATTATCAACCAGGGTAAGTCTTTTTATCTCAAGTGTGTACACAGTATGTGCAAGCAATTCATACAAAGGGTAATGCGAAAACCAATCGTTTAATATAAATACAATCATAAATCTTGAAACTTAAAAGGAAGTGATTCATCTACACATTAGAACACAAAACTATAATTCATTCCTAATTCAAATGATAATCAACCGAGAGCACTGAAGCATTAACTGAGCTCTTTCAGCTGGATCTAAACTATTGAACAGAAGGCAAGTATTATAAATAATTGTCTATGATTTAAGTAATAAAAACCAATTATGTTTGCTAGCAACTAATTCCTTAAAGAAATAAATTAGAAATGTGTATTCAAAGAAGTAAATTGGACATGCGTATTCAATGGAAATAAATACCAGAAATGTGAATTATCAAAAGTACTACAACTGTAAAGCGAAAAGGCAGAATATACTTGCAATAAACAGAAAAGTATAACACAAAGAATAGCAGCGAAATTCACCAGAGACCGGGCCCTTAGCCACTGGTGAATACTGCTTAACTACTCCAGAATATTTGAATAAACAGCAACGTGAATTATGTATTAATCATCATAGTCAATTGACATTAAAATCCGATCTCTGTTCAGAACTATGTTCTGTGCATTATAATTACGAATTATGCAGAAAATGGAAGATACATGCTATCCATTATCAGAGAACTATCTTTCCCTATCCTTTTATAGCTAAAAGGGAAATATAAGTGTGATCCCTTAGGATCAGGAGATCCTAGGGATCCATGAAAAAATGCTATCCTCGAACAGTTCGTTCGTCTCTGTGCTATCCTTACTGATTTATCTTCAATTCGACCACATTTAACGCGTCCTCTTTGTTGTGATTAAGTCTTGATGTTCCTTCTGTTATTTCCAGCATAAAAATCAATGAGAATTAGTTTGGACAGTTAAATCGCATTAGGATCATCTTTTCATTCATTCTTCATCAAAATCCTTTCATTATATTATTATATCATAGCACAAAATGGATAAGAAAGGAAAAATGACAATAATAAAGAGTAAATACATACCTATTGCAAGGCTCAACATACTCCCCTACTTACCTTTTTTCATGTCCTCATGAAAAATAAATAATTCTGATGCAAAGAAGTTAAACAATAAGTTGGAGAAGTTATGTCTGTAATAGGCCTGAGACCATGATGTCATGCCAAGTGTGCAAAGGCTATCACTTCTTGTCCTTCAGGTAACTCATAGTCAGGATGATATCCTTCAGGAGGATACCAAATAATGGGGCTTCTATAGTGACATCCCACCCAATAAGGTACTCCTCTTAAGATAAAGTTGTCGTATAGGACTAACCGTCTCGCAGCAGCTTTGAAATTTCCATAATTAAATGGTTCTCTGTCTTTAACATTGTTTCTTGAAACCATCCATCTCATTTTGGATGCAACCAAGGATCTTTCTTGAATGGAGAGGAAATATATTGTTCCTTCCAGCACAAGTCCCTTATGTATGGGCCCTAAACTCTTAGTCACGCCCTCCTGTGTCATCAGTGTTTTATGCTTAGTAAACACTTGCAAAGGGTGAGTTGGTTCACTTCTTACCCAAATATCCAACTTGTGTTCCTGTCTTTAGAACGAATTATAAGCCTTCAACCACTTGAGTTGGTTGACTGAAAAAGAGATAAAAGCCTAAAATTGAACATCTCCAATAAAAGGGCTAGGATTCACATCCACTTCTTTATCTAATATGAAATTATGCAAATAAAATTCACAAAGAAGCCTTTGGACTTTTACTACATGTGTCTTACAGCAATTTATAAAATCCTCCATCGTCTTTAGCTCAATTGGCTTTCCAGCTCTAATAGCTTTGATTTTTAACAATAAATATCGTTCTAATAAAAACAATGCATAGTTCGTAGTAGGAGATCGACAAGTCAAGATATCCGAATATGATGAAAAAATGGTGTCCAACTGATTCCTGACGCTGTTCAGCTTAGTTTTCATTATATTCATTTTTTCTTCTTCCTGTTTAGCCTTATCAAAAGCGTCATTCTCTGCTAGAGCTAATTCTCTCAATTTTTTGTGTAATTCATGGTATTTTTGTAGGGATACTGTCTGTTGTTGATGTTGTTCTAAAGCAAGTTGGGCTTGCATCAGCTCTTCTTGAAGTTTTAAAATAATAGGGTTATTCCTTGACAAGAAGTCCTTGGACTGCCATTCTGTCTGTGTGCCGATGTTGTGAGAGAATACATTTTCAGTCTTTGTTTCCTTATTGTGGGAGGACCAACCCTCCATTTGAATAGTCGCATTTACCAAATTTTTATACAAATTAACCTGGGTGGCTATTGTCTGAGTGGGAGCGAGTTCGGTTTGAGTTTCTATTGATCTATTCTTGCATATTCTCGTTTGTGTAGCTATAGAAGTCATCTCTGGAGCGGTGTTCTAAGTTTTACATTTTTTAACTTCTCGTCGTAGCCTTCTGACTGTCTTCTGGAGCTTCCGGTATTTTTGTCGTAGCTTCTTAAGTTTTTATCCAACTCCTTGGCTCTTTCGAGGAGCGTCTGTTCCACTAACAGGTTGATCAACCATTTCTAAAGCTGCTTGTTGGTCATTAGGGTTGTATTCCAAAAGAACTGTATCGCCTGACTTGTGAATAACTTCTATGTCTGCAAACTGTTGTTGGTCCTCATGACTGTGTTCCAACATAATTGTGTCACCATACTGGTTGTCGGATTCGTGAACAATTTCTTTGTCCGTAACCTCTTGTGTTTCTATATGCCCAGAATTCTCTGGGACTTGTGTTTCCATTCTAATAGGACTAAGTGGTCTTCCAAGTTGCATATATACATTAAGATTTGCCAACACCTCGGCTATCCCTGTCTCAAAAACTTCTAAAGGATCCTCCAATCCTGCTTCACTTTCATTATTATAATCCTGTTCTTCTTCTTATTTTGAATTGTCCTCTTCTTCAGGATCTTCTTCAAGTTCTTCTTCTTCGGGTTCTGATTCTGATTCAGCCTCTTCCTCGGGCTCTTCTTCGGGTTCTTCTTCGGGTTCTTCTTCTGTGGGTTCTAATTCTGATTCGGCCTCTTCCTTGGGCTCTTCTTCGGGTTCTTCTTTGGGTTCTTCTTCTGCACCAGGTGTCTCTTCTTTGGATTCAGAGTCTCTTATCCTAACTGGACTAGATGTCTCCGCAGGTCAATTACTCTCATCCCGAAGATTTGTAGACATCCTCTACGCTAGTTCAATTCTTACAGACTTTCTACATTTATGGGGTTCAACCATTGAACGGGTAGGCCTTTTTCTTTCCGTAATAGGGTTCTGTTGGCTTGTCTCCGCAATTTCAGGATTTTGGATTACAGGGTTTTGCATGCTCTCTAGGGCCATCATGAAATCATCCCAAGTTAAGTTGTATTGAACCAGGCTACGACTGATGATTAATATAATCAATCCATCGTGACTTACTACAATTTCCGGGTGTCTGGCCCGTCTTATTCTAACAGCAGTATCATGCAGAAAATAATTCAAAAGAGATGGCAGATTAACAATAAGTTTTTGTTTCAAAACAGCTAATAGTTTAAGTTGTCGTGGTCTTACCACATCTCGACGTCCATCGCAGGTAATGTATCTTTGGATAATTCTTTCTAATTCTTTCCATGGTTCTACCAGAGAAGATGGTTGGATGCCTTTGCCTTTCCTGACTACTTTTTCACCTTCGTCTTTGAAATTTTTCACCACTTCTTGCAGTGATACATGTTTTTGTGACCATATAGTTCCTTTTGTCGGCAACCCCGATACTTTAGCTATTACAGCGCTTGCGACTGTAATTATTCTACCTTTTACCATGGATTCCCCATTCTGCAAATGTTGTAGAAATTCAATGGAAATTTCCTCATTCGAGAGCTGAAATCTTGTGAGATAGGATATCCACCCTGCACAGATCATAATTTCCCTGGCTCTGTCGGAGACATCTAACACTAAAGGTTCGCAGCGCACTGTCTTACCACCCATAATGCTTTTAATTCTTCCTACTATTGCAAAGGATGAGTGAAATTAAACAAATGCAGCAATACTGAAAAAAAACATAGCAATATTGAAAAACATAGCAATACTTAGAGCGATAGAACAACAAGTTGTTGTAACAGCTAAGTGCAGTTGATATTAATTATTTTATAAATTTCCGCATACTGCGTGATCATGGAATATCTTGTCAGCCAATGAAATAATGACAACGCATTCCCTGTGTAATGGAATTTCTCTCCCCCTTTCGAAATGAGAGGTCGCCTACGACCGAATGGACGTGGAATGGTTGTTCTGATGGCAGGATATAAGGATGAAGAGTACAGAGTACGTAAATAAATGACGGGACAATAAGAGAGATGGATAGGGTGAAAGCGCAGTGTATAATCATAGTAAATGATCAGAGACAAGACACTTTGGTTGATGATAAGTTATATAATAAGAAAAGAGGACAAAAATATGAACAAAAAGAAACTTTTCTGATGATAATCCGGCTGTACACGATATGATTGAATAAAAACATGAACGCATGCATAAAGGTTAAAAGTAGGGAAGTGTTTTAAAGGAAATAATCTCTCGGATAAAAAGATAAATGGGAAGAGGGTATTATAATAATTATTGATTAATGAAATAGAACTTCAATACCATAAGCAGAGCTTCTGCTGCCAGCAGGTGTCCATAGCCTCGACAGAGTTTATTTTTAACCCATGTGAGCCAGGATCCTCAATTTATAATTAAAATTTTTCATTGTTATTTCTACAGAAGAGACCAGTGTGCTGGCGTGGTAACCAGATAACCATACTACCATTCACTGGGAAGTAGCAAAAGTGAGTAGGTCGGCTCGTGATGAGACCTCCTGTTCCAAGGATGTTTTAGGCATCCAATGGATCATAACCCTAGTGTGGTGGCCATGGTGGGAATGTCACATTGCTACCTCCTTATGAACATGGTAGGTTGGCTCTTAATGAGACCCCCTATCCTCTATCTATAGATAAATTTTAGTTTTAATTACATAGTTTTATGATAAATAGAGGGAGGCTCAGTACTCCTTAAGAGTAGGGGTGCTGTAAGAAGTTGAAGCATGTCAATAATGAGAAAAATTATACCCATAATCCCATTGATAATAGACAGAGAGAACTATAAGCAGGAAGAGTAGAACCAGCATGGTAAATATGATCAATCAATATCATATACAGTAGATATCAGTACAGTAAAGTGAAATATAAATAATTTTGTCCCTTTCAATTGTTTTAAGTTTATCATCAAGAAGTTGTCTTTGTCAAAGATCATAATGTTAAAAATATTCACCTGCTTTAATAAAATCCATAATTCTTATCCGCATGAAGGTACTGTACTTCAAGCCATAAAATAAATCAAAGAAATAAGGCTAAAATGATCTAGCAATAAGTCCATGAGAGGAAAGAGGTGTTTGTAAAAAAAGGTGATGTTTAGAACACACAAAAATTGTACAAGAAACAAAAGTGTTGTTCCTAAAGTTGGGACAAAAAAAACAAAAGAGAGTGTTGTTCCGAAGATGGAATAGCAAAACCAAAAAGTGTTGTTCCAAAGATGGAACAGCAACGCCAAAAAGTGTTGTTCCGAAGATGGAACAGCAAAACCAAAAAGTGTTGTTCCGAATATGGAACAAAAAAACCAAAAAGTGTTGTTCCAAAGATGGAACAGCAAAACCAAAAAGTGTTGTTCCGAAGATGGAACAGCAAAATCAAAAAGCGATGTTCTGAAGATGGAACGGAAAAATCAAAAGTGATGTTCTGAAGATGGAACAGCAAAATCAAATATTTGGAACAACAAAACCAAAAAGTGTTGTTCCGAAGATGGAACAGCGAAACAGGCAGAAAAAAAGATTGAATAAGCAATCCTATTTACAAAAAAAAATCTTTTTTTTTTTTAGATAGAAAATGAAATGAATTTTACAAAGATGAAGTTGTCGAAGGATTATCTTCTGCAGCTAAAATTTGCATGGTGGATTCCTTGCGTATTTGTTGACAAAAATATTCTCTTGTAAGTGGTCTTTGGTAGAGGCACACCCGATGCCCATTTGCTTTAAAGGAACAATCAGAACCATCAATGGTGGTCAACGTAAGAGTGCCATTATCATGTACTTCCTTTATTTCATAGGGACCTAACCACTAGTCTGCAATTTACCTGGGAAGTCTTGAAACCTGGAATCATAAAGAAGTTCCCAGTCGCCCTCATGAAATGTCTTTTTCTTGATCAGAGAGTCGTGCCATTTGGCTCTTTGTTGTTGAATAAGTGCAGTATGTTGCAGATCCAAAAGCCGGATTTCGTCTAATTCATTTATTTGTTGTAATCTATTAATCTAGGCTTCAGTTAAATCCAGTCCCACTTCTTGGGTTTTCCTTAGTGTTTGTATTTCAAACTCTATGGGAAAAATAGGTTCCTTACCAAATACCAGCTAATATGGGGAACATCGAGTAGTATTCCTCCAAGTTGTGCGATATGCCCACAAGGATTCTGGCAGTAGAGTAGCCTAGTCTCGTCTGTACAATGAGACTATCTTCGTTAGAATAGCTTCAATTGCTTTGTTGGTGCTTTCTACCTGCCCATTTTCTTGCGGGTGGTATGGAGAGGTAATTCTGTGAATAACATGATGATTTTTTAGTGTAGCAGCGATCTTGTGGCCTACAAATTACGGCCCTCCATCAATGATTAATTCTATGGGTAACCCATATCGTACAAAAATTTTGAAAAGAAAGTTTATCATAGTTTCTTTTGTGGCTCTTGGCAATGCTACTGCTTCTACCCACTTAGTTACGTATTCTGTTGCAACCAATATATATGATTTCTAGTTAGATGATGGGTTGATTGGCCCAATAAAATCTAATGCCCAATGCTCAAAAGGTTCTATGACCAGGTATGGATGCAAAGGCATCTCATTAGATTGACCAGGGCAGCCCATCCTTTGACAACTATCGTAGGCCTGAACAAATTTCTTAGCTTCTTTAAAAATAGTGGGCCAGTAGTAGCCCATTTGTAAAATTTTATGTCCAATTCGGTGGTCTGCAAAATTTCCACCGCAAGGTCCATCGTGGCAGGCTTCTAAGATATCATAAATTTCGTCTTCCCTGATACACCTACAGATGTGCATATCGGCCCCTCTATGAAAAAGGTATCCTCCAATCCAGGAGAACCGAGTGTTGCGTTGTATTATCGATTTCCTTCCTCTGGGTGTCAGATGTTTAGGTAGTTTTCACACTGCTAAATAATTCGCCACATTTGCATACCATGGTGTTTTCACGGTTACAGAAAATAGTTGTTCATCCGGAAATTGATCCTCTACTGCTATTGCATCATTTGTTCTTGGCACTTGGGAGAGGAAATCTGCCACAAGGTTTTCCTTCCCTGTTCAATCCCTTATAGTTATATCAAATTCCTGCAAAAGTAGCAACCAACGTGTCACTCTTCCATTCGTAATGGGTTTATTAGCTAATTATTTAATAGCAGAGTGATTCGTATACAGAATTACAGGGTATCCAGTTATATAGTGTTTGAATTTGTTAATAGCATAAATAACAGCTAAAAACACCTTCTCTGTTACTGTGTAATTCAATTCAACAGGGGTTAAGTTTTTGCTAATGTAATATATAGCGTAGGGTTTCTTGTCTTCTTCTTGGCCAAGAACTGCTCCAATGGTTGTGTCTGATGCATCTGATGAAATCTAGAATGGTATATCCCAGTTCGGGCCTCGTAATATTGGTGTTGTTGATACTAGCCGTTTTAAATCTGTAAAGGCAGTATCACATTTGTTAGTCCATATGAAATCACTATTTCCTCTTAAGGCATATAATGGTGTAGAAATATGTGAAAAATTATTGATAAATCTACGATAATATCCAGCAAATCCAAGAAAACTACGTACCTCTGTTTGAGTGCAGGGAGTAGCTAGTAAGAGAATTGCCTGTATTTTTTCCGGATCTACCTGAATTCTAGCTGCTGAAATGTAATGACCCAAGATCAGGCCTTCTGTCATCATCATATGGCACTTTTCGTGACTTAAACATAGGCTGGTAGCAATACACCGTTCCAGAACTTTTTCCATATTTTGTAATTCTTGCTCGAAGTCATCTCCATAGGGTGTGAAATCGTCCATGTATACTTCCAATCCTTCATTTATAAAGTCTGCAAAAATGTTGAGTATGGATCTTTGGAATGTGGCAGGTGCATTACACAATCCAAAAGGTAATACCTGTAAGCGAATGTTCCCCACGAACAGGTAAAGGTAGTCTTATCCTGGTCTTCAGGGGAAATCTAAATTTGGTTGTAGCCACTAAAGCCATCCAGGAAAGAAAAGAATTTCTTCCCTGCCAGAGTATCTAGGACCTGATCAATAAATGGAAGGGGAAAATGGTATTTTTATGTTTCCTTGTTGAGTTCTCTATAGTCAACGCATATTCGCCATTTCCCATTCTTTTTGGGAACCACAACTAATGGAGAAACCCATTTACTGTTAGATATAGGATAGATAAAATTCACATCTAACAGTTTTTGAAGCTCTTCTTTAACAATATCTTTCAGGTGAGGATTTAATCTACGTTGCGGTTTTCGAATGGTTTTTGCATCATTTTCAATGTAGATATGATGCATGCATAGTTGAGGATCAATCCCTTTCATATTTGAGTAATCCCAAGTGAAAGCCCCTTTATTTTTCCTAAGGACTTGAATAAGTTTCTGTTGTTGGACATCACTCAGATTACTGTTAATGTTTAGGATCTTCCCTGGCTCAATTCCGATAGGTTTGCTATTATAAATAGTGGTTGTTGGTATTGTTTGATCATTGATATCTCTCAAGGGATCTTCTTCAATTTCATTGTCAATGACTGCTTTAATCATGTGGCATTTTGAACTTGATACTGTGGTAGGATGATTGATAAAAGTATTATTGACATCGTCTTCAGTTTGATTTTTGAATTAAAAGGTATCTACCACAGTTAATGGTGATCGAATATTTTCTATTAAGTATGTTGCAGGTTGCTTCCTGGTTCCCATAATAGTCAAGCTTGGCTGAGCAAGAGGGTATAAATCTAAATTTTTCACATCATTCCCCATAGTTATAGTCATACTTCCTGTCCGGCAGCTGATATAAGCATCAGCAGTCGCTAGCCAAGGCCTTCCTAATATTAAGGGATGTCCATCTAGCTAGTTCCTAGGGTTAATAATCAAGAAATCTGTCGGGTATTCCCAAGTGTCTACAGAGACCATCACATCTTGTAATGTTCCTTCTGGTCTAATGACTGAGCAGTCAGCTAGTTCCAGTAAGCTAGTTGTTGGTTCCAAGGCTATGATGCCAAGAATGTCGCAAGTTGTAGTTGTGAGAATATTAATGGATGCCCCTAAGTCAACTAAAGCATTGGGAAAAGAATGGCCATTTATCTGGATTGTGACAATGGGGTTACCAGGATCCTCATATTTTACAGGAGTCTCTTTGCCTAGTAAGAAATCAGAAAAAGTCCTGACAACATGGACAGTAGGGATTGTTTTTGTTTTCTTCATAGACTTCTTTATACACAATTCTTTAATAGTTTTGGCATATATTGGAATATCTTGGATAGCCTGGAGGAGGGGAATTTTTATACAAATGTTCTTAAGTTCACCCAGAAGATCAAATTCAAGATATTCAATCAGGCGTGGTATCAGCAATCTTTCTGGGAATGGGGGGGAAGTGGTTATGATTTGTTCAGGATTTTTTTGTCTGACTGTATCTTCCCCTTGTTTTATTTGTTGATCATCTACATTCAGAGGCTTATTTGTGTGCGGTCCTTCCAGTTGAAAATATTTATCCTTATATACAGTTATTATGCATTCAGATCTCAGCTTAAGTTCGTTACATTCTTTACGTGACAAATGGAAAACATTGCTACATGAAGAGAGCCCTGGCTAAAATAACGTAGTTTATAGGAGATACTGCAATTTACAAATGATAATAGGATGATATGACAATATCAGCTCAAATAAATCAGGGGGGCAAGCTTTCAACCCCTAGAAACATACAATACACAATCCTTGAAAGGATTGGATGAAATAAGTAAAAAATGGAAAATCTGCAGAAATGTCGGAGTTGCTGGGCAGCAGCTGCAACTCAATACTAGAAATACATGGAGATGGATAAATATGATGCTCAATCTAAAACAAACCTCCTCCAATGGATCTCTCAATGCAAGGCTGATCCCGGAACTGAAGATCTTGCCCTCCAAGAAGCTGGTGCAACCTCTCACTGCAAGTGTGCACTGAAATAACGCAGTATGGAGGCTAGACTGCGTTGTCTATGATGGGAGATGTTGGCCTTGATGCCAAAATATGAAAATATGCTCTGGAAACCTTCCTTACTAATCTTCCCGAGGAATAGAAGCTTCCTCCTCTGAAAGATGAGACAAGGAATGGTGTTGTGGAACCCCTCCACTGCAACACCCAGCAACACTACGTTATACTTCAGCTGAAATAACACAGTGACTAAATAATGGCTTTGGCCTTGAGCCAAGATGTGGAGAAAAAGAAGTGAAATCCTTCAAGAGGCCCCTCTAGAAGGAGAGGAAATCCTAAACAGGAATCCCTCGTGCTAAGCAGCACTGCAACTCAGCTGAACAGCCAGGACTACAAATATGTCTAAGCAGACAAATGATCAATGCTCCAAGATATCCCACTATGGCTGCCTCTTCCTCCTTTTATGCAAGTGAATGACTCTTTTCCCTGAACCCCATACATTAGGTTTTCTTCCACAAATAATATTTCTCCCTCCAAAACTGCATTGTCTTCCGAAGCAAGCTACACCTCTTAGGCAGCGTTGTTGACTTGGTCAAACTTGACCTCGTCCTCATGAAAATTGCCCCTTTTCACACTGGAAGGTGCAAAATAAGCTACTCCAATGATCCTTTTCACACTATGAAGGATCTTATTCCTACTCATGGGCCTTTTACCCATTTTATTCTCCTCCTAGATTAAATAAGCAAAAATTAATATTCCAATTTGCTGCATGCAAATTTTGGAATATTACAATCTTTGCCAATTTGATTGTCAGTTATGATTTTGTGAGGTGGAAGGGGACCATTGGGAGGAATAAGGGTTGTTCTGCCAGAATGGTGGTGGGTAAAGGGAATTTGGCCAATTATTATTACTTGGATTTGACTTATTGGGCCATGGTGGCATAAAAAATGCTTGAGGTGGAAAAAAAGGTGGTTGATTCTGCCATGATGCCCCTGAATATTGCTGAGAATTATATTGTGAGGGAGGAAAGAAAGAAGATGGATCGGTAGGCATACCTGTCTGACGTGCTTTCCATTGATGATGCTATTTCAATAGATATATTGGTTCCACTTCTTCTTCCGCTTCTTTGAAAACTGCTTGTAATCCTGGGAGTGATGCGCAGCTTTCTATAGTGTGCTCTTTAGTGCATATGGCACATGTTCGTATCGCATATAGGGGGAATTCTTTATGACTGTGCTTTTGTCTGCAACGGGGGTAGAAAATAGCCAAGTTTTGTTCTGTTATAGCTTGCTTTTTCTTAGCTTGCATGACATCCAATTGTGTTGCCAGGGTCCCTAGGATATCAGTCTTGAAATCCTCCAGCAAATTGCCGATTTCGGTTCGTGTAATGCTTCCTCCTGAGGCTTTGTTGTCTCTAGGGCTTGCATCACGTCCGACTGGTTTTAGCCTTGTACTGCCCCTGGATCACTTGATGCACAAATCTATAATATCATTATATTTTTCTCGATAAATGTCACCCTTAACCATTATATTTAGTGTCTCTACCCATTGGTCTTCATACCTCTAATCATCGTGTTTTTTAGAACATTATCAGGTAGATTTGTGTAAGGAGATCTTTGCAGATTATATTGAAAACGCTCTACATATTCTTCCAAAGTCTCGCTAGGCTTAGCTATCATTTGAAAATTTTCATCTTTTAATTCTCTAGTTCAGAAATAATCTTGGTATTTTTTAAGGAAATATGTTTTCATTTGGTCCCAGTCATTGATGGTGCCTCCACCAAGTCCTATGAACCAACGCAGAGCTGCTCCCTTCAGAGTAGAGGGGAATAGCTTCAGCTTCTGAGGGTCGGTAGTGTAATCATAACCCCTGCATAAGACATCAAACTCGAAAAGGAATGCATCGGGATCTTCTGAAGTTAGCCCATGAAAGGTAGGAATATTATGTAATGGGATAGTCTTCATGGGGGAATTAACAGATGTGTCAACAATAGGGTATTGCAATGTAGAAGTTTGAGGTTGCTGGTTATTATCCATTTGATCAAAAATATGCCAATATTCTTCAGGGATCTCCAGAGTTGGAGAGTTATTCCTAGGATGTTTACAAGAGGCTAAAATAGTTCTAATAGCACTACCTTGAGCTGGAATAAAGGGTGTCCTCTGCTCAGTCACTACTTCAAGAGATCTAGGTCCTGATAATTTAATTTCAAGATTGTCTGTTTCTCCTTCTCCTTCACGGAGGTTGCAAGAAATTCCTTCTTGTAAAGGGCGAGTTTGTGAATTCTCAGTATCTTGAAAACTCTGCTCAATCCCTTCAGTCTTACTGTGAATCTTAGTGTTAGCTACAAATGGTGATCCTGCGGCTTGAAGGAAGTCAGTAGGATGTCTGGGAGCGACAATTTGGGGTCCTACAGATGACTGAGACTCGGCTTCTCTTAAGATTTCGTCAATAAAAGTTGATCATCCAAGGGTCACCAGTCCCTTAGGTTTTTCAGGTTTAGAAGGAGGAATTTTGTCTTTTTTAGGTCTTTCCCTCTTAATCATTCATACAGAAATACAAACATTCATTCCTACCTTAAACTCTTACGCAATTCTGCTAGAAATCGGGCGGATGACCGAGCATGTTACTCATTCTTTACGCAGCCTCTTACTCCCCGGCAATGGTGCCAAAATGTTGGGTGCTAACAAGTGTCTTTAAAAACTCCTAATTGCCTCACATTAATTATCAACCAAGGTAAGTCTTTTTATCTCAAGTGTGTACATAGTATGTGCAAGCTATTCATACAAAGAGTAATGCGAAAACCAATTGTTTAATATAGATACAATCATAAATCTTGAAACTTAAAAGGAAGTGATTCATCTACACATTAGAACACAAAACTGTAATTCACTCCTAATTCAACTAATTCAAATGATAATCAACCAAGAGAACTGAAGCATTAGCCAAGCTCTTTCATCTAGATCTAAACTATTGAACAGAAGGTAAGTATTATAAATAATTTTCTATGCTTTAAGTAATCAAAACAAATTCTATTCGCTAGCAACTAATTCCTTAAAGAAATAAATTAGGAATGCGTATTCAAAGAAGTAAATTGGACATGCGTATTCAATGGAAATAAATACCAGAAATGCGAATTATCAAAAGTATTGCAACTATAAAGCGAAAAGGTAGAATATACTTGCAACAAACAGAAAAGTATAACACAAATAATAGCAGCGAAATTCACCAGAGATCGGGCCCTTAGCCACCGGTGAATATTGCTTAACTATTCCAAAATAGTTGAATAAACAGCAACGCGGATTATGTATTAATCATCACATTCAATTGACATTACAATCCGATCTTTGTTCAAAACTATGTTCTGTGCATTATAATCACGAATTATGCATAAAATGAAAGATACATGTTATCCATTATCCGAGAACTAGATTTCCTTGTCCTTTTATAGCTAAAAAGGAAAGATAAGTGTGATCCCTCAGGATCAGGAGATCCTTACGGATCCATGACAAAATGCTATCCTCGGATGGTTCGTTCGTATCTGCACTATCCTTATTGATTTATCTTCGATTCGACCACATTTAACGCGTCCTCTTTGCCGTGATTAAGTCCTATTGTTCCTTCTGTTATTTCCAGCATAAAAATCAACAAGAATTAGTTTGCATGGTTAAATCGCATTAGGATCATCTTTTCATTCATTCTTCATCAAAATCCTTTCATTATATTATTATATCATAGCAAAAAATGGATAAGAAAGAGGAAAAAGGATAGTAATCAAGAGTAAATACATACCTATTGCAAGGCTCAACACCTGACCCAGCTGATACTCGATAATGTTAGCTGAATTACCAAGAAGCCAAAGACTCGAACGCTCACGTGGGACGGTGGTACTTAGTGGCCAAATTAGGGCATCCTTTCCCTATAAGTGATGGTGCAGGAAAGCGCTAGATCCTCTACCCTTACCTTGATGTATTTTATTCGGCTAACTAGGGGCGTCGCCAACTCTTACGGGATGTTGTGCCAGCACTCGCAATATATCTTCTCAAGGCCCAGTTACATTTGAGTGTGTGAGGATGAATAGGTCTTCTACGATTTTAGTATCATACACAAACAAACAAAAACCACATTTTTTGATTGACTGATCACATAGGATTAATTTAAAGGGAGAAATTATTTTATTTTCGCTTTTTTTTATGTATGCGATCGGAATTTTTCTTTGATCATAATCTCTATCCTCTCAAATATTTCCAAAGCTAGACCTAGTTGACACCAGAACAGACCCAACGAGACCTCATCGATCTAGACTTCTTTTGGACCTCCCCCATTACCGGGAGGGGTTCCAGGTCTTTCACCATGTAGGCGTCAAAGACAGAACACTTCCACCATTATTGGTTCATCATTTATTGGGGCATCCTTAGTTGGGAACACTGGTCGGCCTCCCAACGCCACACCACATACCACTCCTCCCACAACCCTTAGAGGATAGAGGAGTGCTACCCATTTGGGAAGCCAGTCGAATACACAGCAGGGTACGTCACAGATAAACCCTCTTCCTAACCAGAACTTTGTGTTTTCATAAGTTGCAATGGCTTCAACCTCGCAGTCACCTTTCTTAGCTTCGTTGAATCTACCATATTTAACAAAGTTGACGAATGACCCCATTTCACATAACCCTACATGGCCTCCCATGCCCACGAAGCTCCCTTCGGACATTCTAAAGTTCGAAGGAAAGCAAGCGGAAGACCCAGGAAATCATGTCATGACCTTCCACCTGTGGTGCTCATCTAATAGTATCATTGACGACACTATTCGATTGAAACTATTTCAATGCACTCTGACAAGAGTAGCAGTGAAATGGTATGTCGAGAAACCCTCTGATACACATGGAACCTTTGGCACCCTCGCCACTGCGTTGCTAATATATTTTCAGTTACCCATCCACCATGACTCTAGAATGGAATTACTAGCACACTTTAGTCATACTCGCGTCGTCCATTTCTCGGAGCATCTCCACGAATGGCGGTGGCGGCGTAGTTTATGTAAAGCCAAATTCAAAGATTGGGTACTTTTAGACTTGTTCCTGAAAACTCTCACTGCAACGATTTCGAATGATGTGGCGCAAAAAAGGCCCATATCCGAGGAGGACGCCATCAGCAAGGCCTAACAGCTCGAGCTAATTTATATGCAGTCAAGATATATTTACAATATTCTGTCGAACGCCCCGTGCCTGCAAAATTATAAAGAATTTCCTGGCGCGTCGAACTCTGCCAACAGTCTAATTTGTTCATTGACCCAAATTTACCTAGGCAACATCAGTCAAAACCCTGGTTATATGTATGATTTTACCCAGAATGTACCACAACCTATTTTTCAAAGTCATCATATGCCTCAGCAAAATTTGACCAATAGGGCGTCGTCATATCACCATGGAGGACCCTATCCTCCAACTCAAGGGACCCAGTACGAAAATAGACATACTGAAGGAAGAGCTCCCCCCCAACAGCTAGGTGCAAACCAGGGACCGTGTTATGCTAAGTCCCCAGCACAAGACCCACCTATGCAAAATAATGCATAGGTGAACTTTGTGCAACCTTCCCAAAACCAACCACACCAATCATATAACCAGGAGAACTACCCTCCAAAAATGGTTAATAAAAAAGGAAAAAAAAATCCCAAAGGGAAACCTGGATAGGGGGGAAAGAACCAGCAATGCCCTCCATGATCTTAGGCTGGAGGCAACTCCAACTGAAATAAAAACCAAGAGCCAAGTAATGCCCAATGGAAAAGTAAAAAGCTACCTCTTAGAACAAACCACTCTTGTTCGATCTATGGTGAGTACGGCCATTATACTTACCACTGTCTCGATCTCCCTGAGTTAAAGAAGCTGCAGAATAACCGAGGACAATGAGGATCTTCCCAGCAGACAGCTATGATGCAGGAACCTTTCCCCCATCAAGGGATAGTTAGCACTCAGCAACAAAATCCAAACAACTCCAGAAAAAACAGCCACGAAATCTACATGACTGGCGAAGAGAAGTTTTTTCAAACACGGAATCGCAATTACGACACCCCACCAGACACCAATGCGTCAGGGGCTAGTACCAGTGCACCAACTGCACCTTTGACCATTTCAAATATGCCTATTGAACCATTGCCAAAGATGGCCAAGGGACCAAATAGGTGAACAGGAAACTACTCCAAAGTGTCCCATAATTATAGCATCGTGGACGATTTAGCCCAATTTCCCGCTACTATGTCAGCTTTGGAAGTATCACAGTCATGCACAAAACAACGGAAAGCCTTTCTTTTTGCGTTAGGTGCTATCGACCCTGCCGATACGCGCCTAATGGCTTTTGATTTAGACAAAGCCACCCCTAGGCTTCCTTTGATGGTCGCCTTTCAGATACTAGTGTTAGTCCAAAATATTGCCATTCACCGATGTGTCATTAACAAGGGTGCATCCATGTGCATCATGTCAAAAAAAATTTGGCAAAAGTTAGGGTCTCCCGAAATAAAACCATCAGTCATCATGCTTATGAAATACGATGATCATCCTTCGACCCCCGTCGGTCTCTACCAAAACGTCCCGGTCTACTTAGCCAGAAATATGGTCCTTATAGACATTGAAGTCTTGGACGCTCACTTGGACTATAATATACTCCTTGGTCAGAGTTATATGTATGCCATGTCATCCATAGCCTCCTCTGTCTTCCGCATCATGATGTTCCCCCACGAGGACCACATCATTACTGTTGATCAATTGACGCATAGTGAGAAATGACCCCCAAAAAACACAGATGTAATTATACCCTATGTAGATACATCCTTGGACATGCTTTCACGGTACCAAGAGTATGGCCCTGGCCAGTTCAAGCCATCATCCATCCTAGGATCATTCCTAGGAGATCCCCCCATTATACCTGAGTCATCACCCGATGTTGTAGGGGCTCTGGTGTGCATGATGTCCACATCAAGCGCCGAAGCTATTTAGGACAAAGACAAAAGCAGTAATGACACTGAGTCCTCGGCCACGGCAGCCTCTCTAGACTACGTCACGTCCCAAACCCCTTTCCTCTACCCCCCAGCTGGTTTCATCTCCCAGCAGGTTTTGGCAACAGTGGTGTTACCAAACATATTGTTTTCAATACCAATTTGGTATCTCATTCCCCCTACGGGGACAGGAGCCACACACATCACTGCCACAGGGTTAAAACCCCTCAGTCCCAAGGAGGCCCCACCTATTCAAGAAACGGTCGAAACCATCCTTGCAAAGGAAATTCCCATTGCAAAACTGATGAATATGGCTAAGAAAACCGAAAAGAGAGCAAAGAAGCTGGAAACTCCCGCCATACAATGGGAATCACCAGTCTACGCCATATGCGACGAGTTAAAACTACTCCTAGGCTCTGAGGCAGACATCGCGACACCATGTTCCCGTAAAAAGGAACCTACCACCAAAGGTAAAGGAAAAGCATTGTGTACCAGTCACGCATGCGCTATATGCACCAATTATGGGCACTATACCCATCATTTCCCATAGATCCCGTGATATAGGGATGCCTTACACGCCATCGATCGATCCTATCAAGAGCATCCCCCCACCCAGTCTATTAGAGATGAACTTGTATCATCCTCTACCTACAGGAATAATGATGATCACCTGAAAGGCTCCCTGCCAGACCCCCTCCCCCAATCGAAAGGTGCATACTTTGTGATGAGATTGATCATTTCATCATTTATTTCCCAGCTTTGGAAATGTTCCAACGATGGTATCCATTCCATATAGTATATCGCGACAACATGGACATACAGTATTCATGTCAGATATATGGTGACAACCACCCAGTGCGTCGTTGTCACTACATACCTAGATTCCGTGCAGCACTAGCTTGTATGCGATCAACCATAGTCCGCCTCTCCCAAGAAGATGACATGGACTTAGAATCCATGAGAAACTCGACAACCCAAGAATATGTGGCGAACAGATCCATCCTATTATTTTCAGATGAAAAGCGACCAATCAGGGAACCCCTAGATACCCCCAACCGCTCTCTATAAAGAAGACCAACATGCGCGTTATGAAAAATGCCCAATCATGTGGTCGCCATTTGCCCTGATTTAGCAGTGTTACGACACTGGTACCATACCAGACCACAAACTAAGCATGACGGGACCCCCATGTCTAGGCTATTTTTCCCTATTTTTTAGGGCAATCATTGTGGACAGCATTGTACTTGTATCTCATGATTATGTCCCCTCATCGATATAATTCATACAATAGAGAAGAAGAGGGATGATGAGCTCAAATTTTACAGAAATTACATTACCCCTAAGCCAGCGACCCCACACCCACATGGGCGTGATGGGAAAACTAGGACGACACACCAACTAAGCATGACCCAAACCAAACCTAGGATAACATGTGGACTATGTGACCTCAATGACCACCGATTCAATCAGTGTAAAGAACTAAAGCCCCTCGCAAGCATTTTTCGCACGGTCTCTTCTCTTCCACAGAGACTTCTCTCTAACCAAGAGAAGATCACGTGTACCTATTTCCGGATTTGTTCACAATTTCATCATACAATTAAATTTGCGCATCTCCCCAAGCTAAGAGCGGCAAGAGAAGCATTAAGTCTACACTCCCCCAAATATTTAAACACACCAAAGCCAAAAACACGGAAATGGAAGCAGAAAACCATCTCTTCTACAACAGATCCTTTCCAAGCGTCCACATCAGGGATGACGAGTAGTGTTTTTCCCATACAATCTACTCAGTTGGCATAGTGGTACCATGCACCATTTGCACTGGCCAGAACCACGAACCAGAGGCATTCCCGTTAATGGAAAAAATCAGGCACCTCTGCAGCAGGCACAATTTCCACCCATAAGAAATTGACCATCCTAGCAGGGAACCCAACTTTTCCCTTACGCAAACTCCCATCACGGAGATTTTTCCCCCACCGAACGCCAACGACACGATACACCACATATGATTAGTATCATCGCATATCGAAAATAGGATTGCATCCACCCCCATGTCTCAGGACTCCCCCCTTATTCATGTCACAACAAGTTAGGGTTCATTGCGATTTTGAATTGATTTCCATGAGATCCCGAATTCACATGCCACCATCGAGCTCCTCGATCATACCCAGCCCCTAGAACAGTGCCTAGTACAACTAGAGCTCGTTGATGAAAGTCGACAGCAGTAGCTACAACACAATGAGGCCCATAGGAAACGGGCAAAAGCATCATTCGACCGTCACATCAACCCTCGCTCATTCACCGAGGGAGAACTAGTCCTCCGCTATGATGTCGCAAAAGAAGCCCTAGGGCTAGGAAATTTCGAAACCTTATGGAAAGGACCCTACATTTTAAAACATTTCCTCCATCAGGGGGCATACATCTTGACAGAACTAGACGGAGCATGCCTCAGCAACCCCGTCAACAGCCTTTACCTCAATAAATTCTACCCATGAGGGCCAAACTGGCCCTGCCCTAAGATTTAACGTACACAAACCCAACCACTTTAAATTTTTGACCAAAGTACTTAATACAAAACGCGCTCAAAGTGCCGCCATAAATTACCAACCCGAACCTTACTTCGGATTTGTTGATGGAGCATCAAGATGGTCTCAAAGTTTAGCAGCAGCTGCCCGGTTCATCTATCACCCTTACCGATCACCACTCTACACAAACAGTGTGTGCATCGATTCGAAAAAAAATAATCAGGTAGAATATGACGTCGTCATTGAACTTATGTGCGACGCCCTCCATCAGGGCATACGCCATATGCATGTCTACCTTGATTCCCAGTTAGTAGTGTTGTCGTTAAACCAAACATTTGAGACAAGAGATTCACATCTATTTAGAAAATATTTGTGTGTAAAAATATTAAGCAGACAATTTGAATATATTACATTTACACATGTACCAAGGAGTCAAAACCAAACAGTTGATCGCATAGCTAACAATATTCTAAACTGGAATGCATCTCGGATAAACCACCATACATAAAAAATCAAAAACATAGATATACATCAGTATAACATCATCCATAAACAGAAACAAGTGGCACAACATGTAGAGCTGCAAAAAATATCTCTCTCTCATATATATATATATATATATATATATCATGGTGTATATGTCTGAGTACAAAAAATAGTGTCGCTAACCCATCGACCAGCCCAAAGATACACAAAAAGTTGTCAAAAATAGGGGAAGCATCCTCATAATGGGTGTTTTCCCCGTGTACAAGTAAACTCTAGGGCGGTGCTCCCCCAGGTGAGGCACTTGGACCCATAGCTGCTCCCGGTACCACTACTGAAGCCGTCGTCAAAACTGAGACTACCACCCGACGTAAAATAACCCGATAGTCCCTCTCCCAGGGCATCACCGTCTCCAGCCAGACCTCCTCGACGTTATCCAAAAAAACTCAAGAAGTCATCCCTTGGGTCAAGCAGTCAACTCAACCCCAGCCATCCTCTAGAACTGACACCCGAGTAGTCAGCTCAGCAATGCACGCCTCCGCCACATCAGCGCGTGCTGCCTCCGCATCGGCACGAGCTCGCTCGGTCACAGCCTCAGCAGTAGCCGAGTTGTTGCCCTCTCCTGAAGGGCCAGCACCACCACCAATTCCACCACCCTAAAGCTGTGCAGCATCTCCTCCCAGCCCCCCATGACCGCCCCGAGGCCTCCGAAGAGGACCGTGGCCAACCAATCGAGCCATGGGGTGACCTACTTCGCCAACATCTGCAAGAGTAACCGAAACTATTTCAGTGTCACCATCAAAACAAATAAGCACATATATACTCAAATAATTTCAAAAAACATAAAAGCATACCTATTGGCCCCCAAGCATAACCAGGAGGGAGACCCATCTCTGGATCCCCCGGGAATTCCATCCCTACATAAGGGAATGGCAGAAACATCTGGGAGTTGACCTCAAACCAGGCCTTCGTCATGGCGTTCCATTAACGCCCCACCATACCCCCACCCCCTCGCAGCATCACAGGAGCCCAGCTCCTCATGCAAGGCTCCTCTGGCCCCCCAGGAGGCACCGCCACCACTGGTCTCAACAACACTACCCTCTCGTACATAATGCTACATAGAATATTGGCGTACGCAAACAACTCTTATCCATTTCGAACCTTGTTAAGCTGCGTCACCATCTCATCATAGAAGAAGCGGACAAAATCAAAGAAGTGCCCAGACCTCAGCCGGTGCAACACTCCAACCTATGGACCAGATACCCGATGTGGAGCCGACAACCCTGTGAGTCGCACAATAGCTGCCAGAGTGCACTGCTCGGCCAGGTCTGTCACCGAGGAAATGTTAGTGCACCCCTTCGTAAGGGGAACCCCGCCACAATGACATGCCCGGAACCTCTCCAAGTCCACCCTCCCAGAAGGGAGTGGATACCGCAACGCCTCACCATGAGGCAGTACCCCGATCACAAAGTATACAACCATCTCAGGACGGATGGTAAATTTATTCCCACGCAACACAAACATGTTGCAGCTCCTGTGCCGATGTTGGATCAAGTAACGCAACAATCGGTCCTGAGACTGAAGAAGCTCGTTCTCCACAAACTTTAGGAGCCCCCATTGCGCCAATTGTTGACACGCCTGACCATCGGTGGCTAATGTCGTACGAAGCTCGGGCCAATCCCGTTCCCTCCATAACAACCTATCATCCAAACAAGAACCCATTAGCAATATAAAAACATCAAAAAATAGGAAAAAATTCAAAAAACTTGCCTCGGCCTTTTGCGTGCCTGTCCCTCATATATGTGCACTCAAGGCGCACCTGTATTTCTCACAGGAGCATGTAAGTCGTGCCAAAAAAGGGGAATATATCACTTAAAGCATGCAAAACCCCAGAAAATGCACACATAAGGCGCTCTCTTACCTTGATCACCCGCGCAATCTAGGGCAAAAAATTACTCAAAAACTGTACAAACCAATTTTGTACGGATCCCGGCAACCTCAGACTGAAAAATTAAAATGCAGGACGTCATGGAGGTTACCTGGGCATGATATCGCTGGTTCTTAGGCTGACTGCAATGGTAAGAACTACTCCGTAGAAGCCTCTGACCTCTCAAAAACTCAACAAGTACAAATGAATTGAATTAGGGCCATATTCACCTATATACCGCCCTTTCCAAAAAAATTGGAGGACCATAACAAGAGATCTGTTAGGGTCCTATAATAATAGGGTTCATAAATTTTGAATTGACTTTGATAGTCTTGTAAATATGTACATACCTTGCTTTCTACAAGTTGTTTTCCCATATTTTGAAAAAATGAAAAAAAATAATAATAAGTCAAAAAGAGGGAAAAAGTCCTAAAAGAAAGATCAAAGGACTTAGAAAAATATAGACCCAAAAGAAGAAGGAAATAAGACCTGAAAGTGACCAAATCCAAATGCCACTACTTTTAATTTTACTATAAGAATAATGATTATGTGCAGAGTGTCAATAAATGCCATAATCCATGATCAGTTAAACAGTTTAATCTTAACTTTTCATGTTTTAGATAGTGAATAAAGATTTGTCAAACAGTTTAAACTTGACAAATCAGTAGATAGGTAGAAAATAATGAGGAGCTCAACAGTTTAATCTGAGCCCTCGGATGAAATAAGGTAGATCTAGATAGTTTTATATTTTCAATGAAAATGTTTTAAGTTTGCAAGTCTAAATGCACTTGCAAAATGAAGAAAAAATGCTAGAAAGTAGGTAGAAAGCAGTGGAGCAATCATGTAAATAAAACCTCATTGGGAAAAATCTCTAATTTCCCCTCCCCTATAGGTATTCAGTATTCTAAAATTTTAGTCAAAAGAGGCTCAGAGCATTTCTCTGACTTCTGTTGGGACCGAATCCAAGGCTCGATGACTAATAAGTTAAAAAATATCGAATTCCTACCTTAAACCTTCATTCATCAACATTTACCCTTCATTCATACATCAAAACCCCTTTTTCTAAGTAAAGGCACATTCTTACTTAGTAAAATTGTAACCCTAAAATAACTAATTTCATCCCTTCAAAAGCATTCATAAAACCCCAAAAATACATTTTGTCCAAAGTTAAAGTGTAAAATATTAAAAAAGACAACATTGCTTTGCTTTGTCTATCATATACACTTTACTTAGAGATAACATGTGTTTTATTTTACATTTCACTACCCTTTCATATTAACTTTTAATTTATTTTTATTAAATCCCTAAAAATACCCTCTCGTAGTTATTAAGTCCATTATATCTAAATAACCCCAAAAAAGCCCACTATTTTAATGTTTAGACCAAAGTCTATTATCCCCACGTGCATAAATAAAAACCCCGACTATAAGCCCTTTGGTCTAAACTTATCATTATTTGAAATACCCCGCCCCTATAGTTTTAAAACCATTCAAACAGTTAAAAACTATATAATATAATAAATCGCGTCCACATATGTTTTATTGAAACATCTTTATAAATGTTTTAAATAAAAAACATTACCCCTGCCTATATTCATATAATCCTAAGTTTTTGAATTAAACAAATGTTTATTTATAAAGTTCAAGAACCATGGCCACCTATGCATAAAAGCCCACACCCATATACATTGATTAAAACATTGTATATATGTTCAAACCTTATATACCCCGCCACGTCTTAACCCATCCACTCACATATATCATCTCGGTCCCACTTCTTCATTTCAATGCAACTCTCAAACTAATCTTGACCCTTTGCATTGATCTCTCTAATCCGGCGGCTGATATTTGATATCGCATGGAAAAGATGCACGACCACCCAAATGCCAAAGCTGCACGAAATCGGTGGTTTCGCCCATTCCTCTCTCCTTCACGTGGCCTTTCCTTAATGGATCGCGTGGGTTGAGTCTAAAACCGCTTACCACCGAAACCCCGCGCGATAACCAATCTAGTTTTTTCCATTTGAAATCCAAAATAGCCCTCCCACCTTATGCAACCTGTATTCAATGCTGATTAATGCAACCAATATGTTTTAATAAAACCTTTGATAAAAGCATTTCATTTATCAAATCTTCTTGTGCTTTAAACCTAATACCTCTACAAAATTCCCCTCGACTATAAGAAACCCTTTTAAAACCATTTTCCACCATTTTTCATGTCAGAAACCTCCAATATTTGCCCAGTAAACCTCTAAAGACTGTTGAGGAGCTGTGTATCGCTCCAAAAAATTCATTGAAGCCTTCAACTCATAAAATAACCTCAAAAACCTTTCCAAAAGCCGATACCTGCATTACAACAGGTATTTTTCTTTAAAAAATCAAACCTGCAATCAATTTCAGGACCTTTTTACAGAACAAACAATTTCAGAGTTTTAAAAAAAATAGATTAAAAACTGCATAAAAGTCCCAAAAACAGGCCAAACTCTGGCAAATTTTTCCCAGAAACTTGTTTCTCAGCTGCGCACCATTTATGAAGAAATTTAAGAAGTTTACACAGTTTTCAAGCTCTGATATAGCCAGAAAGCCTCTACAGGTACCCCAAACCCTTTGAGATCCTTTTTAAAAGAATTTTCGGTCCTATTTCCATTAAAAATATTCAGAAAACCCCTTTTTTTTGTTTTAAACCAATTCTAAAGCCTCCAAATCTCTTTGATAGGCCTAATTGAATAGAAAGCCTTAAGAAAAGCCTATACTTTGCCAAAGTTGCCCAATTAAGCCTCTGCTAAAGTAAATTGCCCCTGCAAACTGTTTAAACTTGTAGAGGAAGATCAAAATGCCTAAAAAACAGAGTGCAAGCAAGCTTGAAGGTTCTAAAGCTCCTAAACCTACTCCTTCCATGACTCCAAATACTGTTATTGTTGTTAATCCATTACAACCCCTAGTAGTTGATATTGAACACATTCCCCTAGATGATATTGATTACAAAATAGCTCATCCCATTATTGAATTCAATCTGCTAGATATCCATAACTAGTGCTATGAGAAGTCATTAGATGATCATGAAGAAGCTCATATTTGGGAATCCAATTTGCCCAAATATGTAGTCCCACTGACTCACCCTTGTCAAGATATTATTAGATTATGTCAGCAGTACTATATTCCTGAACAAATAGCTATTGTGAATGCCATGAAAGAAGTCCTATTTACCATCACTGCAGAGTCAATTAACCAAATGTTGCAGCTTCAACCAGACCCCCAAGCAATCCCTTTGTCTATTGAGGCCCTCACTAAGCTATACATTGGCCTAGATTTTCCTAAAAGGTTCATGATTTTTCAGACTTTTATGCCTGTGCATGTTGAAATTCCCAAGTTAAATCCTCCATATTCAACTGCTAAACTCATTGAAGGTTCAAGGCATGTAATCTCCATGATTTCCTTCATCCTTGGGTATTTCACTGATGAGCACACTGATGAGTCTACCTTGGGATTCTTGTCCACCTTTTCTCCAAGTCAACCACCTTCAGTTATCTTTGATTATGTTGGTTTCATTGCTGATAGTATTCACTATCAATTGACCAATTTAAAACTTGAGGGAGTATTCAGATATACCTCCTACCCTTTCCATTTGTTCCTATATTTCCAATCAGATAATTTTCCAATCACTCTTCAAAAACTGGACATAGAGTCAAATCCTCAATCTGTCATTTTTTGGACATCATTGCTCAGAAAATAAGGTACAAACTTCAATTATTCAGAGTTTTCAGAGTTATTTTTACATCCAGTTATCACCATCTTGACCAAGACAAAGCAGCCTAGAATAAGTGAAGAAATGAAGAAAATATTGCAGTTATCAGAGCAAGGTAAGGTTGGTGATTGGTACTTATATGAGAAATACACTAAAATCAGAGTCTTTGGGTCAAACTTGTTGCCTTACAAGTTACCCAAACATCCTCCAAAGAGGATCTTTGCCTTGGAGTATATCAGGCAGATCCTAAATTATGATTCAATCAATTTCATGACAGCTAAGAAGAAGACCCAATTCAAACTTAAAAATCAAATTGGGCCATTCATGTGCAATCACAGGGATGCAGAAATGGAAGCAGCAAATCAACTATTGGAATATAAATTTGAAGAGAGTTTCCCTTGGAACTATGATCCACAAGGGACCTTGAGCAAGTTGAGGGTAAAATCAAAATTAACACCCTTTATACATTAAGCTAAACCAAAAATAGAAAAAATTTCCAATCAGCTTGAATGGATTGAAAACACATTAATAGATGCAGTAAACAAAGGTAATACTAGTCATACCTTAGAGACTGCAAATCAACCAGAGAAGTCCATCAAAACAATAAGAGAAGAAGGAGCCTATGTGGTAGAGACTAAAACAGAAACAAAGTTCAAGGTCATTTATAACAAAAGGCCAAAATTAGATACAGCAGGTAAAGGAAAAGTGACAATAGATGTTGAAGAAACAGATCCTTTAAATACCAACACTGATTTTCCAAAAAAAAATGTAGCTACTTTAATTATCAATGAGCCAAATCAGAATGAAGGACAACTTAATAATGAAGATACAAAAATGATGGAAAGAAAACAAAGTGTGGAAGCTTCTTCCTCACATTCAGCTGAGGAAAAGGATTTGGATATTAAGGAGAAATATAAACAAATCAAGTTGAAGAATGAGGAAATCAAAACTGAAATTTACTCTCAGTTCTTGAAACAAAAGCCATGTAATAAAAATAGATTCCTATCAGCATTTTATTACTCAATTAAAAAATTGATTATGTCAGTATTGCAGCCTACAGTATCAGTGCCAAAGACAGTTGCTGACTATAAGAAGGTTGATCTAGAAGTAGCTACAGATAGCATCCATGAACTAGATCAAATAGAATTTCATAGGCAAAGCTCATAGATGTTATATTCCACAGTTACAACAAAAGCTATGAGTGCTCATAAGCTTCAAAACACCATCTCTAACATGCAAGATCAAATGAAGATGGTTAAAGCTTCATTATATGCCAAGGATCTAAGGATAAAAGCCTTAGAAGAATTAGTATTGCGGGTAGGATATGATCCTACAAATATTAAAGCAGCAGAAGCATTGGTAAAAAGGAAAAATGAGGATATAGCAGCCTTGAGGAAACAGCTCAAACTTCCTCAAAGCGAGCATCCTCAGAAAAAGGAAGTATTACAGGAACAGAAGGAAAAAGATGAAATGATGAGTTTAATTCTTCAGCTGACAGCTCAGATTAAGGAAATGGAAGTACAGATGGACCAACTTGTCCAATAAAAGGAGACAGTAAAAGAACCAATGATTCCTATAGTCATCCCAGTCATCACTGCAGCAGTGCCTTCAACTTTAGGAGAAAATTTGGCACCCAAAGAACCACTAGCCACTGCAGTGCCAGTGACTTCTTCCACTACATCAGCCACTGAATCATCTACCACAGTAGTATAGCCTACAGATGATGCCAGCAAGATAGTAAAAACAATGTAAGAGATGTCTTTGAAGACAAATGAAATTAACAGGTTGACAAAGATGATTGAAAATCTTGAAAAATCAAATAAATTAGCTCAAGTAAATGCTAAGATACATGAACAAAATGCCAACAGATTGAGTGAAGAGTTAAAGAAGTTGCAAAAATAATTAACTCTCAAGGATCAGATATCATACATAAAAAATTTCCTATGGAATAATATCATTGAAGCTATCCATGACGTATGGCCTTCAATTCAAGTAATTTTTTAGAAGAGAGAATTATTGCTAACAGCCCAAGCAGAAATTCAAAAAACTCAAACTGATTTGGCTGGAAAACCATAACAGGCTGTAATATTAATCAATTTCCTCAACAACAAAAAATGGACAAGAATTGGAAAAGCTCAAAATAACAGACAGAACTACCACTATCCTAGAAATCAGAAAAGTCACCACAAAGAGAAATTTGATGAGGCAGCTTGAAGTAAAATGTGAAGGTATTAATACTGTTATAACTAGATTTATGGTTAAGTTCACAAATTTGAGGCAAAAAGGACTTCCTGATATCATGGTTATTAATGATAAATTGATGCCTCAAAATGATTATGACAAGAAGATAAGAGAATATGCCAAGGAACAGGTGAATAAACCAACAGGTCAAGGCATCCCCACAGGAAAAGTGTTACTGAAGAGTTTTGAAGATTTATTTTACTTACAGTATGAGATCAAGCACTTATTTGTCATCAAGCCCACCTTTGCTAGATATACAGAAGTTGATGAGAACTTTAGGAAATTAAAGAATATTCAAATTCCTAAAAATGAGGATTAGAAAGCTCTTATAGATTTACTGTGAAGGATAAAAACAATCAAATAAAAAGAAGACAAAAAATAATTTTCAGAATGACGGTCAAAACAGGTTTTATTTATAGCAGTAAACATTTTTGACTAAAGGTTAAAAGGGTATCAATTAAATAGTATCAGTGAATAAAGAGTATCCGAGAAAGAGTATCGGTCAAGGCAAGTCAGATTTCAAAAAATATCTAGAGGCTAGCAAGGAGGACACAAAGGCAGCCACCTGCTTTATCCTCAAAACTGTTTCTATTTCTTATGGATAAAATAGGACAGCTTGTTGATTTGTTAAGTAGCTATCTCTATTTTTATTGTAAATATATTTTATTTTCCTAAGTTAATTCCTAAAGTCATCTAGGATATTTTGTAAAACATTATGTATAAATACTTCATCTTTAGAAGTATTTTGTGTGGAATAAAATTGTTGGGATTGTTATAGTCATTTCTTCTTGGACTTTAATGCTTTTGTGTGTCAAAACTTCGAGTAGCAGGCTGGATCAAAGCAAATTGGCATCATACTTCAGGATTCCTGTGATGAGTTGTTTGGAGTGAAGTATTTTCTTCACTTGTCATTGTTTCTTTTCTCTGTTACATGCATCCATTTATGTTTATGCTAAATCTGAATGTATAACTAGGAGTATTACTACAGGGTATGTTAATAGCACCCTGTTTTAACTAGTTATCATTTATATGTTTTCCTTTGATTTCCAGTGTAGGGAACCCTTAATTTCTCCCTCTCTCGTTTGACCTCTCCTACTACTTCCCTTTTCCGTATTTAAGTATTCTTAAGTGCCCTTTATCCCGATCATACCACCTCACAAAAACAACTTTCCAAGATCTACAAGGGTTATCTATCTTGCCCTGAAGACATTTGACCTTTTTGCCCGTGATCCTAGTCTTGTTAGCTTGATTTTGACTCCATAGCCCAATGGACAAATAGATTTCCCACTATCCATCCTTTCAAGTGATTTTTCCCACCAAATCTATCAAAACCAAACCAAAACTGCACTTTCATAACTAGCCTAATATTCACAAATTTAAACAAAGTTAAACTTTAAAGAGAGAGCCCTCTCTGAACCCTAAGAAGGCTAGATCCTAGAATTTGAAGTAGGTTTGTGGTTACCTCTAGAATTCTTGGACTAAAAACCAAAATTACACAACTTAAGAATTACTAGAGTGATAACAAGATCAAAAGTTCTATTCTCTGAACCGAAAGTAGAATTGTGATCAGCACTCCATAACGAACAGAGGCGATGCCACACATTCGCACTCCCGAAAAAAAATAAAAAATAATAATAATAAAAAAAAAATTTAGCACCGGCAGGTATTCCCTCTCTCATCTTCTTTTTTAAAGCTCATGACTTTCAATAATATTTGATAAGGAAGATGCTTTCACTTGAGGTAGTTTTTTTTGCAGGAAAGCTCAAAAAGTATCCAACACTCCATCCACTGAAAGTTCTAGAGAAGGTATCATTCTACCCCTAGCATGATAGAGTCCCATAAAACTCTACATATCCTGACATCATTTATCCATCAGAAATTAACCATAAGTTCCACATATCTGACCATGTTTATCATCACCTCGCCCTGCACATGATAAACATCCTCGTTGGTCGCTAGAGCCTCCCCTCCATGGCGCTCGTCACCCATAGTAGACCATACATCACAGCAAAAGTGATGCCATGGCCATATCACTTTAGTCCGGGAAGCACCTCATGCCCATCCATCCATCATGCATAAGGTCAAGTTTTACCATACAAAATAAAACCCCTTTCCTAGACGATCAGGTTGTACAAGCATATCAAAAGCGCATTACCGCGCCTCGCATTTGGCCCACCATACCTCCATCAGCATAATCCTGTCTGCGATACTTTTTCATCCGCTTCATCAACCTCACACATGATACCAACCAATGGGGCCCCCACCCTCAGCAAAAAACCTTCCTCACATCATCAGTGAGTGACACTTTCATGTTTTGGGGCACCCGTCTCTGTGTTTTGTACAAACCAAACCCCATTATTTTATTCTTTTGGTAAGTGTACAAAGACAACAAATGATGCACTACATCCCCCACCTACTCATTCATTTTTTCTCCCATGGCAGCAGTCCCTGAACACCCTTGGTCGGAGTATCACACCCCAATGCAAAAGCCACCATGACACTCATGACCAGTTTATACCCACCCTGGAAGTCCTACTGACTCCGGGGATTTCCCCATTAGAAATAGTTATGACTGTCACCAAGCTGCTTATTATACTCTGACTTTGGGCCATTGAATCCCCATCATCATTTTTCAGTCACCCCTCGCCACCTTTCCTATGTTAAACCCATCACATCCAGGATCCTGACCCTTCATATCAGCGACCCCTCGTTCAGTTGAGGCCTCCTTTTTGTCAACTTCAGCACCTATTTTCCAAAAAGGAAGTGGTACCTTGGATCAGCCCTCTCCATAAAAGGGGCATCCTCGGGTGGCACTATGGGAGACATCATTTCCCAGAGATGTCATCGATCCTCTTGACATTCAACTAAAATGCAAGCTTTCATGTGAAGATGGTATCGTACCTTACAACCATTGCACTTTGATCAAATTCGTCAAAGACTCGTGCCTTCATAAGCGTCTCTTTCAGCAATGCTTACACAGGAAGGTCCCAACACGCACCTATGCCTACAATGTGCAGTTATATGCCATCCAAAGTTTACACATATGGGTACCATTTTCCACCTATTGTCAAATAAAAAACGCCCCTTAGGGCGTTAGCAGTCATTGTTATCAACCACCATATCACTACCATATTAGTGGCACAGACATAACATGTATCTATCAAATAGATTTGTTTAACTAGCCACAGCATTACCAGCATGGGACATGCCCGCCTCGTAGAAAATTTGTATATATTGTATTATATTTTCTTACAGGGGTCCCACAGGACATGGTCGTTCTTCGAACTGGTGCAGGGTGTCTCCAATTATGAGCTACACGTAGGTCTCTCTCTCTCTATGCATAGTATATAGAAAAGAAACTATAATGTATTTCGACTATACAGTTCTTCCTAGGCCTCACACATTAGGGGGCAACTGTTAACACTGGAAAATCATACAAGCAAAGACGACATTATTTAATGTCAGGAAGAAGGATTTACAAGGCTGAGAGACATTAGAGAATCTGGAAAGTATTTAAAAATCTCTAAGTTCTGAGGAAAAATCAAATTTTAGCAAGTCATAAATTCTTTTGCGCGCAAAAACCTTCGATAAGAGCGCATTTGCGCGACTTTTGACCCGAAAAGTGCGCAATCTTGGGAGTGGCAGAAGTCACTTTCTGGGACCACAAAAAGCACACTCCAGGACAGTGATTTCACACTTGAAATCACCTAAGGACAGCCACCAAAGCCTCCTTAGGACATCAAGGAAGCACATAATGGAATAAATGTGGCACACAATGGAACCATCCCCCTCTCTTGGGTCACCATCCACAATGTACCAAGAGAGGGAAGGAGGATTTGAATTCTCCTATAAAAGGCCACCAAGAGATGAACAACTTGAGATCACATTGTTATGTTGGCCATAATTTCCCCAAGAAATACCAGCAGTGTGTGATCTGGAGCAAAGATAGAGGGGACTCAATTGTTGGAGCTAAAAATCTTGATATAAATTATTAAAGACAAATATTAAGAAGTGTTCGGTGGTTTTTCTCCCGGAAGTGTTTCCACCTAAAAATATTGTCTATTGTCTCTGATATTGTGCATTATTGAATGGTGGTGTTTATTTAATAAAAAATTAAAAAATATTATTATTTAATGAGGTTTTCTTAACTTCAATTTTTTTTTTTTTTTAATTTCAAATTTTAATTTTGAAGTTCGCCAAACCTTGCAACATAGAATAAAATTAACTTGATTCACCCCACTCATAGTATTTCCAACAAAATAAATAGTTTATTTTCACTTGTCAATATCAAAAATTCAAAATGAAATTAACACTTCAAATTGAAATGTAACCCTTCCCCTCAAATTTGGTCTCTGCCCTATATGTTTGAACGAATTTGGTTGATTTTCGAATTTCTTTTATTTTAGTGAATCATTGTTTAAACATCAAACCTAAAGGGTTAGCCATGATTTGGTTCAATTTGAATTCTATATATATATATATATATATATATATATATATATATATATATATATATATATATATATATATATATATATATATAATCCGATGAAAATCAATATCAATAAAAAATTTAAAAATGTTATTATTTAATGATGTTTTCTTAACTTCAATTTGTTTTAATTTGTTAAATTTCAAATTTTAAAGTTGAAATTCTCCAAACCTTGTGACATAGGATCAAATTAACCATATCTCTATTTAAATGGCACACTCTTATACAATTCGATTTGATTTATAGTTTGATTAGCCATAACTCTATGCTACAATATTATGAGTTGAAGTTTTACTAATGATGTGGATGGAAAATCATTTACGAAAGAACAAAGTTTAAACATTAAAACTTTTCCAACAACGAAAATATAATTTTCCATTATTCAAATTGCATTCTTAAATGTATAAATAGATTTAGTGTTAAGTTAAGGAATGAATTATTTTAATTTCACTAGTTTAAATTTGTATGTATACAAAGGAGGTGGTTATTCACTTCATTTCTTATGGACTCTTGGTCTTCCTCATGACTCTTTATTTCAAATAACTATATGTTATGTATAGTACTGTAATAAGCCAAAAGGGTTATGTTTCTAACATTCATCCTCCTAATCCAAATGGTTGTTTGTGAGTCCAAGCATCATTTTTAACTTTTCAAATGTTTGCCTTCCAAGTTATTTAGTGAAATGTTTTGTAATTTCCTCATTTGTGGAATAATGCCTCAAATTAATAGCCTTGGCTTCTACATGATATCGAATTAGATAGTACTTTGTGTTGATGTTCTTGGTTTGATATTGGAATCTAGGATTCTTTGTCAACTTGATTGTAGAAGTATTGTCAACTAGAAGCTAAGTAGAATTCACTTGTTTCCCCTACAGATATTCAATTGTTTTCCTTACCAAACAATCTCCTTTATTTTTTTTGTAGTTGCCACATATTATACCTCTATTTTCATGACCTCCATGAGATAGTTGATGATCCAAAATTCATCAGATTTCCTAGAGTCGAGATTTAAATTTCTTTATCCCCATTAAGTCTAAATCTAAATATCCAATAGTTTAATTCATCTTCCCTAAGATACTTGAGTCCAAAGTCTTGAGTTCCTTTCACGTATTTCAGAACTCTATTTTCAATAGACCATTGTCCTTTGCAATTTTTTTGCATAAACCTACAAAGAACCCCAGCAAAAAATGAAAAATATGATCTGGTGGTGGTAAGGTAGATAAGACTTCCCACAAGATATCTATACTTGGTTGCATCTTCAAATTCATTCCCTTTGTTTGATGTGATATTCAAATTTTTTTCCAATGGAGTAGAAATATGGTTACACACAACCATGCTAAACTCATTCAATAATTCTCCAGTGTACCTATTTTGGGATATGAATATGTAATCAGGATGTTGAGTTAGTTCAATGGCCAAGTCTTAGTGAAGATATCTCAAATAAGTCATCCCAAAGCCTTTCTTCAACTCTTTCTTTATGAATGAAATATAGCCTTGAGTGTTCCATGTCATCAACAGATCATCTATATACACTACAATATGTACAATAATTTTTCCAACTCTCTTGAAAAACAAAATTGCATCATTACCAAGTTTGCAGTGCTTGTTTTGGGACATATAAGGATTTGATGAGTTTACATACCTTCTAGTCTTGTCCCTTCACAACAAACCTTTCGATAGAGACATGAAGACATTCTCTTTCAAGTCTCCATTAAAGAAAAATGTCTTCACATCCATTTGATGAACTTTCCCATTCATTTTGTGCTATTAGGGAAAATAGAGTACGATTGGTAGACCATTTTGTTGTGGGGGGGGTAGTCTTCTGATAATCAATGCCTTCATTTTGTGTAAATCTTTTTGCTATTATCCTTTATTTGTGTTTGTTAATAGAGCCATATTATTTGAACTTTTTTTTAAGACCCACTTGTATCCAATTGGTTTGGTTTTGAATGGAGATTCCATCAACTTCCATATCCCTTTCCTGATGAGAGAATTTCAGCAATGCTTCTTTCCACTCATCATCAGAAACAACTTCTCAAAGGAAGTTGGTAATAAGATAGTAAATAAATTCAATTCACAATCATATTAAAAATCCATATCATCTACATCACTTGAATCATAATTATCTACATCAACTCCATCTTATCTAGTGGAACTTCTAGTTCCTATCTTTCCATCCTCATCACGATGAACAATTTCAAACGTTTTGATGACCAACTTTTGTGGATCTTTATGATATTATCCAAGTTGCTCCATTAAATGAGATGGTGTTTCATTTCCATCAAGTTTTATCCTTTTAATCCTATCAATCACATCACCTAATGGATCTTCCTGATTTGATCAAGAGGTAGAAACATCCTTAGGGGGAGATGGTGCTTCAAAAGGAGATTCTAGATATTGATTTAAGATAGGGACCCTACCTTCAAGATGTGGGATTTCATCATAAAATTCACGATATGTCTTTACATGAGAGAATATATTAAAATGATCAAGCTACCACTCAATAGTTTTGTCAATCTTAGATGATTCAAGAAAAATAACTTCTTTGGAAAAAGTAGAATTTTGTTTACCTCGTCGTAAATTTATAATGATCCAAGCACCATGAAAATGATAAAAAAATCAATGCATACAATCCACTTCGAGGGGAAAACCTCATACTAAAATAAATCCAATACAAAAGAGCAAGATCAGTTGATCCTAAGATTGTCTCCTTCATGTATGTGTGTGTGTGTGTGTGGGAGAAAAAGAGTACAATTATAATAAAAGGGTACAATAAAATGTTTTATTCGGCCTACTAACATAACAATAGAAATATAATAACTCAATATATAGAGCTTAATAATTGGATTTATGTGTTTAACATGTCCCTCTCCTTCAAAAAAGAGTTGCCATCAACATTTGACTAATTGTGGGAATGTCTACATGAATAACTCATCTTCTTGTGTCACCTCTTCCATTGGTAGGTTCTTCCATTTAATGAGGTACTTAGAAATTGCTCGAATTCGCAATTTCTTAATCCTTGTTTCAAGGATTTTTACTAGTTTTAGTCTGATTTTCCTTTCATTAATCTTTGTTAAAATAGTTTGGATTGGGATCTTGTCATTGATTACATTCTTTAATAAAAAAACATGGAAAACTAGATGTATGAGTGAATATGGAGGAAAATCCAATTTGTAAGCCATATTTCCAATCCCTTACTTCAAATTCCCTTTCATGGTGATGTTCATCTACTTGTTGTTTCATTATATTTTTTGCAATAACCAAGTTGTCCTTCAATCATCTGAGAACCTCTTATTGGTGTTGCATGTGGTCCTCCACTTCTTGAACCTTTGCAGTACTTTCAAGGGTGATGTGATGGATAGAGATTGATATCCATAAAGTGTCATAAATGGGGACATTTCGATGAAGTATGGAAGGATGTGGTGTACCATCATTTTACGAAGGGAAACCATTTTGACCCATTGTGTCTATTTATGAGATGCAAAGCAATGAAGATATCATTTTGAACATTTGTTCACAATCTCAAATTTTCCATCAAATTAAGGATGGTAAGACTACTTGTGATTCAATTGAGTACCCAAATGAATAAATAAAAAATTAGTCCAAAATTTTCTAGCGAAAATTGAATCTTTGTCAATTACAACAATCTTCAAAATTCCATGTATATTTTGGATTGTTTTCATGAATATTGGTACCATTGTACTTACATTAAAAGGATGAGAAAGAGAAAAAAAATGCATACTTTGTTATTTGATCTACTACTACTATAATGGCATTATTTCCTTCATATGTGTGTAAACTTTTAATAAAATCCATTTAAACTTCTTCCCAACATTTATTTGGTATACCTAATGGTTGTAGGGAAATTGGGGCATTGATTGTCTCTCCCTTAGTATGTTCGCAAACCATACAACTGCAATCAACTTTTGAACATCAGTTGTAATACCTTCCCAGAAAAAATCATTCTTGATCATCTGGTAAGTTCTCAAGAACCTTGGATGTCATCCTATAGGAGAATTTTATAATTCCAAAAGGAAATTTTCTTTGAGTTGGGATTTCTTACATAAATATACGCAATCTTGATACCACAACCGATCATTCTTCCACAAAAAAATTATCTTTGTGGAAAAATGATAGTTGTTGAATGATATTGCACGCTTTCTGATCTTGTTTCCATTCTATCCTTGCTTATACCCACTCAGATTTTGGAATAGAAATAGCACACAATAAACCCTATGTTGTTTCTTCTTTCCTTGAAAGTGTAATATTCCACCATATTATGTTTCCTTTTTGTAGATAATTTCAAAATAATAACCTAGAATTTTCGTAACAAATTTTTGTTGCTCTTATGAAGATAGTCATTGCTCTCAAAAATACTTCAAACAATCATTCTTTGCTTTTACTTTGAAGTATTTTCATAATAGGTAAAAATGCCATTTTTTAACCTCAAGTAATATAGCTAACATTTCTTTCTCATAAATGGGTTTGAGTAAGTTCTTTCCTTTAAGTTGGCTATTTTCATAGGCAAAGGACCTTCCTTCTTGCATTAAAATTGCACTAGTGCCATGGCCTAAGGCATCACACTCCACAACAAAGGTTTTTGTGATGTCAAGTGTTTCCAAGACATGAGTTGTACACATAGCCTACTTAAGGTTTTCAAAGTTTTTAGTTGCTTGTTGAGTAAAAAAAGTATTTCCTCTTTAATAATCATGTTAAAGGTGTTGTTATTTCGCCATAATTCTTGACAAACTTACAATAACAACATGTGCATTTAAGAAATGTGAACTAAGAATCCATCAGAAATATATTTACAAGAAGAAATTTAGTAGCCTTGGGTATGAATTGATCATTGACTGGTGGCTGCACTTCACTCCTACCATTGAAATCTATAATATTTATTTACTTTAGATTTAAAGCATAAGATATTATGTTTTGTGCAAGTGAAATGTCCCCATGTTGCAAAAGCCATTGGGGAGATATTTCAGGCTCTCTTTGAAGGAATTATGATTCACAAATATCCTCAAGTAAAGGAAGCCATGCAACGGGAGACTCAATGATCAATGTAAGAATTGTATAAATAAAAGTATTAATATTCCATCTCTCACTCACTCTAATGGTTAGAAAAATCAAATAAGAGATGTAGGATTTTGGTGAAATTTATTTCTTTTCATGTACTTCATCACCAAAATGAGTTAGCAAACCAGTAAGAAGATCAAGGGGTTGTTGATGAACTATGGGCAATAAATTATAGGGGGGTAGTCCCAATGAAGAAGAATTAGCAAAACAACACTATTATGAAACTTAAATGCATTGATTTTCTGTGTATTTTAATTGATGGATAGTATTTTGAACTCTAGATTTATCAAAATGAAAATGTTCTATTATGATTCTACTTATATTTAAATTTTCAAATCTTCAAATTCCATATTTTACTTGTATTTGTTTTTTATTCAATAATTTTTAGTAATTTTCAAAATGACATTTTTAGAGTGAAAAGGCAAATAAATAAAGTATACACAATTAGGTTAATCATTTGCAAAATCCACTTTTTCATCTTGTTTATTTTAAAAAGAAAATTATCATACATTTTCCATAATAATTTCAAAATAAAAATAAATAAATAAATAGTAAAATAATATTGAAAACTCTGAATTGAGACTTCTATGATCCATATTGTGTATATTGAAAATCTTTTGGTAAAGATCACATGAGAATTGTTGATTATTATGTATTTTTAAAGAATTTAGTGAACTTTCTCCTAATTTCCCTTAAATAGTAATTAAACTCTTTAAAATCACAAATTAATCATTATATTCACATCAATATTAAATTAAAATTTTATAATAACCATTATACATATTTAAAAAAAATTCATCATGAAAAAATGTTAACAAGCTAAAAACATTCCCTAGTAATTTACATAACTCCAATGGGTTAAATAAAAGCAATGACAATATAAATGTGAGTCGATTAACTAAAAGACAATTGATGGATGTTTGAGAGTTCAACTACCAAATAGGGGACATAGTTTCAGTGCTATGTGATATTTCAACAAAGTCATAACATGTTTCCATATTATGAAATAAAGATATTTAAACCTTATTTATGCTATTGACACATTGGTAGGGTTATGGAATATTAGATAATGTTAAATTAACTTATTACTTTGTTGCACTTTTTTTCTTTTTATTTCCTTTTTAAAAGGAAATATGATAAGCAATGGTTTATCACTAGATTATATGTGCAATCATTTAATTATAAAAAATCATTGATTAGGGTTTAGTTTTGCAAAAAATTAATTGAGAAAACAAATTAAACTTTATTTTGGGCTACTAATACATTGGTAGGGTTATGGAATATTAGATGGTTTTATTAGCATTTTTTTTTCATTTTTAAAAGGAAATATGATAAAAAAAGGGTCTACCACTAGGTTGCATGTGTAAAACCGTGCAATTAGAAAAAATTATTGATTAGTGTTTATTTTTGTAAAAAAATAATAGACAAAAGATCACATCAACAAAAAATGACCAATTAGGTAAATACAATAAGCAAGGGTCTACCACTAAATTACAAGGGTATAACCATGCAACTAGAAAAAACAATTAATTAGTGTAAATTCATTGATTAGTGTTTACTTTTGTAAAAAATTAATAGACAAAAGATCACATCAACCAAACATGCAAAGAAAAATAATATCGAAAATGGTGAGTTCATGTTGAAAGGATTGAATGTTATTAATCTCAAAAGTCTAAATCATACCCCACCCCCCACAACCACTATGTTGTAGGATGGTAATATTGAGATGCAAAAATACAAAGAAGACCAATTAATAACAAAATGATGAAAGTGAAAGGTAATGGCATAGAAATGAAACATAGCAAATTACAATGAACAAAAAGTATAGTTCTGAAGTCTTCTCCATAAATTATTGTTGATAAATCAGTTAGTAAGTAAAATGAAATGGAATCCTTTGCCTCGTGATAAAAGAGTGAGGTATATATTTGTGTGAGATGTATCAATAATATAAAAAGTGAATTTTTTTGTGAACAAATGCAAAAATCAATAATGTTGTGTTATGTTCTCTCTAGTTTCTCAATAGGGTTTATTTTGAGTGATCAGAAGGAATGATTGGAATCCTCCCCACCTATGTACCATTCTAGAAAGTGATATAATGAGCTTTTAATGTGACGGTTTAAAAACTTGATGAGAATTAATAATCCCTCAAGGATCAAAACAAGTATATTCCTCACATGGAATATAAAGATATTTTCCACATGATTTTAAAAAAAAAAAAAAAAAAAAAAAGTTCCCTCTTTTGTCTCTATGAGCTTAGAACCACTAGAGTGATTATTCACCTTATCTCCTTCAATTAGAGGAGTAAATGCGATAGTTGATTGAGTCTAACTTATTATTGAATGTGATAGTTGATTAGTGTAACTTTAGTGGTAAATCGAAGTAAGGTTTTTGTGAAAATGTTATAAATATAATTCATATAAAAATAATAAATATAAATATAAATATACTAATAATAAAATAATAATTAATTAACTAATGGTTAGTTAGTTAGTAGTGAAGAGGCATGTCCTAGAGGCATGACCATTCATGAAAGGGTACCTGCCTAGGATATATAAGCAGGCCCTCATTCTCATTTGTAATCATCTTACATCAATTCAATATACAGTTGCATGTCTTACAATGGACATTTACGTCTTTGAAGTATTTTAAAGATATCCATTGCGTATACGACTTTTGGTCGTTAAATTGGTATCAAAGCCACGTTCTTCGATTACCGGCCTTTGGCCATCAACTATTTGTCAACCATGTTGTCATCATAATCAAAGCATTTTGTTGTACAACCTTGGAGTTTCTCCATACTGTCGGGTTTCATCTTCAGGCCTTTGGACATTGAAAAGAGATTTTAAAATAATAATAATAATAATTCCAAAAAAAGGGTTAAAAAGTTGGAAAAAACAATATTAAAATAGAAAACATAAAAATTTAAAATATATATATATATATATATATATATATATATATATATATATATATATATATATATATATATATATATATATATATATATATATATATATATATATATATATATTTATTTAAAAAATAAATAAATAAATTATAGAAATTACAAAAAAAGAGTTATAAAATAAGAAAAAAGAAAAAAAGAAAGGGAACATTATATATTAAAAACAAGTGACAAAAAATAAAAAATAAAACAGACGGACGACCACACAGCGCAGCGGCCATTTACCGCAGTCACAACATTCCTAAGTCGCCACAGTTGCCACAATCTGCAAGCCTGTTGTCGCGGACGACCTTCACATTGGGTTGTTCTGCCTCGACTCAGCAGGCACCGAACTATCGTTATCGACGCCAAATTTTTTCGTCCACCAACATCCTCGGTGACTACCGCACAGACCCCGTCTATTAGCACTCCACCAGATCTCCAAGGCTAAGGAAGAGACCAGCAAAAGTGACCACAGAGAAATCTTTTACCAAGTAGCTAGCCCCACTAGGTAGGAGAGGGCTCTCTCCACTAGATCACATCCAAGATGACTGGATCAATGAGATTTTAGGCTAAGTATAGTAGCACTAGGGTTTGGTTGATTGATTTTGAGTGTTGGATGGTGAATATGTCAGGGAAGAACTAGGTCAGGGAAAATAAGGGTCAGAATTGCAGAGATCTGATGGAGAAAGGTAGGTAAGAATTTCAACAAATTTAGGTATCTTGATGGAATGGATTAAACTACTAGGGTTTCATAAAATAGCATGGAAAACATGAATTATTTTCAATTAGAAGAAAGTGAACATGAAACCGTAACTATTCCTCCAAAACAGCGCATCAGCCAATGAATTGTGTCTATCTGACTTAGGAATCAATTACATTCAGAGATGGCATGAATATGGAAATCACAATACATTCAAACATTTGCAAACATAAGAGGAAACAATGTTGAAACACATTACCACAGGAATCCCACCAAAATAGTTGCAACTCAGTCCATTAGTTCCTGCCAAAAGTCTGATTACACTAGTGTTCAATGATCAATTACACAACATCCAACCCTTGCAATGACAAAGGAAATGAAAGATATAGACCAAAAACTACTTCTCCCACTCTCAGGGGTCAAATCCCTGACTTGTGGCGCTGATCCCCAAAGTGCTCAATTGGAATCCTAATGACTAGGGAGGTCAACAAAATCATCCCTATCATTCATGAAACTGATTCACTTTGACCCAAATTACATATTTACATGATGTATATACATATAGTAACTATTAATGACATAACTACATTTACATTTTACAATTACATCAGTAAATCTCTTTGGAATCCATCAATCAACTAATAAAAGTTGAAAATTCTGAAGAAATCAGCCAACTATAAAAAGCGCAGCGTGCTTGTAAAAGGCACGGCGTGCCTAGTGAAAAGCACAACTTGGGCCTTCAAATCCACTTTTTGAGTGACTTCCTAAAGTCCAAATTGCGCCCAAGATGGCTCATTGGAAATCTCTTCTAGTCTAGTTGTCAAAAATGTGCTCAAGCCTTGAAAATGGTTGAGTAAATCTTCTCAAAAATGTAATATCCCAAGACATGTCAAAAAGTGCAGTGAGAGGCTCAAAAAGGAGGCAGAAAGGTGTTTTTTGAGAGGTTTTTGACCTTTTCCACCTGTTAAAAGATTTGTATTTTGAGTGTCAGTGGTCAAAACTTGATGTGGGCATCATTATATTTCCAAATTTGCAGAGCTTTTCTCATTTGGAGGCCTCCACAAAAAGCGCAGTGAGGCCCACGTTGTGCTTTTTGTAGGCTGACTGTGCAAAAAGATTGTTAAATTTCACCAAAATACCCAAAAACTTCAAAACTTGCCCAAAAATGTTCAAAACTCATGGATGAAGTGTTGATGAGGTGTCTCAAGCAACCAAGGAGGCATCAACAAGTAACTCAATTTTGTCCTTCTCTTTTTGAGTGATTAGGGTTTGCTTGAGTTTATTCTTCAATTACTTGATCTTGATGTTGCAAATCTTGTTTCTAGTGTTGTATGTGTCAGCCATGTGTCTGAGCATCTGATTAGCCTTGTTGGCCTTATGAAGGAGCTTCTCAAGGTGGATGTTCACTCTGTCAAACCACACTTCTTTTTCATCATTGATTTCTCTTGCTATTCTTTCCTCAAAACTGAGTTGTTCTGCCTCATGTTTTTCCTGCTCTAATGCTCTCTTAAGACCTCTTGTTTTTGGTCTTTTCTTAGTGGTTTGAGTCTCATCATGATCAGACTCATCAAGTGCCATCATTGCTTTTCCTTTGGTGTCTTTCCTCTTGGCTTTCAACAACTCTAATTCCAAGAGTACTTGTTTGTCTTCTAGTTATTTGTTTTCTTGTTCAAGGAAGGAGATGACAAAATTGTGCTGTGGCCAAATTGTGCTGCATCTCTCTAATTGTGGCATCTCTCCCTTTGATGATCAGATTTTAGGTCTCATGATCATATTGGACATCCAATTCCACCAATTCAAATTCTCTTTCTTCCTCATGAAGGTCTTCCTCTTGAAAAAATGCCTCTTGCTGCTTTCGTTTTCCCTGTTTTTCTGATGAAGAAGGCAAGGCCCCTTCCACAATCTGTGGAGAAAACACTTGCCTAAGTCTTCTCTGGTAGGTTTTGGCCTCTTTGTCCTCTTTGGTTTTCTTCACTGTGTCCCTGCTAGATAGCCTAGTTTTCTTGTGAGGAACTGATGTTGGTGGTGGAATAGCTCTAGCAGGCTGACTTCGTGCTGCAGTGAAGACATCTGCCTCAATGAAAGTCTCCCATGCAATGTTCAATTGATTGAGGTGGCGAAGGACAATGATTTTAATCAGTGAATGATGAAAGAGTTTGTTCATTTGAAGCTCATAATCTATGGTTTGCACTATGTAGGCCATCTTGTCAATACTTCTATACAAGTAGTAGGGAAGGTTGAGCAATTTCACCCTAGTGAAATGCATGAGCAACATGATGTGATAGTTGTATAACATGGAGAATCTGCCCTCACAAGTGAAGTATTTCATGATGATTTTCATCATGGGGGCAAACATGTTCAACAACTGACCAAAAGGAAAGATATTTTTCATTTTATTTTTGTAAGGTGCCTTGAGGTAAGGTTAATACAACTGGGCATCCAAATATTTAGTCTTAAACCATTTTTCACCCACATTGGGTATCCATGTTGTTGCTGCAATGATGTCAGTGGAAATGGTGAAAGTCACCGCTGTTATAGTCACTTGGTATTTTTGGAGGTTGTTGATGAAAATCCTGGTCAAAGTAGGATGACTTTGGACTCTTCAATACCATCTCACAAAATTTAAAGCAACCTAAATGCTGGAAACATTTGATAACTAAGGGTGATGCCATTAATTCCCTAGTGTCTGATGGCCCTAATCTTAGAATTCTCCCTCCTTTGTTATATGTTTTATTTTCTTCTTCTGTAGTATTTCTTTCCTCCTCCATGATGTTTCTTTCCTCTTCCATTATGTTATGTTTTGTCTTTAAAACCCTAGGGAAGGAGGGAAAAGGAAAGGGAAAGGGAAAGGGAGTAGGATTGTAGGGTTAGGGGGTTGGGATGAGTGAGGGAAAATTTCGGGAAATGTGTAAGGGGTTTAGGAAACTTAGGGAAGTGATGGGGGGTTGAAATGTTAAGGGAAATAGGGTAGGAAATTTTTATTACAGGGAGGTATCTAGCTACCTAAGAAAGCACAGTTAAAGGGTAGGTTTTTAGGGATTAGAGCTTGGGAATGGGAAATGAGGGGATGTAGGGGTATTAGGGAGTGAGTTAGGGTGTAAGGAAGGTAAATGGGGTCCATAGAAAAGCAATTAATCTTGTAAACTGTGGAACTAGGGTTTCATTGCTTAAAACATGACATGGAGGGAAAATGAGGTTTGGCACCAAAAACTTATGATCACAAGCTGAAATGAGGGGCTTTAGGAGGTGTACTTACTTGCAAATAGGTATAGGAACCCTGAACTTATGCTTAGAACCCTGGGAGAGAAGTTTTGAAACCGTGGCTCCCTTCTGCAAAAAGCACTGCGAACAGAGGAAAAGCGCAACGAAGCCCTACAAAAAGCGCAACGTGCTTCTGAAAAGTGCAACGTGCTTCTGAAAAGCACAGCGTCCCTCCTGCAAAAAGTGCAGCGCCTTTGGAAAAAGCACAGCGAATGACCCAGAACTCGATTTTCTAAAGGAGAAAATCGATTTTTTTCTTGGGGAACTTGGAGAGCTCAATGCTTGAGGATACAAATGAATGACTTTTTGGTCTTTGGGGCCTTTTATACTTGAATAAATGTCTTTAAAAAAACTGGGACCCACATTTCCTTTCTTGAAATTAACTTTACATTACTTATTTTCCTTTAACTTCTGAATTTGATCATTGAAATTCATCTTTTTATGGCTTAGGAACACTGATTGAATTTTTGGAACTTTGCTCTCTTGTTGATGGAACTTTGAGTGTGTAGCTACTTGGAACTGTGACAACTTATTACAAATTAGGAACATAGAATTACATTTAGCTCTCAAATCAAACTTGCTGATAAAAAAAAATTATTGTCACTCCTTCACTCGCTGGACTTTTATGCATGAAATGGTGATTTGATGACCTTGGAAACCCTAAGACCTAATTGAGACTCTGACTGAATGATAACATGATGAAAATCACTGAAATGATGATGACAACTCATGACTGATAGTACACTCAGAAAAGTGGTGAAATGAAGCAGCATGTTATAAAATTTTGAAAGGAGTGAGATCAGACCTAAATCTGCATCCAATGACCAAATTGTTTGTATGATGACCTAATGGAATGACAAAAATTTCAAAATGGGACCCTAATATGACATGATAAGATTCAATTTGATCACTGGTGGTAGGATGCAAAAACTGACACTAACGTCGTCCACACTTGTCGTTGCTCGCACTGTTTTACCACCTACTCGTTGCTCGTTTCTCGTCGTACATGTTTCTTGCCTTCGTTTTTCCAATATTTGCCACATCCCACGAACTGACAACAGCGACTTGACCATGGTCAGCCACCTTGTACATTTCCGCTCCAGTCGTATGATATTGTAGCCAACATATAACTGCACATTTTCATATAGCGACCATTACCTTTGCTTGAACCTTCCCTTGCTACTGCTGACAACCCAAACGAACGCCATTGCATAATTCCACGTGACCTGATTTTTCCCACCTGTGCAACATCACGCCTAATCACATAAGTCATTGATCGAGCCGTCACTTTCATCCCGAACAACCGCATCGTTCTGTGTCGTCTCTTTGTTACAGAATCGTCGTACGCGCTAGGTTTAATTGGCCACCATTTCATTATATAAGTTATAACTTAATATATATATTTATATAAATATATATTATAATTATATAAATTATATATATAATAAAAACTCTTCCTCCAAGAAAAAGAGTACGAAGGAACAAGGTTATAAAAGGAGGAAATAATAATATTTTATTATAGTGATTAAGAAATTGGCCATCTTTAAAACCCTAATTTCATCCCGAAATCTAATTCAAAAGTAAAGAAAGGAAAATTTTCATATAAAGGTCTTTCAATTACAGATTGTAGATTAATTATATTAAAAGGGAATACCTAGGGGAAGGAAATTATCATCGCTATCAGCACAAGTGTCGACAAAAATTATATCAATGTTAGTTTGGCAAATCGACTAATAATTCTAGAGTCAAGCATAGGAGAAAGAACAAAAAAATTGGCGACAAATAATATGAAATTAATTATTCACAAGTAATAATTGACCACTATGAATGCATTTCTCAATTATGTGTCGTAACTATGTTTAACCCAAAGATTGACATCATTTTTTGTCAATCTTGGTTAAAAGAATTGGGAACGTTCATGTTAAACGTAGAAAAAACTATCTTGATGTTGCCTTATAAGAAGAAGATGATCACCTTCCAGGACATGACCAGGAAGTCAAAAACAATAGCAGAAGACCTTAAGGAGATTTCTAAATTGATGTTCCAAGAGATTGAATTAGAGAAGCAGAAAAATCTTAAAGAACTCATATCTAAAACCGAAGGAAATTCTCATTTAAAAGATCATAATCAAAAGCTACTCAAACAAGTCAAGAAAGCTAAGGCCACAAAGAAGAAACTCAAGAAACACTTATCAAAACAAGAAGAGGAAAATTTACATTTAAGGAATCTTAATAAAACATTATTAGAGCAAATCCAAAATTTAAAAGATGAGGAAGATACTAAGAATAAAGTCAACAATCCAGAAAGAGAGGAACTTTCGCGTCTACGGAATCATAACCAAGCCTTACGCAAATAAAGAAGCTTAAAAGTGACAAGTTAGAACAACTTCAAGAAGTAGTATCGAAGTCTCAAGTTGTCTCGGGCCAAGTTGAAGATAAGGAAACGAATATTGATCCAGTCAAAGTTCTAACTCGAGCAAAGGATAAACCTACTAAAGTAAAGACATTCAAAAATTGCAATTCAAAAAATAGACTTTCAAAATGATGATTCAGTAACCAACTCAATAACAACAACACTTGAAAGAATTCAAGAAACTACCACTAACATGATAAGGAAGAGTCCAACCAGAAAAATAAATAAATAAATAAAATTATCGACATTTGAATCACAACAGATTTCCTTCCAATCAATCTACATACCAATATTAGTGAGAATACAAACAACAAATGTATGTTCCAAAGAATACTTAAGTTTGCAAAATCCAATCCTAGGATAACAATTCACTACAAATTTCCAATCATCAGAAGATTCCATAGAAAATTAATCTAGGATGGTCAAATTTGTTCTCAGTACAACAATCTTGTCTATCACTCAGAGTATCATATTGTCTTGTATCAATGAAGATAAAATTTCAGAAACGAGAAGATATTTTCAGTAAACTTTGAGTACAAATCTTATTGAAAAGAGGCAATGTTATGAATATAATTCATATAAAAATAATAAATATAAATATAAATATAATAATAATAATAATAAAATAATAATTGATTAACTAATAGTGAGTTAGTAGTGAAGAGGCATGTCTAGAGGCATGACCATTCATGAAAGGGTACCTAGCTAGGATATATAAGCAGGCCCTCATTCTCATTTGTAATCATCTTACATCAATTCAATATACATTTACATGCCTTACAATGGACATTTACGTCTTTGAAGTATTTTAATCATTACAAAAAATTTAATTGAAAAATTAGTCAAATAACGGACAAGCTCAAAATTGATTGAAAACACTGGCTGGCTCGAAACGTGTCGGCAAAATATACTTAGATGTCATTATCACCTAAATACTTTATATACATTTATGGATCACCGAAGCAAAATTCCTAATAACAAAGTTAAAATCATAATGTTATTTTTTACCAAATTAACATAAATGCCAGGAAAACATAAACTAGCCATATAAATTAAATGGTTGATAAAGGTCGATAGGCTTGAAAACACTTACTTCACAATACATCTCACGTTTAGAATGAAAATCCTAAAAATTAACTACATTATAACTTTATTTTAAATTTAATATTAGTATTATTAATTATAAAGAGAATTATTATATGACTTAAACATATATACATTTAAAACTATATATAACAAGATTCTTAACTATGTAGATTCACCTCCACTTTACGATGGAAAATCTTAACTTGTAAATAGGTTTTGTTACACTACCCAATATAGTGACTTACTAATACCACATGCCCAAAAAACCATAACTCGTGTTCATATAATATTTTTTTTAATTAATGAATTTAATTGAAAGGACAATTGCTTTTGAGATAAATCTCAACCTTTGATTTGTGATTATTATTATTAATATTCTAGAATATTCCATGGAGTTAAATCTCTGTTATGAATATAATTCATAACAAATATAATAAATATAGTTATTAATAGTCAAATAAGGATTATGTAAGTAGTCATTAAGTTAGTGAAAGGGCATGTCTAAAAGACATGCCCAGTCATAAAAGACCACCTGCCTAGGTATATAAGCAGGGCCTCATTGTAACATTCTATCATCTCTTATACGTTTTATATATAATATATTATTATTACAATACCTCTTGTGTATTTTACAATTAAAGTCAACAAGCCTACAGCTTTGTTGCTCCATTTGGTATCAAAGCAGCGATCTTCTCGCCTGGAAAGAAGCACCTACGCCACTGTTCGTTGCCTTCAGTTGTTACATGCAGTGCCTCGAAATCGCTACCGCTCGATGTCTTCATCAATGACGATGGACGATTTCAACAAAAAGTTGATTGATCTTGAGAGTAAGATCAATAATAATTCTGATAAATTCACTAAAAGATTAATCAATCTTGAGAATAAGGTTACAGGAAACACTGACAACATCAAAAAACTTCAAGACACAATAGATCGGATAGAAAGACAAATTTGGCTAAATCATAGCGAGGCCACAGACAATCATAACAAAGCAATGCAGAAGATAAATTCCATTTGGGACAAGATAAATCTGACTCAAGAACCAATATTTCTGAATATTGGACATAGTCAACAGAACAATTCCACTGATTCAGGAAATTCAGAAGATCTTGATGAGAATGATATAGACAAAGATGATCTCAACAACTGTTGTGACATGAATGACAATCAAAGTGGGTATATGACAATTGATGAGGAAGTAAAAACAATTAATGTTCTTGGAAAAAAGATTGAGCCAGTAATTAATACTGTTGCAATTCACCACACTCCAAGAAGATACATTCTGAAATCAAGTGTGGAGAAAGAAGGACCTGCAAAGCCCTCACCTAGTAGAGGAAGCTCTCTTGAACACCAATGTAGTGTCTCTCCATTAACGGACATAGCATCGTTTTCAAACAAGGAAGGAGAACCAACTGATGAGCAATAAATGCCCTCAACCCCAAAACAAGATTCGAACTTAAACATTGTACAAGAAATAGATGACCATCTGCATGAGCCTCCAGATGTGATTGTGAATCACAAGAAGGCAATTAATAGTGATGCAAGTGGTTTCAGAAATTCCAGTGACAATGGAAGTTTGAAGAGATTCGAACTCAACATTAATAATACCGGTGTGTTCTCCAAGGTAACAAGAAACATTGAATTCCAGGGCATTATCAAACTATCAAATTTCATGGAATCGTCCTCGGCTTCTACAGTTGAAACTCTATTCGATTTGTATGCCATTATTGTTCACATTGGTGAATCGACCAACAGTAGGCATTATGTTGCTTATATCAAAAATGGAAATGTCGACTCGTATGAGTGCAATGATGGGCGAGTTAAAAGGGTCACCTTAGAATTTGTGTTAAATCATAATGCGTATATCCTTTTCTACGTTTGTCGAACCGAGGATGAGGGGTATCAAACTGTCACTAGAAAGAAGAAAACGGAAAAATTTAACTTGGCTCTTAAAGAAGATATTCTTGTGCAAAGCACCTTGGTCTCTCAGCAGCCTCTTGACAAAGGAAGATATGTTGCTCGCCAGTGTTATAACAATATAGTAAGCAACGACCCTTGTACTGTTACACAAATACAGTCACGTTTTCAGGCTCATCATCAGCCTCAGCCTCAGGGTCAGAGCCAAAAAGAATTTTCAATACCCCATTTCATCCACCGACACTCTTTCATCCATCTATTAACCATCAATGCTTGCCACCTATCGTTCGTTCCTTCCTTCCTGTGGTTATTTCCCGGTCGAGCCGCCATACAACACATCTTCGGTCTTTTGCCACGATGTAACGCAGGGTCTCATATCATGATCTCCTTTGCAGGAGTCTCTGTAGAGGTGGTGGCTAATGTAACTTGCGTTGTCATCACCCAAATTATCGAGTATGGCGTCGGTTTTGCCCTTGGAATTCTTTGTGAAAATTCTATTGATGCACGTCTGCATCCCTACATCCTTTTCATTCTGGAGTTTCGTGAGCGGGTTTGCTCCCTGTCTTGGCATGCTACTATTCCCAAAAATGCGGCGATGTTTCCCATGTTAATTCCGGGGCCACGACATAAAGTCACCAACGGTTGTGCGTTCTATGTTTTAGGGCACTTTCCTGAAGAATCAATACGTATTGTGGGTTTCAGCATGTCATCAAGATGGTACCAGTCAAAAGAATGGTCAATGGGTATGGCTCGAATCATAAGTGGCTCAATTCATATTGATTCATTGCGCTTCTCTCTCAAATTTGGCCCAACGAAAAATGTGGCAATTGACGGGAATAGAATAAAAAGTCCGCCCTCATGCTCCCCAGACAACCATGATAATGTGCCCCCGCCATCAATTCATAGACAACATAGGCTATTCCGACAGTTGCTATTCAAAACAGCGTTAAAAGACTGCCATCTCCCTGTTGTCAAACGATGTGCCGGTCGAGGGTCAAATGGTGTGTTTTGGCGTCTTTTCATACCTGGCTCGGTGCATATAATTGTGGGCAATACACCGGTTACAAGCGTTAAGCTGACACCATTGCTGGCATGGTATACACATTGTGATACAATTCGAAAGGTCAACAAGGTGTCATACATCAGGTTCAATATATTCGTGGTCAATATATATATATATATATATATATATATATATATATATATATAGTTTGGAGCCGATACATAAGTTATAATCACAATTAATTAATTTTATTAATTTATTATATAATCTAATTAATTAATTTTATTAATTGATTATATAATCTAATTATATATATTATTAACAAAAAAAATTAAACCCTAGTTCCAAGATAGTATTAGGAACGAATTATACATGCAGAGCAAAAATGACGTGAGCTAAGTTAAGGAGATGATTGGCGATTAAAGGTGAAGAAAAAAAATTGTCAACGATAAAGCTTTGGACAAAGCTTTTGAAGAATGGGGCAATGCTATGAATATAATTCATAACAAATATAATAAATATAGTTATTAATAGTCAAATAAGGATTATGTAAATAGTCATTAAGTTAGTGAAAGGGCATGTCTAAAAGACATGCCCAGTCATAAAAGACCACCTGCCTAGGTATATAAGCAGGGCCTCATTGTAACATTCTATCATCTCTTATACATTTTATATATAATATATTATTATTACAATACCTCTTGTGTATTTTACAATTAAAGTCAACAAGCCTACAACGTTGTTGCTCCAATCTCTACCATCCACCTAATAATTATTGATAATTAAATGAAAATTCTGAAATGTATATTCCAAAATAAACACATTTATCAATGTAATGAGTTAATTAATTAAAAGCATATGTCAGAGCTTTCAACTACAACTGTTATGCCATGTTGCCCTACAGTGAAATAAAAATGAGCTATGGCCACAAATCAACACAATGTTAGAGTCATGGAATGAGGTTTATGGCAACCAACAAACCGTGTGATAGAGTCATGGAATATGAGGTTTATGGCTACCAACAATTTGATAGTGTCATGGAACATGAGGTTTATGGCCACCAACTAACAGTTTGATAGGATCATGGAATAGAGAATTGATTTAAATGAGTTTTGACTACCAATGGTTATGCCATGTTATTCTACTGTAAAATAAGAAAATTAAAATGGATTTGGGTACCACCAGTGAAATGGGGTCATGGAAAATGAGTTGGTGAGAGATTGTATTAAATTAAATTATAGCATATTATGAATGACACTAGTTTTTCTACATTGTTTAAAAGATATATTAGATGCAAAGGCCAACCTTTGCGACCATACACCCACAACCATGCCACCACATAGATTCATTGATTTGTGTATATAAACAAACGGTAGTAACAATCATGAGTCCTAAGGCAAGAAATCATTCAACATGGAGACTTTTTACAAATGGGCTAGATGCACAAATTTCACAACATTGCTAACAACCATTCTACATCACGTGGCAGAAGTGTGGAGTAAAAACTTATAACAACAAATAAAAGGTAGTAGCAAATAAGAGTAAGGAACCATAACAAGTATAGTACAACCGCAAAAATAGTTTCAAATCCCTCAACTAACTTTAAGACAACATCTAAGCACCCCACAGCAGAATGCTTAGACTATTGGATTCAAGGGGATTTCAAAGTTGCCATGAAGTGCTTAGACACTACCGTGTTGACCATCTTTAAGGATGTTGCATTTATTACTTTGCCATGTAGTGCTTACAAGTGCTCAAGGTTGCTTATAGATGCTACCCATCTTTAAGTTGTTGATGTCCACAATGTAAGGCAATTAAGCAAGTAAATTATAATTCCACCTTATCCCCGAGGTATAACTACTATTCCAACTTATCCCAAAGCATAACTACTATCAAGAATGTATCTGTATTTCACCTTATTCCAAAGATATAACTATCAGGTATGTGTGTGTATAAGTAGGGCATATCAACCATATATTTTCTCTGATTTGGTTGTGTTCTTGGTAATTGATTTCTTATTCCAATTTTTTTTTCCTTTAAAACATGATTATAACCTTGAATTTATATAATTAAAAAAATCAAGAATATATAATTGTAGATGCTATGTAATTGTAGTTAGATTATTTATTATATGGCCTATTTATCAATTTGTAAACATGATTATAACCTTGAATTTAAGAATATATAATTGTAATTGTAGTTAGATTATTTATTATATGGCCTATTTATCAATTTGTAACCTACTTGTTGCATAATTTATTTATCAATTTGTAACTCCCTTCATTTGGCCATTTAAGAGTTCCTTTGCCCTATATATATTCTCTCCAATATCAAGTATAAGTAGTTCCCTTCATTTCGCCATTTATAACTTACTCAAGTTGAGTAAAAAGCAAGTATATGATTGTTATTAGGTGCGATAATTATGCTCAACGAGAAACATTAGCGCAAATATTCTTTTGCCAAATCTCACATGCAAAAAAACTCCCATTGGCATGTGAACATTGATCATAAATTCACTAAAGGACCCTTTATAATGTATATGAGTTCCTTTACCTATTTGTCATCCATATATATACTCCATTTGTCATATATATATATATATATATATATATATATATATATATACTCCAGTATCATATATTGGAGTTCCTTTCATTGGCCATTTATCAGTTACTAACTTATAAGGCGAGTGCCCCACCTTCATAGGATTTCGACAAATTGGGTGCATCAAAATCAGCAGGTACCTTCCAAGCAAATATCCAGATGTTCCTTTGAAAAACGTCCGAAGTGAATGAATGGATCTCATCTGCTTTTTCTTACGGTTACAAGGCATAGAACAACACAAGTATGTATAATTTGTAAATTTAATACTTCTAATGCTTCTTGCTAACTGGACAGCTTTCCAATCCAAAGAGCACTGAAGCAAATGTGGATTTTTCGTGTAGGGTTGAGCTCCGTTTACGAATTTGGAAACAGAAGTGAGGAGATGAAACTACAATTAACATAGATCGATGTATCATAACATCTCTCTATGTTGCTTTAAAAATGGCTGTGTCATTGCGTGGGGGACTTACTAACTGCCACAATTACTACGAAATTATTTCCTGTTATTAGTGATATTAGTGATGGTACAGTGATTGATCATTCTGTTGCTAGATTATTTGCCGAGATACTGTCTTATACCTGAATTTCTGATTTCAATCTTCATGACATTGGATATCTGGATCTTTCTGGTAATTCTTGATACTAATTGGTGGTACAATGACCATTATATTACTAATTTATTTACTAAAGATATTATTTTATAACTGAATTTCTGCTCCAATCTTCCTGCCATTGGATAGATATTTTGGCATTCTTGTAGCATGTGACTAGAGACCTACAGATTAAAAAGAGAAGCATGATGAATGTAACTCGAAAATGAAAAGAATGCTTTGAGCCATAATACATATCAAAGAAGTATCAGGTAAACATAACCTAAAATTTAGTTGAACTCCTTGATGTGCACTAATTTAACATTGAAAATCTCTGTGGAAGAGATAGCAAGCCCCCTGCCGCGTGATGATTCAACAACAAATATCCAAAATTATTCTAGCAAATTTCCTCTTCGGCCACAATATTTTAGTAATTCCAAGTAATCCATCAACAAGGATGTGTTTTTTAAGGGAAATACAATATAATTATGCTCAAATCAGAGTCAATCTGCCTTGCGTAAAGTTGCCAGTGCAATCAACCTCTGGATTTGAAATCTCTGCTTATACCTGGTCATGTGGGATGATCTGTTCGTGGAGGTACTTGCACATTAGCTAGGCTTGCCGCCATTGCAGCTGCTAACTGAGAAACATTTGAATGACCAGAGTTCACATTGAGCATCGGAGCTGCAATGTGAGATGCCTGACTGTTGGCTGTATGATCCTGGGATAAGGATGAGTTCTCCTCACCAATACCCACTGCAGTTGTGGAGGCTGGATTTTGTTTCTCTGGCAAGTTATTTTCTGTAGTAGTAAACGTGCCTTCGTTTTGTAAATCATTTCTGTGCCCAGAGGTAACTGTGGTTGGCAGAGAATCCTCCATATTAGCTGCAACAGGAGGCGACAACTCTGACTCTTGTCCCAGCAATTGCATTGATTGAGCTACAAATGGTTTATCAGAACTTTCACCACCTGAGGTAGAAGAGTCCTTCAAACTAGCTGCAATAGCAGCCATCAATTCTGGATCTTCGTAATCTAATGTATTTTGCAAAGACTCGAAGGGTCTGTCAAATGAATCCGGATAGTAACTCTGAACTTTCTGGCTCCCCAGGCTAGCAGCTATAGCGGCCCTCAATTGAGACTCTTCATTATTGGAGCTATTAATGGGTGAAGTTGCCCCACCCGTCATCTCAGCAGTAGATGATATATTTGACATGGACTCTTTTTCTTTTTCATGAGAGACATTGTGTGTCATTGCCACAGATTTGGTGATCCTCTGTGCGTCATCGGGAGTCAGCCATTGTCCATAAGCATTACTAGTTTCAGAACTGGAGACAGGGCAATCCCTTGGAAAATTGCCTCTAACAAGGAAGATGCTCCAGCCCGCACCTTTAAGTGTATCCAAGTAGGCAGAAAGGTAGAACTTGGAGAGATATTCAGGAGCAGGATAGAAGCTATTGAAATTGTACCACTCTCCACCTACTTTTCTGATACAGAACCAGTGATTCTCAAGGTGACAAATAAACCCATCTTCATTCTGAGGATCTATCTGGGCTTGCCCTGCCAACGGTGATTCCAATGGAATTACATGAAGGTCCCAAATTTCTAGAGCCTTCTCCAAAACCTGCATGGTAATTAAAACAGTTTGATGAGGATAACAATGCTCATCTGCTTTCAAACAAAAATAATTCGCTGACGCCTAGTGGTTCTGAGATCCATCACTCCCATAACATATTAAAGGTCAAAGCAAATGGAAATTACACCCTTTAACAATAACACCCAGACCGGGGTTTTTCAGTCTCAGACACCCCTTCATAAAAATGAGAAAAGACAAACCTTTACATCAAAAACAGATACCCATGTTACTCAATTAACTACAAAATTAACTTATGTATATGACCCAATGACCATGAAAAGCACTGTCGGAAAGATGAAAACAGTGAGGTTAATCAACTGTTGCTTGCCTTAATTCCAAAGATAATTTTAAGAAAGCATTCTTATGTTTATAAATGGTTAGAAAATGCTCTTAATATAAAAATATAACTCAAAGGTGATCATTTCAAATATTCTCCAACTAGCTGTGACTTTCAAATATATGTAGTGACTCTATAACTCAAGGTGATCATTTCAAATATTCTCCTACTAGTAGTGACTTCCAATAAGTGAAGTGACTCTATCTGCAGGCTTCAGATCTGTAGTTCTTGCAGTTCGGGTTTTTCTTGATACAGCAGAAAGCTAGTGACTGGCTGATGAACCCCTGATTCTGTGACTGAGCTCCACACACTCTAGCACCTGCAGTTCAGGCTTTTGTGCATACAACATGGGTTGCCTACTAATACTGTTCTGGCCTAAGTCACCGGATTCGCCTAAAAGGCCCTCGAATCCCGAATACCCATACCGGATACGTGTACGTACGGGATTCGGCCCCAATTCAAAGGATACGGCGTATCCGAACGGGGTACGGTCATATCCCGACCGTACCCTGTTTGGATACGTCGTATCCTGTACAGCCGGATACGGCCGGGCCCGCGGCAAGGAAAATCGTGCTATTTTTTCATTAAAGTTCGGTTTTTCCTCATTATTTTTTCATCCATTTCATTTGTGAAGTGAGAAGGAGAGCTAGTGTGAGCAAGGAGCAAGTGTGAGCAAGGAGAAAGGGAGTTCTTTCAAAGAGATTCGAGCATCCGGTAAGTGCATTGTCCCTCTATATTTTGCATTTAGTTTGTTGTTAGTGTTTGCATGTGCATATGTTTTATCTATTTAGTTGTTTTTGTTTATTTTTTACAGTATTCATGGCTCAATCAAAGGCAGCAAGACAGGGGCAAAGAAAGGGGAAGAATGTCTCCATTGGAGATGCCCCTCCTGTCCCTCTTTCATTAGGGTCTGCAAGTATTCCATCCATTGGAAGTGGGGCAGTAACAGTAGCTTCAAATGTGCAGGGAAAACAAATCGCTGACCCCAAATACCCATTGTGGAAATATGCGACAAGAGAGGAAGGGGCAGCAAAAAAGGGAGGAGGAAATTGTTCATGGAAATGCAATTTTTGCAATGGCCATTTCACTTGCACATATTTCCGTGTGAAAGCTCATTTGTTGGGTATTCCAGGTTGTGGCATTAAATGTTGTACAGCAATTGAATCGCCAAATAGGAAGAAATTGGAGAAAGAGCAAAGTATTGGTGAGGCAAATGTGGCAGCAAAATCAAAAAAATCCAAGACTAATGACCCCCTTCCATTCTTGAGGAAAAGCAGCAGCAAGTTCCCTTAAGAGACTTCTAGTAGCGGAGAATTAGAAAAGAGCAAAGGCAACTGCAGTTGGTCCAATGGACAAGATTTTCCAAAAAGAGAAAAGGGAAGAGCTTGATCTCACCATTGCATTTTTTTTCTATCAGAACTTCATATCCTTTAATGTTGCACGGTCACCTCTATTTATTGAGATGTGTCGAGCTCTTTGTCATGGGGCTCCATTAGGGTATGTGCTTCCTGGGTCAGAGAAGCTCAAAACCACATTGTTGACAAAGGCAAAGAAAGAGGTGGACAAAATGCTTGAGCCTATTAAATCAGCATGGCCAACATCTAGGGTTAGCATTGTTTCTGATGGATGGACAGATCCAGCACGCCACCCACTCATTAACTTCATGGTGTCATCCACGAATGGTGCAGTTTTCTTGAAAGCAGTGGATGCACTTGGACAGTACAAGGATGCACAATATATGGGTGAGTTATTTCTCAAAGTTATTGAAAGTGTAGATGTGGATTGTTGTGTGCAAATCATTACAGATAATGCACCTGTTTGCAACGCTGCTGGCTTGATTGTGGAAGCAAAATATCCACAAGTATTTTGTCCATTCATTGAACTTGGCACTGAAATCTATTGCTTCTGATGTGCTTTGGATTGGAGCCATTATTGAGGATGCACGACATATCCGCAACTTTGTAACAAACCAACAAATGCCCTCACTATCTACAAGGAGTACAGCAATCTATCATTGTTGAAGATTGCAGATACACGGTTTTCCTCTTCATTCATCATGTTGAAGAGGTTGAGGGAGGTCAAGACCACTCTTGGGTCTATGGTTATTTCAGAGTTTTGGTCTTTTTGGAGAAAGACGGATAAAGCAGCCTCAAAGAAGGTGAAGGACATAGTGTTGGATGATATATGGTGGGAGAAGGTATATCTAATTATTCAGATCATGGACCCTATCATTTCCTTGCTCAGATTTGCAGATACAGACCAACCCATCCTAGGAGAGGTTTATGAGGGATGGGATTCCATGATTGAGTATGTGAGGACCATTATTTTACAGAGTCAGTGCCCAGAGTATGACACATCACCTGAGGCCTTCTTCACCGTCATACAGGATATTCTTGTCAGCAGATGGGACAAGAATTGCACACCTTTACATTGTTTGGCTCACTCCTTGAACCCAAAATACTACAGCCATGAGTGGCTGAATGGTGGACCTTCCCGCAAATTCCCTCCTCACATGAATGCTGAAATCTCACAGGGGAGGAAAGATGCATTGAGGAGGATTTTTCAGGATAGGGCAACCCTTGATGAGGTGGAGGATGCCTTTGCAGATTTTTCCACTGGCAGGGGGCGATTTGGAGGCTATGATTTGATTCGAGACAAGGGGGCTAAGAAGCCCCATTCTTGGTGGGCAACTCATGGGGCAACAAGCCCTCCTCTACAGCAGTTAGCCATGAGGCTCCTCTCTCAGGTGACTTCATCCTCTTGTTGTGAGAGGAATTGGAGCACATATGGGAATTTGTATAGTGTGAAGAGGAGCAGGCTTGAGCAGTCCAGGGCAGAGACAATGGTGTATGTGCACACCAACCTTCGTCTCATCTACAGGCAAAGGGAGGATTGGTTGAAGGGAAAGACAAAGATGTGGGATGTCTTTCCTGATGATATGGGTCTGGACAGCAGTGTTGAGTTGGCATTGGCCAACTTGGACCTCAATGCGCCAGTGCTAGAGCCTGTCACATTTGATGATGGATTAGAGGGGTCATCCTCCACACCAGCAGATGCAGAGATGATAGAGGAGGAGGATGCATCAGAGGCAGAGGAAAGCAGTGGTGAGCATGATGATCAGGATGAGGACAGTGATGCTGATTATGAGGATTGATGATTGCTTTTGTATTTTCTATTTCTATTTGCCATTGGCAGTGTTCTTATGTAACACACTTTGATTCTGATGACTTAATGAGAAAACTACAATGTCTTACTATCTTCAATCTTGCCTTTCTGAGTAAATTTAATGATTGTATCATGTATGGTGTATCAATGTATCATTGTAATTTGTATTATAGTATCAATGATGATGTATGACTCATGAGTATCTAATATCTATGTTTGAATCAATGAATTTTGCATGAATTAGTGCAAAAAATATCTAATTTTTAATATATATATATATATATATATATATATATATATATATATATATATATTTTTTTTTAATAAAATAATATATAACGTATCGTATACCAAAAGTATCCTGTCCGGGGGTCACCGTACCCGTATCCGATTCATCGAATCCCCGTATCCCCGTATCCCCATATCAGGTGACTTAGGTTCTGGCCCTAGGTCAGCTCTGCACAGCAAGTCCCACAGACATTCAGGTCAGCCCCACACAACAGTTATGTCCTCAAATACAGGGGCAGCAAGCACCCTGCCCCATACGGTTGATGCCAAGGTCCCCTACAACCCAATTACATTCCCATTAATCTCAATACCCCCAAAAGAGACATCATTTGGGTTGCTGCACGAATAAAAGTCGGCCTTAAGATGGCAGTTGATGAGCTTAACGATGGGAGAAAATATGGGACAACCCATCCAGGAATTGGAGATTAGAATCATGCAGCTAGACACACAAAATCTACAGGTGAAACAGCAAACCAAGCATCTAGAGAACTGTGACACATCCAAGCCATTGGAAGTAATGGGTGCCATACATGTTAAAATATCGGTAATCAAGGATAAGCTTAGTTCAAACAATTGAGCAACAGCAAACGCAGGTTGATGAGCAGCAATCTTGGAATCAGATCATGAAGGCAATGACAGCAATCCAAGCCAAGATTGAGGAGAGACTAAAGCAATCCAAGGAATTGAACCTTCGGGTTTATCGTCTCCCCTCTTCTTCCTACTCCGACCCAATGCAGTTTGTCCTATCCTGAACCCAAGACACCTTCCATTTGAAGGATGTTAACCTAAATATGGCTTGGAACACGGCAAACTCCACTCTAGTCATTCACTCAGTTTGAATTTGGATGATTTTCTTTGCACACTTAAGCCAAGAGGCAGATTTCCTCCCTCCCCCACACGATCTTTCCTGGTGAGGATCTCACTAGATGTCAAGCAGATAAGTTTCTAAGGGCAATATCACTTTCAAGTAAGCATCACTAAAACAACAATGTCATTGATAAATCAGGGATGTTTGTAACATTGATCCAGGTTCCCTTGTAACATTGATTCTTATCCCAATACCATTCACTACCACACTTGTCCTATGGACCACTGGTTGATGATGAGTTTAAACATATGCATAAACATCTTCATTTTGTTCCTATGTTCCACCAAGTTTCCAAGACCGGGAGCAAGAAGACACAAGGGAAACATATGGGAGCACCCTCAAATTTTAGGGAAATTTAGGGGGGGCAGGGGTATGTCAGGGTCCCCATCATTAAAATTATAAAAATAAAAACAACAATGATAAAATCCCAACAATAACAATTCATCCCATGCAAATTCATCATTGTGCAATCCAGTGGAAACACTATAATCCTAATAATCCTAAAATTCTGAAAACTATTGTCTCTAAATTCTAAATGGGATATGAAATTTTGCTTTATCCATATGAACTCTGATGAAGTTGAAACCACTCTAAAACATCCTGATACAATTAATGATAACGTTAGAATTTAAGTAAAATGATAGAAAAGCTAAGATAAAGGAGAATTACCTTGTTGTTTGCATGTTTATAGAAAAGGTAATTCTCTAAACATGCAAACAACAAGGTAATGTTCCTTCATCTTACCTTTTTTATTCTTTACTTTAAGAATAATATTACCTTTAATTACCAAGGTCATAGACTCCTCATAGCTCTATCCCCTATCTTCGTGGGTTGTTTGACAAAAAAACTGGAGGGGGTGTGCCCAAACATCCCCCTTCTGGGAAAACATGTCCCCCGTGCCCCATGTGTTTCACCGAAATGTTTCCCCAAGAACCCCCATCCTCGAAGGGTGGGAAAGGTGGGGAGCGAGCCCCCCACCCTAGGGGATGCATCCCTATGAAACATTGTTTTTTCCTCACCCATGATCCATTAGGAGAGACTAAAAATATGTCCTTATTCATAAGAAACATAACTTTCTTAACATGAGGAAACATCAACATCTTTTGGCCCTCCACCATTAACATTTGATGACATTGAGGGGCGATCTTATTGTCAAGCATGCGTCTACTCAACAACACTAGATGCATAGCCATAAGATTCATCTTGGCTACTTCAAGATATTCTCTCCCTATCTTCAAATTAAGATTTTCACATCTTGTAGTCATAGAAGATTTGTTGGTTTTGTCAAGGGCAAGAGAAGGATAACATGCAAGAGACCAAATGGAGGTTCCATTGCCTCTACCAAGACTCTAAGAGCTCCCTCACTGTCGTCTTAACCAAATATGCCTTGCCTTTCTTTATAGGGGACATATTAGGACACACAAGACGTCTTATGGGGGCACCCTAGGACAAATCCCATGAAGCAAATCACTTGGTTTTTTCTTTTTATGTTATCCACTAGTGTGACAATGCACCTCTTCTCAATCATTCATTGACAAGCATGTTGCCATGGAGATCTTGAGTTCTCATTCACATATGGCATAATGCCATGGTGGAGTGTAACTCCATTTTCAAGAATGATGTTTGGGAGATAGTTCCAAGAAAGATTAGAAAATTAATGATGGATTCTAGACAACTTTACAAAATTAAGCATAACACCCCTAGGCGCAATGAAAGGTTCTAACCCACCTTTTCTAACAAAGGGTTGCCAGAAAGAGGGAGTTGAGGGTTCTCCCAAAACGAGTGACTCAACTATGACAATACACTTGCTCTAGTTCTTAAGTATACTCTATCAAAACCGTTATATCCTTGGCTTCTTGTTTTGGTTGGTCTTTGTATCAAAAAATGTAAAAACAACATTTTTAAATGGTGTGATTAAGGAAAAGGTGTAAATAAATCAGCCTGATACAACAAAAACCTCCAGTCTAGAATATCCAAGCCGCTAAGCAGAGTGCAAACCCAGAAAAACTCAGAAGCATTGCCCACTATCACCACAATAGTGCTTCCTCTCACTTTAGGATAGATCTTTTCTAACACAAACAGGGGAACCCTAAATAAACCACCAATTCAACCTTTAATGCAAATTTGCAAACCAGATTAATTAAGTATGGAATAAAACTGCCAATCCTTCCTTAAATGCACATCTAAAAATCAACTTAGTAGGAGTATGGGGATTTTTGGGTTTTTAGAATATAAGAAGTTGGAACTCAAGAGAAAAATTTCCTTATCCTTTGGGCTACAGACTCAAGGCAGCAAGATGACCAAGAGCCATGGAGTGGGATGGTAAAAATTAACAAGGTTATTAGAAGTGCACGTTACTAACAAGATCAATCCAATTAATATGCAAAAACTGAAAGATACAACTTCACCCCCAGTAAACATCAACAAGTGTAATGTTGTCGCAACATCTAGCAGGCCTAGAACAAAGTTTCACTGAGCAAAACCAGACCTCAGGGCATAAAGAGAATCAGTTGCCACTGTCACCTCGGATATTTTTCTCCTGCTCTTTAGTGGTATTTGACCACGAGGGAGGGGTCCCTACTAGCTCACCTAAAGGATATTCAATAAGAATGACTCAAGGTGAATGATATAAGGTACACTAATTGGGATATAGTACCGACAGAGCCTAGAAGGCTTAAATAATCTATGCCAAAGTTCAGATACTATATTCCTAGACACTATATTCCTAGACCAATTAGAAGGTTGTTATAACTTAGGGTTTTGCCAAATTTTATTGATAAGGTATGCGATGTCACATAACAGCCTAGTGAAAATATTTTTTTAATGAATAATCAACAAAGGATGCAATCCCTTCATAGAAGTACGAAGGATTTAGGGTTTTTAATGGAATTCTATGGCTGAAATATTGAATAAACAGCGAATAAATGACGTCATCAGCCCTAAAGAGGGTGGTTCACACGCAATAATGACAATAATACAATAGTTTTTGCTCTTGTACTATTTACTAATGCATTTCCTACTATAAGAACTGTAAAACATCAAGCATAGATTTACTTTTTATTAATTTTACATATAAAACCCTTGCCCTAACCCTAGGTATCTAGGGAAAAAAAAAGAGAAATGTAACCATAAAGAAGGTTGATCAACACTTGTATGACTAGTGCCTTGTCCTAAATGGGTTTGATGGAGTCCTCCAAGGTAGAGATCAATGAAAACAGCCTTGTTGGAGTAGAAGGGGATGACAAGGGCATCCACTTTTAAAACCCTAGCAATTTTCCTAGTGAGGGGAGATCTTAAATATGCACACTCAAAAGTTCCCTTATAGGTTTCCAAGAAAACAATTTTGCATATTATCAAGGAGAAAGGTTTCAAGATAAATTGTCCGTGGATGGTAACACAATTGGCAAAAAGCATGTTGGCAAGCCCTTATGTATCCAAGTGATCAGATATTCATTCCCACATACAAGTCTCACCAGCTGAACTTTCACAAAAATTTAAGGAAAAAAAAATTCAAAATAAATTCAACAGTATTATCATGGCATAATTAGAAACCCTACTACACGTACAATATGCAAAATATAGAAAATACGCATTAACATTACAAAAATTTTCAAAAGAAACACTTCAATCAATCCCAAGAAAACATCTCCCAGAGATCTCGCACCAGGAAAAACCTACATTTCAGCCCAAAATAGAGGCAAGATGCTAATTCACACTCTTTTAGAAGAGGAGAGTGATGAATGTGTGATGATGAAAAAGTGGAATGAGGATTCCTTAATTTATATGATGACTAACTTTTCTTACTTCCACTAATTTTACAAGAAAATCCCTAAACCAAGTTTGCTCAATTGTTCAACAAATCTGAGGCGGCACGCTGACATTAATATAGCTCAAAAACATAACAATAAATGCCAAAATAGTCGGACACATTTGGGAGACAATGTCCTCCAATATGACATCATCCTCCATAAACGCTCAAAATCCCACAAGCAAGTGACAAATGTATCATGAGTGCTCCATACTCCAAGGAAAACTCAAATTGCAATGGATATGCCTCCAATACCATGATGTCAACACCATTTGTTCCCTACATCACCCTTATAGGGGCAAAAGTAGTGACATGATACCATCATGCTCAAGCATTGGGGTCCAAAAGTGATGTGCAAGCCCTCCCATGTCATCTCAGATATAATCAATCGTCATACATGCTCTAGAACAAGCAACGCCCATCAAACAGTGGCAAGGCCAGCGTGGGGGCATCCTAGGACCATATGTGCACATCATTAATAAGTCCAACACTAAATCATTAGTGGCTCAGCGCTTTAGTATCTAGGGATACTCATGAGAGTCGTGTGCCATGTAGAATCATCTCATAGCCCAATGCTCATCCCTGGAGGGGCAACACTGCATTGTCAAGGTCAAAATCGCTCTCTAAATCGGGGTAAAATGACCTCTTGCCTGCTGCAAAAAGGGGTCTCTATTGTTGTGATGACACCACCTAACAAGAACCTCCCAAGATCAAGTGCAACCAAAACCATTAGGGGCAATAACAATTAACACATCATAATGAACCATATTTAATGTTGGGGGCACAAGCATACTTCACACAAAACTTACCTTCAAATATCTAACTAGATCAAGACATGTATTGGGGCAAGTACACCACAAATAAGTTCAAGGGTTTTCGTTTAGAGGCAGGAAACAAGAAAAACTAGCATTGCCCTATAATCTGCAGCAAAATGGAGTGGCACAGAGGAAGAACAAGACCATAGTCAGAGCAGCAAAGGAAATGATCCATGCTCGGGATTTGCCTATGTCCTTGTGGGATGAGGCTTCTAACACAGCAATGCACCTACAAAACAAGAGTCCTCACAGGACAGTGGCGAAAAAGACTCCTAAGAAGGCATTTACAGGAGTGTCGGAGGTGAGCCATCTTCGCATCTTCAGTAGCCCAATGTATGTCCATATTGCATCAAAGATGGAGCTTTCATCTGAGCGAGGTATTTTTGTTGGATACAATGACATCAAAAAGGCCTACAGGGTTTACATTCCAAGGCAAAGGAAGATAATAGTTAGTTGACATGTCATATTTGAGGAGGGTAGGACCTTTAGGAGGTCGCATGCGATAAGTCCAGCAATGGCAGAGGATTCGGAGCGAGAATCTCCAAAGGTTGAGCATCAATCAACAGCAAGATCACAACCTTATAGTCAGGAGGAGCGAGATGTTCCTTCGAGCTCTACCAGGAGGAGGCCGAGGTGGGTCGAGTAGACCTTGAGAGATGTGGCGGAGCATGTAGACGCTCCTAGCAAGACCTTCAAGGAGAGTATACTACCAGCTAGATTTTCCATCAAGATCAAGCATGCAGTAGATAGATTATCGAGAGGTACAAAGCGAGGTTCATGGCGAGAGGTCTCTCCCAAAATGAAGGAGTGGATTACAAGGAGATATTTGCACCCATCACCAAATATGAATCTATCAAGGAAATTACATCTATTGCCTCAAATATGGGGTGGAGGATCCATCATATGGATGTGAAGATTTCCTTCCTTAATGGGTTAATTGTGGAAGACGTATATATTGAGAAACCTCATGGATTTGAGGTGCATGGGAGGGAGTCTCGTGTATGCAAACTGAAGAAGGCCTTATACAAACTTAAGCTAGCACCTTGCACATGGGATTTTGGGATTGATGGGTACCTACTTGGATTGGGTTTCACCAAGAGTGAGGCGAACTCCAATTTATACTATGTACTTGTTGATGGTGATCGGCTTATCTGTGTTGTATGTTGACAACCTTTTTGAGAGGATCGGAGAAGCTCATAGGGATGTCCAAGGACAACCTTGCTTTGAAGTTTGAGATGAAGCATACTGGACAGATGCACTGCGTTTTGGGAGTGGAGGTGTGGAAGCAGCCATGAGAGATTTCCCTAGGACAAAGAAACTATGCAGTTGAGATTTTGAACAGATTCAGGATGGAGGATTGCAAGATGATGTCTACACCTGCGAATACTAACTTGAGGAAGCTCAATGCTTCTAAGAGTGAGTTGGTGGATCCCACATTGTACAGGTTGATCGGGTTGTTGCTGTATCTACTTCATACTAGACCAAATATGTGCTTTACAATGAATACACTCGTCTAATTTATGGTGGATTCGAGGAGGGTTCATTGGGCAACATCAAAGCATGTGTTGAGGTATCTTCATAGTATGGTGGATTATGGACATAGATATGTCGAAGTTGGTGGAGTGTAGTTGCAGGGCTATACAGATTCAGACTAGGGTGAGAGTGCAATGGACAGGAAGAGTGCATCTTGTTATCACTCAGTAATTTCTCCAGGTTCAAGAGAAATAGTCCGAGGTAACCACAAACCTACTTTGGAAATCTAGGATCTAGCCTTCCTAAATTTCAGAGAGGGCTCTCTCTTTATGATTTAACTTTGTTTTTGTTTAATATTTTAGGCTAGGTATGATTGGGCACTTGGTTTTTTGTTTGGAAAGTTTGGTGGGAAATAAGATTACTTGAAGACAAATTAGAGAGGGATCTACCAGTCCATTGGGCTATGGAGTCAAGATGTAGCAGGAAAAACTGGAAGGCAATGCCAAAAGGATGCTAATGTACTCAGGGCAAGGTAGATAACCCTCAGAGATTTGAATAGTTTGATTTGATGAGATGGCTTGCTTTCGAGATAAAGGGCAGTGAAGGATCCTTTGATCTGGAAAAAGAGGAAGGAGGCAGGGGTCAAACGGGACTGGGAGCAATTAAGAATTCCTAAGTCCAGAAATCAGCAGAAAACATTGAAATGATCAAGCAGTTAAGACAGGGAGTTTTTTACACTTATCCTGAAATAATATTCCTAATTAATCATTTGGATTGAACAACATATATTGAAATTGAATGAAACTTCAGAAGAGGAAACAATGACAGTAAGAAATCACTTTACTCATTAGCTTATCGCATGAATCCTAAGTTATGAAGTCCATATGGTTGTTGTCCAGAATGCTGCTATGAAATCAACACATGAGCCTCCACAGTACCAGCAAAATTGTCTATAATAATCTCAGCAACTTTATTCCACACAAAATACTTCAAAGGAAGAAGTATTTATACAAATTCTAAACTAGAATATCTTGAAAAAATTTCAAGATTGTTTTACAAATATCTCCAACTGTTTTACATAAATAGAACTTAATTAAAGGACACTCAAAACTAATGCATCTATTTGGCACTATTTTTTATGGATAGGTGATGACAAAGAGGAGAATTCGAATTTGATCCAACTCTTAGTTGATGATGAGGCATCCAAGTCACTAACTGTTTCCTTTCTTTGTGCATTCTGCTCCAGCAATTCTGCAAACTTGGGGTCCAATGATACCTTTGTATCTCTCAATCCGAAATAGATATGTAAAAAGTGAAAGAGGTTATTGTAGATAAATATGTTAGTGAAATAAACCTTTCTCAGTTTCCTAAAATTCCTCTCCAGCTGTGCACAATAGGCTCTGCAAAAAGATGTGTAAAGCAGAGTTTTACAGAGCCTGAAAAATAGGTTGTAAAGATGCACATGTATCTCTCATTCTGTAATAGCTGTGCAAAAAGTGAGATAGGTTTTTGTAGATGGGTCTCTTAGGAACAAAAACCTCCTTCAGTTTTTTAAGATGTATTTTTGATTAGCCACAATCTTCTCTGCAATATGATAACTTAACAGGCATTTTCTGCAAAGAGAGCTTTCAAATATTGTTTAATATTTCCAAATCCATAATGGTTGTTAGAAAAGTGAGAGAGGTTTTTGTAGTAGAAGACCTTAAGAATATAAACCTCCTTCATTTTTTCGAAATTCATCTCGAATTGATCACAATAGTTTTTGCAAAACAATCACTTAAACATGAAATTTCTGAAAAAATGTTCCTTCTTGTTATGTTTTCATCTTTTCACCTTTTTGTTCTTTTAACTGTTTTACTTTCACTTTGGATAAACTTCATTGTTGGTGAAAGTATTTTCATCTCTTTTTACCATTTACTGCCTCTGTATTTACTTTCACTGTTTACATTTGACTGCTCTGTAACTCTATTTTAACTTTCACTCTGACTTTTACCGGATACACTTTAACCACTGATACTTTTTCACTGTTATGTTTTCAGTGTCATTGTGAATTCTGATTTCACTTTTACGATTCACTGTGCAAATTTCATCATTCTAATCTCTCTCTAACTTGATTTTATTTTTTCTTTCTATACAAACTGTTTGTTGAATCAAGCTTTTGATTTAAAATCTGAGAATTTGGAGCAAACAATTTTGTCAACTAATATTGAAACTGACGGCCCAATTTCTTATTCTGATAATAACCTGCAAAAATCAAACAATTTATTAATGAAGCAAAGGTCTGCAAGGAGGTGATTGAAGGCTTTTGAAAGACCTGTAGAATGAGATCTGTATGTGGAGGTTTAACTCTGCTTTTAGGCATTCCGACTTCTTCTGTAAGATTAAATGGTTTACAGAAGTAATTTACTTTAAACAGAGGGGTAACTGAGCAATTTAAGCTAAAGATATCTTTTTTGGGGCTTTTTGCTCAATTAGGTTTATCTGAGGATTGATACTGGGATAAGACAGGAAACAAGGGTTTCCTGAATGGTTTGAGACTGTAAAAAGGAGTTTGGTAGGCCTGAAAAACCTTTTTGTCTTGGAATTGATCTTCAAAGATTTTAAACTGAGGAAATTGGCTCAGACAAAAGCTTTTATGAACATAGCAACTTCTGGGAAAAAATTGGCCATGGTTTGCCCTGTTTTGGGTGTTTTTGGGCAATTTATCCAGTGGATTTTTCTCATTAACAGAATTCACTTTACTTATAGATGGTTTAACCTTGAAATTTGCAGGTCTGTTTATCGAAAAATACCTCAAATAGCAAGTATTTGAAGCTTTGACAGGCTTTTCCAACTTTTGAGATTGTTCCTGCGGACGGGTCTGAATCATTGGTGCAAAGAACGGCTTACTGGTCTTCAAGATAGGGGATCTATGGTCAAATTTTGAGTTTGGGACAAGAAATTGATAGACAGGGGCTTTGAATACAATCGGGCGGCTTAATACAGTGGGCAGAGCTCTTTTACAATGCACATGTGCAGTTTAAACAGTCGGAATAGTATATCATAAGTTAGAAACTTTGATACTTTAAATACGGATCTTGTCAAAGGCGGGAAGCTGTTTGATTTTTCAAATGCGAAACAGTATGTGGTTTTCGCGTTCAACTTGGGTGGTAAGCTGTTTTTACCCAATCGAACGCGATCAAATGAAAATACGCCACGTCGCATCGGGTGGTTTTAGAATACAACTTTTATCGCGTGAATTTGGACAAATATCGAGCGATCACTTTCGGAGCGCGAAAGTGAATGCGCACCGTTGGATTTGCTTTGATCAAGCGACTGGTTGGATGGATTTAAAAGTTGTGGTGTAAACAAATGTGGGGTCGAGAAAATATTATGTGTCGGGCAATGTTTTATATATAGTGGCGCGGTTAATAAGAGTTAATCAGGGTATAGCTTGAGGCTATTTACAAAAGGTATGGGGATTCTAAAGTTTAGCTTAGATTAAACTTTAGAAAAAACTCAGGGAATATTTTTTGATTTAAACATATATAAGATATGTTTAAAGTTTTTCGTATTTTATTTTTATTATATAGTAATAGACTGATGTAAATGTCTGTTTACTATAGGGGGCAAGAATATATATATATGGTTAGTTTTATGCCAAAGGGATTTTAATGGGGGTTTCTAATTAAAACATGTGGATATTTAACTTTGGTTTAAAAGCTTATAATAATGGGTTTAGGGGATAATTAAAATACGAGTTACAATAATAGGATGAAGTTATGTTTACAAGGAATTAATAAAATAAGTTAGAGGTTAATATGACAAGGGAAAATGAAAAACACAAAAATACACTAGATGACTAAGTAAAGTGAAAACTTAAAGAAAAGCTTATCATCTTATAATTTCACCACCTTTACTTAGAATATAATGTCTTTTTGAGGGTTTTTATGCTTTATGAGATGTAGGTAGTTAATCAAATGGTGGCTTTATGTATCATTAAGTAAAAATGGAGTCTTTACTTATGAAATTGCATGGTGATGAATGCATGAATGGCAGATGATGTAAATTTTGGGATTAACATAGAAATTTAACACTTTCAACTAGCCAGTCATTGAGCCTTGGTTCCGGTCCCAACAGAAATCAGAGAAATGCTCTGAGCCTCTTTGACTGAAAGTTTAGAATGTCAAATAGCTATAGGGGAGGGGAAATTAGTGATTGTTGCCCAGTGACAAATATTTACAATGATTTTCCCACCTCCTTCTACCTACCCAATCTTTAATCTAGCATTTTTTCTTCCATTTGTGCAGGTGCATTTGAGCTAGCAACCTTGAACATTTTATTCTTTTGAAAGCAGTAAAAACTATCTAATTCTACCTTATTTCATCCAAGGACCCAGATTAAACTATTGGGTTCCTTTTTACTCTATACCTATCTACTGAATTGTCAGGATTAAACTAACTAACAACTCTTTATTCTCTCTATCTAAAACAAGTAAATTGAAACATGACAAGTCAAGATTAAGCAATTCAACTCATCATGGATTATGGCATTTATTGACACTCTGCCATAATCAGCTGCAAAAAGTAAGAAGTAGTGGCATTTAAACTTGCACACTTTCATGTTTTATTCATCTTTTTCCTTTTGGGGTATATCATTTTTTCTAAGTCCTTTGATTTTTCTTTTAGGACTTTTACCCTCTTTTTGCTTTTCTATTTTTTTTATTTTTTACAAAATATGGGAAAACAACTTGCAGAAAGCAAAGTATGTACATATTTACAAGACTATCATAAGTCAATTCCAAATTATGAATCCTATATTTATAGGACCCTAACAGCGGCTTCACATGGGGATGGCATCTCCTTGTGAGCTGTCAAGAACACCGTTGACTAGTAGCCTGATCCATTTGGCCAATCCCAAACATGCATTTGCTGTGGCTGAAAATCTCGAACTGAATATAGTCCTTCTTCTGCAAACTAAAATATGATCTGAAACTAAAAGAACATACAGCAATTCTCAAACCAAACTGATAGATCTTAAATATCTTTATGCCCTTCTCTTTGACTTTAAATCTTAATGAATTATTTCAAAACTAGCTGAAAATTGAATTCTAAAAAAATTGCTCAAGGCTTTGAACTTATTTGCATTCATCTACCTACTCTAATCTACTATTAATTTTGTTGAATCAGGTAATACAAAAATGCCAATGAAGCCAGTCAAGTCGTTGTAGAAATGAATGGATAATTTCACTGCTTGTGATCAAACTTGGAAGTATAACTTGATAATGTGTCTTCATAATCAATGATATGATGTGAAATGGCAATTGCTGATATATTTGATCCTCATAGATAAAAACATGTTTGTAGATTTGAGCTAAAAATATTCTCCAAATAATTTGTTATCAAATCATCAAAAGCATAATGTATGATTTGTGCTTCAAGGCTTTCAATGACCAATTGATTAGTTATATTCTTAATATTAAACCCTGAAACTATTTCTTCAGTCTTGTGCTTGAAAGAATAATCATCCTGAATCTGCAAGTCAAAAGGTAGTACAATTTCCTCTTGCTTTGGAGAAGGAAGATTTTTCAAGAATTCTTTAGGATCTCGGAAATTATAAGACTGAATTTTACAATGCAAAAGTTTAAATCCATTTTCATATTTTTCAGAAATTAACTCAAGAACACATATTTTAAGTTGAGGAGAACATTTTCTTGATTTCAAAATAAGAAAGACAACTCTTAGAAAATTCTCATCAAGCTGAAATTCTAATAAGCCATCCCTTAATTCATTGAAAATCTCATGAGATGAAAGGTTTGCCACAGACCCTGTCATCTTGTATCACCATTAATGATTTGGAATATGGATTTTTGGTTATGGTGTTTCTTCTGGACTTTGAAGTTCTGGATCTTGGACAATGGAGTCGCCAGGTGGATGATTTTAACCTTTATATGTCTGATCATTTTCCACCATCATAGATCAGATCTGAACCTGTAAAATATTTCTGAAGAAAATGTTAGTTGTCCCCAGTGGAGTCGCCATTATGTTATCACTCAGTAATTTCTCCAGGTTCAAGAGAAATAGTCCGAAGTAACCACAAACCTACTTTGGAAATCTAGGATCTAGCCTTCCTAAATTTCAGAGAGGGCTCTCTCTTTATGATTTAACTTTGTTTTTGTTTAATATTTTAGGCTAGGTATGATTAGGCACTTGGTTTTTTGTTTGGAAAGTTTGGTGGGAAATAAGATTACTTGAAGACAAATTAGAGAGGGATCTACTAGTCCATTGGGCTATGGAGTCAAGATGTAGCAAGCAAGACTGGAAGGCAATGCCAAAAGGATGCTAATGTACTCAGGGCAAGGTAGATAACCCTTAGAGATTTGAATAGTTTGATTTGATGAGATGGCTTCCTTTCAGGATAAAGGGCAGTGAAGGATCCTTTGATCCGGAAAAAGAGGAAGGAGGCAGGGGTCAAACGGGACTGCCAGCAATTAAAAATTCCTAAGTCCGGAAATCAGCAGAAAACATTGAAATGATCAAGTAGTTAAGTCAGAGAGTTTTTTACACTTATCCTAAAATAATATTCCTAATTAATCATTTGGATTAAACAACATATATTGAAATTGAATGAAACTTCAGAAGAGGAAACAATGACAGTAAGAAATCACTTTACTCATTAGCTTATCGCATGAATCCTAAGTTATGAAATCCAGATGGCTGTTGTCCAGAATGCTACTATGAAATCAACACATGAGCCTCCACAGTACCAGCAAAATCGTCTATAATAATCTCAGCAACTTTATTCCACATAAAATACTTCAAAGGGTGAAGTATTTATACAAATTCTAAACTAGAATATCTTGAAAAAATATCAAGATTGTTTTACAAATATCTCCAACCGCTTTACATAAATAGAACTTAATTAAAGGACACTCAAAACTAATGCATCTATTTGGCACTATTTTTTATGGATAGGTGATGACAAAGAGGAGAATTCGAATTTGATCCAACTCTTAGTTGATGATGAGTCATCTAAGTCACTAACTGTTTCCTTTCTTTGTGCATTCTGCTCCAGCAATTTTGCAAACTTAGGGTCCAATGATACCTTTGTATTTCTTAATCCAAAATAGATATGTAAAAAGTGAAAGAGGTAAATATGTTGGTGAAATAAACCTCTCTCAGTTTCCTAAAATTCCTCTCCAGTTGTGCACAATAGGCTCTGCAAAAAGATGTGTAAAACAGAGTTTTATAAAGTCTGAAAAATAGGCTGTAAAGATGTGCATGTATCTCTCATTCTGTAATACCTGTGCAAAAAGTGAGATAGGTTTTTGTAGATGGGTCACTTAGGAACAAAAACCTCCTTCAGTTTTTTAAGATGTATTTCTGATTAGCCACAATCTTCTCTGCAAAATGATGACTTAACAAGCATTTTCTGCAAAGAGAGCTTTCAAATATTGTTTAATATTTAAAAATCCATAACAGCCGTTAGAAAAGCGAGAGAGGTTTTTGTAGTAGAAGACCTTAAGAATATAAACCTCCTTCAATTTTTCAAAATTCATCTCGGATTGATCACAATAGTTTCTACAAAACGACTTAAACATGAAATTTCAGAAAAAATGTTCCTTCTTGTTATGTTTTCATCTTTTCACCTTTTTGTTCTTTTAACTGTTTTACTTTCACTTTGGATAAACTTCATTGTTGGTGAAAGTATTTTCATCTCTTTTTACCATTTACTACCTCTGTATTTACTTTTACTATTTACCTTTGATTGCTCTGTAACTTTGTTTTAACTTTCACTCTGACTTTTACCTAATACACTTTAACCACTGATACTCTTTGACTGTTATGTTTTCAATGTCATTGTGAATTCTGATTTCACTTTTACCATTCATTGTGCAAATTTCATCATTCTGATCTCTCTCTGACTTGATTTTAATTTTTCTTTGTATACAAACTATTTGTTGAATGAAGCTTTTGATTTAAAATCTGAGAATTTGGAGCAAACAATTTTGTCAACTAGTATTGAAACTGATGGCCCAATTTCTTATTATGATAATAACCTGCAAAAATCAAACAATTTGTTAATGAAGCAGAGGTTTGCAAGGAGGTGATTGAAGGCTTTTGAAAGACCTGTGGAATGAGATCTGTCTGTGGAGGTTTAACTCTGTTTTTAGGCATTCTGGCTTCTTCTGTAAGATTAAATGGTTTACAGAAGTAATTTACTTTAAATAGAGGGGTAACTGAGCAATTTAGGCTAAAGATATCTTCTTTTGGGATTTTTGTTCAATTAGGTTTATCTGAGGATTGATACTGGGATAAGACAGGAAACAAGGGTTTCCTGAATGGTTTGAGACTGTAAAAAGGAGTTTGGTAGGCCTGAAAAACCTTTTTGTCTTGGAATTGATCTTCAGAGATTTTAAACTGAGGAAATTGGCTCAGACAAAAGCTTTTATGAACATAGAAACTTCTGGGAAAAAATTGGCCATGGTTTGTCCTGTTTTTGGCGTTTTGGGCAATTTATCCAGTGGATTTTTCTCATTAACAGACTTCACTTTACTTATAGATGGTTTAACCTTGAAATTTGCAGGTCTGTTTATCGAAAAATACCTCAAATAGTAAGTATTTGAAGCTTTGACAGGGTTTTCCAACTTTTGAGATTGTTCCTGCGAACGGGCTGGAACTCATTGGCACAGAGAATGGCTTACTGGTCTTCAAAATGGGGGATCTATGGTCAAATTTTGAGTTTGGGACAAGAAATTGATAAACAGGGGCTTTGAATACAGTCTGGCGGCTTAATACAGTGGGCAGAGCTCTTTTACAATGCACATGCACAGTTTAAACAGTCGGAATAGTATATCATAAGTTAGAAACTTTGATATTTTAAATACGGATCTTGTCAAAGGCGGGAAGTCGTTTGATTTTTCAAATGCGAAATAGGAAGTGGTTTTCACGTTCAACTTGGGTGGTAAGCCGTTTTTACCCAATCGAACACGATCAAATGAAAATATGCCACGTCACATCGGGTGGTTTTAGAATACAACTTTTATCGCGTGAATTTGGACAAACATCGAGCGATCACTTTCGGAGCGCAAAAGTGAACGTGCACCGTTGGATTTGCTTTGATCAAGCAACTGGTTAGATGGATTTAAAAGTTGTGGTGTAAACAAATGTGGGGTCGAGAAAATATTATGTGTCGGGCAATGTTTTATATATAGTGGCGGGGTTAATAAGAGTTAAGCGAGGTATAGCGTGAGGCTATTTACAAAAGGTATGGGGATTCTAAAGTTTAGCTTAGATTAAACTTTAGAAAAAACTCGGGGAATATTTTTTGATTTAAACAAATATAAGACATGTTTAAAGTTTTTCGTATTTTATTTTTATTATATAGTAATAGACTGATGTAAATGTCTGTTTACTATAGAGGGCAGGAATATATATATGGTTAGTTTTATGCCAAAGGGATTTTAATGGGGGTTTTTAATTAAAACATGTGGATATTTAACTTTGGCTTAAAAGCTTATAACAATGGGTTTAGGGGATAATTAAAATACAAGGAGTTATAATAATAGGATGAGGTTATGTTTACAAGGAATTAATAAAATAAGTTAAAGGTTAATATGACAAGGGAAAATGAAAAACACAAAAATACACTAGATGACTAAGTAAAGTGAAAACTTAAAACAAAGCTTATCATTTTATAATTTCACCACCTTTACTTAGGATATAATGTCTTTTTGAGGGTTTTTATGCTTTATGAGATGTAGGCAGTTAATCAAATGGTGGCTTTATGTATCATTAAGTAAAAATGGAGTCTTTACCTATGATATTGCATGGTGATGAATGCATGAATGGCAGATGATGTAAATTTTGGGAATAACATAGAACTTTAACACTTTCAACTAGCCAGTCATTGAGCCTTGGGTCCAATCCCAACAGAAGTCAGAGAAATGCTCTGAGCCTCTTTGATTGAAAGTTTAGAATGTCAAATAGCTATAGGGGAGGGGAAATTAGTGATTGTTGCCCAGTGACAAATATTTACAATGATTTTCCCACCTCCTTCTACCTACCCAATCTTTAATCTAGTATTTTTTCTTCCATTTGAACTAGCAACCTTGAACATTTTATTCTTTTGAAAGCAGTAAAAACTATCTAATTCTACCTTATTTCATCCAAGGACCCAGATTAAACTGTTGGGGTCCTTTTTACTCTATACCTATCTATTGAATTGTCGGGATTACCCTGTCTAACAACTCTTTATTCTCTATCTAAAACAAGTAAATTGAAACATGACAAGTCAAGATGAAGCAGTTCAACTCATCATGGATTATGGCATTTATTGACACTGCCATAATCAGCTGCAAAAAGTAAAAAGTGGTAGCATTTAGACTTGCACACTTTCATGTTTTATTCATCTTTTTCCTTTTGGGATATATCATTTTTTCTAAGTCCTTTGATTTTTTTTTAGGACTTTTACCCTCTTCTTGCTTTTCTATTTTTTTTTATTTTTTACAAAATATGGGAATACAACTTGCAGAAAGCAAAGTATGTACATATTTACAAGACTATCCTAAGTCAATTCCAAATTATGAATCCTATATTTATAGGACCCTAACACATCTGAATGTTGTTTTAGATTTTGGGTTAGCAATGAACTCATGGTTTACTAAGAAGTGGCACTCAGTCCATATGGCCTCACAACTCACTAGACTTGTTGCCATGTTCATGTCTTTGTACTACAATTGGATTACAAACCATGTCTACTTAGAACTCCCATGGCTCCAAATCTGACATTGACATATGATGAGCATTCAAACTTGGTCGATGCTAGCTTATACTGACAATTGATCAAGTCATTGATGTACCTGGTAAATACCAAGCAAGATATATGTTATGTAGTGAATACATTGAGCCAAATCATGGTGGTAGGTTAGTGCTCCTTCTTCAATGCCTTCATTCCCCACGCTTCATATGCAAATGATGTCTTGGACCCACCAAAGATCTCCTATTGTAGAGCACTAGCCTTCCACTATATTGATCTAGTTGTGAGTGATGATGCGAGCATGCCTAAACTAAAAGATCAAATCAAATAGTGTCTTCCAAGTCATTGTTCATAGCCTAAAAATGAACCTGATCTTCAAAATCCTGCAAGGTTCATATGTCTTTGTATTGCATGTTGGATTACAAACCACGTCTACTTAGCATTCCCATGGTTTCAAATCTGAAAATTAAGATATGTTGAGTGTTCAAACTTGGTTGATGATAACTTATATCAGCAATTGATCAAGTCATTGTGTACCTAGTAAATAACAAGCAAGACGTGTTATGTAGTGAATGCATTGAGCCAATTCATGGTGGAGCCCAAACAATCTCATTAGTAAGATGACAAGCATGTGCTCCAATGCCCGACAAGCACTATTATGAGGTCTGATGCACAAAAGATGGTTCATGTGTCTTTGTATTGCATGTTGGATTACAAATCACGTCTACTTAGCATTCCCATGGTTTCAAATCTGAAAATTAACATATGTTGAGAATTCAAACTTGGTTGATGCTAACTTATATCGGCAATTGATCAAGTCATTGTGTACCTAGTAAATACCAAGCAAGACATATGTTATGTAGTGAATGCATTGAGCCAATTCATGGTCGAGCCCAAACAATCTCATTAGTAAGATGACAAGCATGTGCTCCAATGTCCGACAGGCACTATTATGAGATGTGATGCACGAAAGATGGTGAATTTTTTCTGTATGGTTTTGTTTACTCGAAATGGGAAAGCGATGTAGAGACACCAAAGAGCACGTATGAATATACTTCAATTTGAATTTAGGTATTATCACCGCAAACTCTAGTAGCCTAGGCACTCACTAGGCACACTAGATTAAGGACAATAATGAGATCCACTATGATTGCCACGTTAGCGGTTATTCCCCTGTTGTTCTATGGATGGATGTTATTCCTTGCAAGGAAGGCTTCTCCAACAGGTCTTGGAAATTAAGTAACACAAGGATTCCCTGGCTAAATACCCTCTATGGACCCTGTTAGTTAGACACCCCAAAATAATATTCAATGAAGTATGGCTCTAGGTGAAATGAGGTAGCAAGTTCAAAGAACCTATGGCCAAGTCTAAAGGGCTAAGATAAGTCCTGGAAATGCTCAAATAGAATTCAAACACATGTTGCCTTAATCAAATGATTGTCATTATAAATCAGGGTTTATAATAAAGACAATTTACAGCATTCAAAATTTGTAACAACAATAATAAGAACAGCCCACAATTGATGATAAACAATAAACTATCAAAGGCCATTTAATGGGAAACATGGGAAAATATTACAGCAACTTTTCAATAGCTGAAAATGCACAAAACAACTATGAAACTCTAGACATTAGAGCTAGAATTATGTTTGAAAAATAGATATAAATGACGATTTTCCTTTTTCAATTTAAAAGAAGCAAAACCTAACCTTAGGGCTATGATGTACAAGGTATTTTTGTTATTTAGTGCATAATTTTCCATAACCTAATCCTAATTTACCATAAAATAAGAAGAAAAAAACTAATTTTTTTAAAGATTAACACACAAGGACTAGTGCCTCATTAATCTTGAGTACATGGAGTCGAAGAAAGGCAGTGTCAAAGGTGGAAGACCTCAATTGGAGAGAATAAGAGCAAGAAAGCCTATTAATCAAGCCCTACCGATTTTCAATCAATTGGAGACTTAATGTCAAGGAATGTTATTCTAAGTTTCCTTGATGGATTCTAGGTGACAAATCTTGCAAACAAGGCGTCATAAAATATTAAGCATATCATGAAGACTTCACAGAATCCCTAATTCTACAACACTCCATAATGTAAGAAGATACTCACAATAAGATGGCACAACTCACCATAGCATCACTTCATCAATCCAAGAGAAAATGCTCCGGGCAATTTTATCCTCCTTGACAATTTGTTATCCTTTAGTGATCCATTGCATCCAATCGACAAATGAACTAGTGTGCACTCTTTCACAGGAGAAATAATGAGTGTATGTGACAATGATCCTCCCAAATCAACTTCTCTCCATTTTTATGACGGTAACGAAATCGATTTATGGAAACATTAAACTAAAATCCCTAAAAACAATTTTAGGTGTTTACAAGTTGAGCGGGTCACAAGGCAACCTAAAAGATAGCTATCTCAATGATAAAACATAACAAAAGGCCTCCTTTAAGCCCAGATGTGTGAGCAAAAGGCTCTCCAAGGATGACAACATCCTCCAATGGTCGAGATCTCCATCAAAAGGTGCTAAGGATGGGTCAAAAGAGTGTTCCTCACTCCAATCGATCTCCTCATAAACAAATGTGCAATATCAAGCAAAATCCTCCTTATCATCATGTCATCATCAATCAAGCTCCACATCATCACACTAGACTTCATGAGGGTGATGCCACAAGCCTAGGGCATGATGTCATCATCCAAAAAGGTGTACCATCCCTTCCAAAGGGATCTCAAGTCATCATCGTCATCAAACTAGTCTGGGAAAAAGGCAACGTCCATCAAGAAGGTGCAATATCAACTTGGGGGAAATCTTGTCGTCTCTGTAGTACATCCTCTTTCTATATAACGTCCTGTCCTCAATGATTAGTCTTTTAGGCTCTAAAGAGAGAGGAGGTGGTCATCCTCAATGCAAATCCATCCCAAGGTCAAGGCTTTTCTCCAAGTGGTCAATGTCATGTCTACAGTGCCCCAAAGTGTCATCAAGTGTGGTTGGATGTCATCTCTAAAGTGTTGGATAAGTCTCAAGCAATCCCTCAAGGGGCAACAACTGTACTTGGGAGAAAACGTATGAAACATACCCTCAAAATCAAGTAAGATCACCATCATAGATAATTTAAATGTAAGAGTATCATAATGGACCATATCTAATGCAAAAGGCACAAGAGTGATTCACCCAAGCATCATCTTTAAATGTACTTCTAGCTTAGGGTTTGTGCACAAGTTACCATGCTTAGACATGGGAGAGTTATCCATAGGCCTTATTAGGTGCTTCCAACCCTAAGGGGAGGAACACTTCCCAGACCAACACATCAATCAACAGGTGCAAATGGACAGGGGTATGGTGAGAATTTACTTCATGGAAAATGCCACCATTTGTGTACTGACTATAAAATACCATCATTCTTGAGTCTTAAAATGCAAAGAGGGAGCAATTGTGGGACTAATTTTTTAACAACAATGACAATCTCTCGAGAATCAGTTGATAAATCAACTGCCACTATTGCACCAAATACAACTATTCATAGATTCCACTAATGGGTTGGTGGTTACAACATGTCTTCAAAGACTTGGACCCTCGCAATTGGGAAAACAAATTGTTCACCAAACCACTCGAACTAAAATCCTTTGACATTCATTGGCCTATTTTCACCACCCCTCTTGTGTTCCTTTTCCTTGCATAGCTCAAGTCACAGACTTTTATTCATGCATCAATTACCCCTTAAAGATGAAGCAGTTTATTGCTCATCAGCATTGGGATATCAAAATTCCTTTCATTTTTATTTGCTCGTGCATTAGCCAAGAACTGGGTGGTTATGTCCTCATTGACAAATAGATGATAAAAGACTATATTCCTAAACTTTCCCTATTCTATGAATCAAATCACCAAAGAAAGAAAGAAAGAGGTAGGGTAAGAAGAAAACTAACAGGTTTTATTCAATTTTCCCTTTTCCCTTCTGCACAAGCCTAATCACAACAACCTTTAGTAACGGCCCGCTATGATACTTGTATAAGGCTAATGAGGGGAGTGGAGCTTAGACTAGGCTTTTGTCCACGCACTTTATTATAACTCCATCAACTTTTTTTCATTTTATCATAATGGCTCTTGCTCTTTCTTTTCTTTTTTATGCATCAACCTCTTAGGCCAAAGTTTTCAAACCCATACTCAAGAATAACAAAATCCTAATCCATGTCGAAGTCAGCCTAAGACTAGGATGTGGATACAAGTAACAAATGGAAAGTGCCAACTATAAATTACTATGGACCCGCAACATCAACTAATGCCTCCTATTTGTGCACCTTATGAACGGTGGAAAGAAAGGCCTCCAAGAACATCACACTAGTCTAGGGGCAAGAAAGAACCACCAAGGTTAATCATGGGAACAAGAATACAACCAAAAGTAGTCAAACATCCAACTCAACCTGTGATCTATACTAACATGCTCTTAAACATTAAATGAAAGCACTCAATTACAAAAATGGTTAATGTACCTTATAATGTAGGACCCACCTTCATCTAATAAGAAAGCTAGATGTCACAAAGCACTAACTAGAGTATAGATGGACAACCTTTCATGCTAGCTATTTGTATATCACATATGGTTGCTAGCTGGCATGCTAAACAAAATGGGAGAAAAAATCTTGGTTGGGTAACAAGTACCATTTCTTGGTTTATTAAGAAACAAGAAGCAATTGCCCTTATCTCCAAAAAAGCAACCTACATTGCAATTTCATATACTAGTTATGAAGCAATTTGGCTTCACAAATTGGTACCACAGTTGATTAGTGTGAGGATAGAAACCACCATCCTTTATCGTGGAAATCAAAATTGCATTAAACTCTCTATGAATCAAGTTTTCCATGTCAAATCTAAGCATATTAAGATTAGATCTCACTTTTATGAGACAAAGTGCAGAGGAAAACAATGATTTTCAAGTATGTTCCTTCATATTCATCAACCACTAGTATTCAGCAAAAAATGTACATTTCAACTTCATTTGCTAGTTATGAAGCAATTTGGCTTCACAAATTGGTAGCTTAGTTGACAAGTGTCATGCAAGAGCCCATTGTCATTTATTGCGACAATTAGAGTTGCATTAAACTCTAGCAATCAAGATTTCCATATCAAATCTATGCACATTGAGATCAAATATCATTTACTATGAAGCAAGGTACAAAGGAAAGCAGTGATCCTCTAGTATGTTCCTTAAAATTCATCAACAATTGGTGTTCTAAGTTCTAACAAAGCCACCAGCAAAAGGTAAGTACAAGTTGTTGAGAGGTAGACTTATCGTGATGGAAAACATGTTCGTCGCAAACAAGGAGTGTAAGTTTATTGCTTCGAATATGTTCTCCGCAACATTTCCTTCATTTGGCATCGTTTTAAAATTTTAAGGGAACTCTTTAGTTTAGGGATTTCCATATTTATACAGTAGTTCGATAGGAAACTCTCCCGCACCCATATCTAGTTGGACTAGCAATTAATCAATGTTGTGTGCTTTACATTGATGACAATGAGTTATGTGCTTTGTATTCCTCTTTCCTAGTACGCCTCACCCTCACTCTTACATAGTGCACCCTACATAGAGGGAATCCCAAATCTACACAATAAAATTTTCAATATGCCTAGATCCTAGAATAGTCAGTTTGTCGATTTATAAGGGTTGGGTGAGTTTTACATCTCTTTAGTTTTTTTATTTGTTTATATCCTCCATATGTTTGCTTCAAAGGTGCATTGGGAGAGTTAGAGGCATTGGGCAAGTTGAACCTAGGTGAGCACCCACTTACCTAGAAGCATCTCTCTTGCATTTGGTATTGTAATCATTATTTCTAGACTCAATCAAAATTTGAGGAGAGTCCTTGTTAAAAAATTGTTTGTTGTTTTAAGATATAAGCAGGAGTATCCTGACATTTGCATAAGACAAACCTTTAAGTAGAGTCGTGAAATCTAATGGTGTCTTTAAAATGCTTCCTAATACCAACATGAATCATGAATGATAAAATAACCAAACCCTTAGTAAACGGGGCCTTAGTTGAAGATTTTTTTTTGATATTGGCACAAGACAAACCTATAAGAGATGTGATGAATTCTAGTGGGGTCTTTAAGAAGGCTTCTAGATCCAAAATCAAAATGAGAGAAACCCAATGCTTCAAATAGAGATGTTAAGACAAAATGGTCAACTACTTAAATTAGGATGTGTGTGTGGAACACAAGAATAAATGTAATTGAATTAAGAGGAAAGCCAAGAGTTACAAAATGGGCCTTGTATATGGATGTATTCGTACAAGCAATGTAGATTATTTTCCCACCAATAGGATTCATTCATCCTCTCACTTTCCTCCCCCCTCTCAACTACCTAACATAACCCTGCTCTCTCCTAGCTTCCCCAAATCCTCCCTACTCCATCACATCTTCATAGGTCTTTGCCTCCTTTCCCGAGCCTAACTGCAATTGAAACATTTTATCTTGAAACCATGCAAGAAGAGATATGAACACTATGAGCATTGTTCCAACAAGAAACTAAATTCAATGGCAAACTTTGAATTCATGGATAAAAGTTGTTAGAAGGAAGGAGACGGCTCCCCCACTCCTCAAGTTCATAAAGGTCATCCAAGGAAAAATAAATGAGAAACACTGTAAGCTAAGGAGTTGAATCTAAGAGTATGAGGGCTCCTGCCTCCTCTTCAAATCCATTATTCGAAAACATCGTGATTCTCTTGATAATTTGCACCCATAATCTAGTCAACCTTGGTAATCCCTGTTGGTAGTATGAGCATTGGAAACAAATATTTACACACATACTCTTGTACATTAGAACAAAAATATACTCCAAATATCACATTGTATTAATTTATAGTAATAAAATACAACATTGTCACCCACACCAACACAATACATTTAAGGTGCCCATAATCAGTGAAGCACCACTCGTATAAGACCCGCGGGTCTTCGCATGGTCTATAGCAAGCCGGGTCACTCGCATAGAACTCGCGCTCTCTACCCTTATCCGCTAAAACTCGTATTAAACTCGCCTACCCTTAACAAATAAGACTCGCGGGTTTCTCATAGGACCCGTATCAGACCCCTATAAGACCCGTAAAAAATTTGGATTTTTCTCAATTTTTTTATTTTTCTATTTTTTTGGAAATGAGGTGGAGGAAAAGGGAATTTGGAGGGAAGAAAATGGTTTTTAAACAACTCTCTCCCTTTCGAAGGCATAGGCAAGGAAAGTGGTAAGGTTTTTTTCAATGCTCATGATCATGGAATGCTGGTAAATGCAAGGACCATCATCTACTCCTAGCTTTTGGAGCATGGATATGGTTTCAGGCGATGCAGAACTGGACATTTTGAAAGCAACAGATGTTTAGACAGTTGTATAGTCCTTTGTTTTCTTAGGAGTAGCAGCACTGGCAAAGTCACAGCACTGATGGAGTAGCAGCACACTGTAACAGCAAGGCAGAGTCACAACATTGTTAGAGTAGCAGCACTGGCGGAGTAGCAGCACACTGTCCAATTTTCTTCAGCTAATTTCCAAGGAGATTTTGTTGTTTTGTATTAGCATAACTGATGTAATGTTTTCATATATGGTGGACAACTTCTGATCGGAAACGTTTCTACAAGATTGTAAAGTTTGACTATTGTACTACTTTTTATTAATATAAGATATAGCATTTTTTTCTTCTGAGGAAATTGGTCAGTGTTTGAGCACATCCACGGCAAAAAGAGAAATAGGTTGGAGCATGAGAGGGGGAAGAAGTTGGTTTTCATCTACTACAACCTTCGAATGCTCACAAAAAAAGTGCAACCAAAGGATACAGATCCAATTTTATTGGATACTATTGATTTAGAGTCTAATTGGGTTGCAGAGGAGGAGCCCCCTGATTTGAGTTGGCTTGATGAAGAGACTGAGGATCTCTCTAGTTTGCCATCTCAAATGGAGACTCCCAATACACCTGCCTCGCAATTGCTTCGGCCTTCCGATGCTACCATGAGCTCCAAGAGGGCTTAATATAGGCGTGGTCGTCAATCAGTGACGAGACTCAGGATTGTTATGAGACAATCATTTATCATTTATGACATATGTATTTGAATTTTAAACTTGCTGACATTTTTTGATTATGGAATCATGATTCCTTTTCTCATTCAATATCTAAATGTATTGCTTACAAAAATCGAATATGTTATGTTGTACTTTTATAGATATGAGATGATGTTATGAATTATTGCATATATTGTGGTCTTTATAACTTATAAGGACTGGACTATAATTAGTTTCTTTTTTCTGCTTAACTTATGAGTCTTACACGAGTTTTATACGGGTCGTTACCAAGTCTTATACGAGTCGACGAGTCAATGGTCGGACGAGTCTTATACGAATACAAGTCATGCAACATTGCCCATAACAATATTTCCAAAATTGCTAATTTTTTCACCATCTTCATAACAATCTTTACAATATCTCATAACAATACTTACAATATATCCACAAATCTCTCAGCTAATACTATGTGATCTCCATCCCTAATTTCTCTCATTGTCCTCATCTTTAATAATATGTATACTTCTAGAATACATCTACTTTCATTATTAATAATTTCATCATACCATAAGCATGGTAATTCCTTCATACTCCCCCTTAATGAAGAGTACGGATAAGTTTTGAGTTGTCTTCATCATTAGTTTCTTGCACTCTACATCATCTCCAATCTTCTTTATCTTCATCTATATCTTCCGTTATCATTGTCTTTTTGTATCAATATGCATTGTATCTTTCTTTGATAATTTCGGATCTTGAGTAATCATCGAACTACATCATCTTTATATCAATGATTTATTTAGCTTATCTTTGACCTTCCAATGGCTTTTCTACAGATTAACATTTAACCATTACATCATATTCAGGGTTTTCCTAACTCACCCTTAACCTCAAAATGGTTTGACTTACAACTAACTAATCATGACATCTAGTGGTTTCAACTGACCACAGACCTCCATTGGTCATTACAAAGTGGATTTTGGTTTACCACAAACCAATACAAAAATACACATGCTTCATTTGACCCAAGAAATGACTCAATAAACTCACAACTCTTTCCTAACCTTTGAAGGACCAACTAACTCATGAACTTTATATGGGAGATATTGTCCTACATTTACCTCGTAAAATATTTTTAGCATAGAAATAATTTTCTGCCATCCAATCACATTTTACTTGTATACGAGGATTTGATATTCCTCTATTCCAACACTTATGATGATCATGATTTGTAAGACCAAAAACATTGCAGCGATGTAGGTACCAACATATAACTCGTACATGTCCTTTCCGCCACAATCACTGCAAAGTTTTTCTTGCTTATGCATTTGATTTGTTGTATTGCTAGTTGTAGATGGTTCACTTGTTATCACGTCTTTCACAAATTTGATAGTTGCATTGTTCGTTTGACCATCATAACCTAGGCTTTCATTTTTGTCCTTACACATATTTGTATGGGCTAATAAATTCCTTGACCACTTTTACTTAAACCCTTGCCATCAAAACCCATTTTATTCAAAAGTTTGGCACCAATTCTTTCTGTGTGCTTCTCAAAATTGCCTAGTTCATCATGTTCATCTTTAGATATATTACCAAGATCATTATTCAATGCTTCAGAACAAGAGAGAGACATATGTACATCAACATTACCATCATCAATCAAATGGCAAGTATTAGTAGAACTATCAATCTTTTGAATGAGGTCACTAGGATCACAAATTGCATCACACTTTTCTTTCTGTTGATTTAAATGTTTTACTTCATGTTCAAATGTTAACACGTTTTCTTTAGCCAATAATTCTTGCAATGATTCTATCAATTTGTCCTTTTGATCTTAAATTTTGATAATATCATCTCCAAATTGATCTAACGATTTCAACTTTTCTTCTAATGTGTTGATACGTTGTGTAGAAAAACTAAAATATTCGTGATCAAGTTCATTATCTCGTGTCCTAAATTCTACAACTTTGCCCAATATGCATATATTTTGCTTTTGCAATCTGTCTATTTCATGCAAAGCATCATGAAGAACTTCTTGTAGTAGTAGTTTTAGCATTTTGTACATTTTTTCCTCCTTTGCCCATTTTTAATATGTTGATGATTCACATTCACTTGTTGAAGAATAAGCATAATAAAAAACAAGGAGATAGGTACAACCGATCATGCACCCATATAGTAATGATAAAGGTGTCGAGTAACACTGATCATGCACCTTTAATTTTAACTTCAATTTCCACTTTTAACACTACATCCTTCACTTCGACTTGACTTCGACTCTCGATCTTTGACTTTGAAACTAACTTTGTCATTAATCTATATTTTAACTTTTCCCTAACTTCATTTGGATTTGACTTTGGACTCCAACTCAAGTTTTTTTAGGATATTCCGACACAAATAGTTAAGTATAACTTGGTCTAGTGTAGAGTTAGATAAAGTGTGTTTCTTTACTATGTACATTTGTAACTTATAAACTGACGGTCACGATATGTAGTGATCCGACGGTTTGCTCTCTCCTCGGTACTACCGACACTTGATCCGTGGCTTAACACCTGATTGGTCCATGATCTCTATTTAAAGAGCATGGAGGGTCATTTGTCCTGTAACCATTTATGAGAGAAAGTTATGTAAATTTTCTTTTTATATTAATAAATTGCCTGAAGCGGTCGTGTTGGCTCAACTCTCTCCTCGGTACTACCGACACTTGATCCGTGGCTTAACACCTGATTGGTCCATGATCTCTATTTAAAGAGCATGGAGGGTCATTTGTCCGATAAACGTTTATGAGAGAAAGTTATGTAAATTTTCTTTTTATATTAATAAATTGCCTGAAGTGGTCGCATTGGCTCAGGCCGTGCACTGTTTCCCTCTTCGAGGGTTTTAACCACGTCAAATACTAGTGTACTGATTTGTGATCTGTTTGTGAGCGATGACCTTTGGTGTTTGATCTAAGGAACTTCCCCTGTCCATTCCTACATGGTATCAGAGCCATTTTTAGGGCCGCATTTGTTGTTGATCCAAATCCGAAGCCGGTTTCACTGCTTGCGACTGCCGTTTTCCAGATCTAATATTACTGACCACTTTTGGGCCAGGAGAACTAATCTGTTAAATCCTCTTGAGAACTCTTCCAAAGGGCACAAAACTTGTCAGATGCAAATTGGTTTACAAAACAAAGTTTGGACCAGATGGAAAAGTGGATAGACATAAAGCTCATCTTGTTGCTAAAGGATTTTCACAAGTTGAAGGCATTGACTATACTGAAACCTTCTCCCCTGTTGCCAAAATGAATTCTATTTGCCTTGTTTTTTCCCTTGCTGCCTCCTTTAAATGGGAAGTCCATCAGATGGATGTTAAATCCGCCTTCTTACATGGAGATTTGCATGAAGAAATCTACATGGAACAACCCCCTGGCTTTATCCAAAAAAACTCTAGCCTTGTTTGTCGCCTTAGGAAGTCTCTCTATGGTCTCAAACAAGCTCCTCGGGCTTGGTATGCCAAAATGGATAGATTTCTCTTACATAATGGCTTTTCTAGGTGTCATTCTGGCAACACTGTCTACACCAAGAAAGTGGGTAAGTCCTTCATCATCCTTGTTCTTTACATTGATGATCTTATCCTTACTAGTTGTGATCCCAACCATATATACCATGTGAAGTCTAGCCTCAAAAAGAAGTTTGAAATGACAAACTTAGGACACTTGCATTATTTCCTTGGTCATCAAGTCTTGCAATCCAAAGAAGGTATTACACTTTCTCAATCCAAGTATGCATGTGATCTTCTACGCCACTCTCACATGGAAGACTGTAAGCCAGCGCCTTCTCCCTTTCAGTCTGGAGTCAAGCTTTCAGTCACTTGTACTACCCCTAAAGTTGATCCTACCTTATACCGTCAACTTGTTGGTAAACTTATGTATCTAACCCATACCCATCCTGACCTTTCCTTTGTCGTTGGTCTTGTTGCTCGGTTTATGCACCAACCTCATGAAAGTCACTGGAAAGCAGCTAAAAGAATACTTCGATATATTCGAGGGACAGTTCAATTTGGGACTCATTACAGTGCAGGAGCATCTCCATTGTTGATTGGTTTCACTGATTCTGATTGGGCTGGTGACCCTGATGATCGAAAGTTTACTACAAGCTATGTATTCACTCTTGGCTCAGGACCTATTACATGGTCTTGTAAGAAATAAAGTGCCATCTCTCTTTCTTCAGCAGAAGCATAGTATCATGGTACAGTTGAAGCCAGCAAGGAAGCCATGTGGCTTCGCCAGATCCTATCTGAATTTGGTCCTCATCAACAGCATCAAACTACACTTTGGTGTGATAATCAGACTGCCATTCAGCTATGCAAAGATCTAGTTCAGCATCAGTGTATGAAACACATTGAGCTTCATATACACTTCATCGGAAAGCTCATTCATGACTGTGTTCTTGAAGTGCAGTATTGTTCAACCAATGACCAGGTTGATGATATCTTTACAAAGGCTCTCACAGAAGCGAAGTTTACCAAACTTCGATCTATGTTTGGAGTTTAGGAAAGTTATCATTGAGGGGGGATAGGCTCTAATGCCTCCTTCCTTCTCCTATTGTGTCACCTTTGTAAATCCTTCAATCCTATCCCAAGTTGTTCTTAAGGGGGGATGTTAGGATATTTCGACACATAGGAAATAGTCTCCTTTTGTGTCATCTTTGTGAATCCTTCAATCCTATCCCAAGTTGTTCTTAAGGGGGGATGTTAGGATATTCTGACACATAGGAAATAGTTAAGTATAACTTGGTCTAATGTAGAGTTAGGTAAAGTGTGTTTCTTTACTATGTACATTTGTAACTTATAATCCAACGGTCACGATATGTAGTGATCCGACGGTTCACTCTCTCCTCGGTATTACCGACACTTGATCCATGGCTTAACACCCGATTGGTCCATGATCTCTATTTAAAGAGCATGGAGGGTCATTTGTCCAGTAACCATTAATGAGAAAAACTTACGTAAATTTTCTTTTTATATTAATAAATTCCCTGAACTGGCCACATTGGCTCACGTCGTGGACTGTTTCCCTCTTCGAGGGTTTTAACCACGTCAAATACTAGTGTATTGATTTGTGATCTGTTTGCGAGCGGTGACCTTTGGTGTTTGATCTAAGGAACTTACCCTGTACATTCCTACAAGTTTACTTTAAACTTCTTTGCAATTTTATACGATAAACTTGAATTGACTTAAATAATATAAACCCTTTAAAAACCTTTACTTGAACTCAACGTAACATTGATTTAACACCACTTTTACTAAAGTATTCAACTTTGATATGAACCCTTCAAAAAATTTGATATGTCTTACTTTTATAAATAACTCAGATACTAACAAAATATTCATAATCTTATACCTTCATCACTCTAATAGCAATTAAGATCTTTACAAAACTTTCATTACAAAACCAAATTCTTTCCACTACAATTAACTTTCCTTTAGACTCCATGTTACATTTCAAAGATATCTAGGCCCAAAAGAAGATAACTCTTTATAATCATCACCTTTTCAAAATTGTTGCCTCCAATATGTTCTAAAATACTTTCTAATTATCCTTAATGTAATCCCAATGATTATACTTTTACTTTTACATGGATTTTTGCAACAACCAATATCAGTGCCATCTAATTTCCTAGAGCACAATTCCAAAAAAAGAAGCATTCAATGTCAAGCATATTGACTTCGTCAATAAAAAAACATACCTGATACAATTCTAGTGTTTCCTTCTATTAAAAAACGTAGCTCAGACAGGTGTCTCTATATAGGCCTTGTGTCCAAGCATGTAGAAGACAGTGTAATATTTACTTATTTCAGCAGTTTTGATTATTCCTAAGTTTTACTTAGGAGAAGTACATTGATTTAATTAATTAAGGTAAACTTAGGCTAAATTGTGACCCATGGTATTCTGATGACCTGTGATATTACCCATGGTATTCTGATGATCCATGGTATTTGGCCTTAGAAGAATTATAAATTGCTAGAATGAGTAAAGGACACATATTTTTGAAATCACTTTGAGTGAGAGAGAAGAGCATCGACTTGGGTGAAAACAGGAAATTCAAGCTGCTGAGGAGAGTGGTCATACTCTAGGCAGTGTGAACAAGAAAAGAGGTTGAATATTCTGCTGAAAGAGGTCGTATGCTGCTGTGGAAAGAGGTTGTGCTTCACTCCATACCAAGCAGAAGGGATGGACCGATCTCTAGGGTTGTTGATTGGTTGTAATACCTTTGGTACTACTACTGTAATATTTTCCTGAAACCTAATAAAATCCCTCTTTGTTGGTTTTTCCCACGCGGGAGTTTTCCAGAGTAAATAGTTGTGTAACTATTAAGTGTTGGAATTTCTGTTTTGGTGGTGTGCAAAAATTGCTAGAAGCTCAGTTGTGCTAACTCAGACTGTAGATTTCAGATTTAAATTTTCTGGATTTTCAGTAAAAATAAAATATAGGTATAAAAATTTATTGGAACATTAATCTGATTGTTGGGCTTAGGAAATTTAACACCTCCTTCGCTCCATTCAACAATTTTATTGTCAATTTGTTCCCTAACTTCAGAATGGATTGCCCCAGTATCTCTTATAAAGACAAAACATAGGAACGGAAGAAACAGTGGAGATTCAACAATTCATCAAGGCAGGCAGCAAGCAAGTCATATGTGTGTGGAGTCGAGATCAAGCTATTGATTTTCTTCCTGCATTCATTGCGAGATGATGGAAGAAGCGATCGAAGAGAAGGACAAGGCCAGAGGAGGGTTTGCAAAGCACAGTTGATCTTCTCAGGAGATGGCTCTAAGCCCAGACTCGAGTTTTCAATCTCAACTTCAAGAATATCTTTGGCACGTTGAAAAGCACGAAGTCCAAGCCCACCACATCGACAAGCTCGCAATCAACATAAATTTGGTTCTTCAACGATGCAACTTTATATGAAAAGAAATAAAGTCCGCAACTTACCAGGTGGGAATTCAAATACTAATCATGCACAATATCACAATATTTCATCTCATGAAATCCAATTGTGCAAATTTGATGTCCTCAAATGAGTGTTGAGAACAAATACGACATTGTGATCTTTTTATCTCCGCAGCCAATCACTTTACAACACCCAATGTATACTAGCACATTATTTTCTTCATATATCAATCCTTCTAATTTACACGGATCTTGATGGTGCATGTTTCCAAAATTCAAATACCTAACCCTCTCATCCATGATATCCGCATCAATTTCTACATATGAGCACATCAAGAGCAAAGAGATTCAGCAATGGTGATATCAGATTCGTCATCCAATACTTGCATTTGCAACCTTATCATTGTTGACCACTCAACCCCAATCAATCTGACTATGATAACACAGATAAACATGTACATATAACAAAAATATACTCCAAATATCACATTGTATTAATTTACAGTATAATAAAATACAACACCCTCACTAACACCAATACAGTACATGAGGCCTTGTAATATAGCATTGAGGTACACAAAAAAATTTCCAATTTGGCTAATTTATTGAACCATCTCCATAACATTTTCCACAATATCTCCACATATCTCTCCATTAATTTTATGTGATCTACATCCCTAACTTGTCTCATTATCCTCATCTATGATCATAAGTAGACTTTTAGCATAAGTCTACTGTAATGAATAAAATAATATAAATAATGATCAATTAGTTAATTAGTAATTAGGTTGAAAGGGCATGTTTGATGAGACATGACCTTTCGTGAAAAGGCACCTGTCTAGGTACATAAGCAGGCCTCGTTTGTAACATTCAATCAATCAATTCATTCATACTATTTAATATAATATTTGTATTCTCAATGGATATTCTGATATTCCAAGTCTTCTGGAGTATTTAACTTGAGAAGGAACTTTGTTCACTTCATCTACTTTCATTACACGCCAATGAGGTGGACCATGTGAAAATGGAGTCATAAATGAGGGGAACCATGTGAAAATGGAGTCATAAATGAGGGAATGATCTCCACCATTGATCTAGAGGGCTGAGATTAAAGTACAAATATAAAGTTATAAAGTGACTAGGAGTCATAAATGAGGGGGACCATGTGAAAAGGGGTCAGGTGAGGGAATGATCTCCACCACTGATATAGAGGGCTGAGATCTAATCTCAGCCCTTGATCAAAAGGGTTAGGGTTTTCCTATCTAATGAGAGCTAAAAAGGGATAAAAAGGTGAGTGTGCAAGTTGGAGAGGGAGAGAAAAGAGAGGAGGAAGAGGATAGCTGAAGGACAAGAGTTTTATTGCAGCAGAGAAGCCACCATTAAAGCAACCCGAATTTCTAGGAGGCTGAGTTTCAGGCTGTAGTAGAGGCACGAAATTCAAGGAGGCAGGCAGCATACTTGTGCACAAATTTCGAGGCAAAGGAGAGGTCGTCTGCAAAGATTTCGAGACAGAGAATGGCCCCTAACAGCAGCATGAAATCCCAGACCTGTCAGGCAGAACTCGGCACAAATTTTGAGTTTGTGAGGGACTGACAGCATGCATTTTGAGGCATTAAATGCTGGTCAGTCTGCACTGAAATCAAGGAGAGCAGTGCATTAATTAACTGGTTGACTGGCCTGAGTTACAAGGCAACCTGAGACAGTTCGGTGGCACGGTTTATCAGGAAACAGTGGACAATCTAGTGGCTCGAATTTCAGAGAAATTATGGTTGTACAGTGACCCAGAATTTCAGTCAGCAGAGTACAGTGGAGGCTCATAAATTGAAGAGAGAAAGATGACTGACAATGACACTCTATCCAAGGGAGATAAGTATAATTTTATTGTATTTATTGCTGTAATGATTTTCCTTAGAAGAAGCTAAAAAAATCCTCCTCAAACTGGTTTTCCCCTTGTGGGTTTTTCGAGGGTCAAAGTTGAATGCTTGTCTCATTTTATCTATCAGATGAAAAATACAACAGAGTTGAAGTAGCCTGCATGTTTCTCTTATAATTTGCAAGAAGTTTTTATATCAGAATTACTTGTTTGTGGTTGTGGGCATTAAACTTATGCAAAGTAAACTTAAACTGAAAGGGCTACAGGAAACCAAAATTTCTACAGTTTATGAGTGAACGAAACTAAGGGGCAACTCACACCCACAATTCCGAGTCCAATGTGCTATAGGTCGACTTCTACTACAAGTCAGCCCTGCTAAATTTCAACACTGCCACAAATGTTTTTGGCCACTGTGCTCTACAAACCACATAAGTGATATTGATGGCAGGTCCCTACTCAAAGAGGTGAATTGAATGCAAAGACACTAGTGATCTCTCTCCATCATTTCGCTCTCCGCTTTTGCTGTCCCTTTGTTGTCCTCTATCACCCCCTTCTCTTTATCCTTCACACCTGTCACCCCCTACTCTAAACCATCTCTCATAAGCACCCCTTCCCAATGTTCACACAATTAATCCCTCTTACCCCTCCTACTTGCCACCCCCTACACACTCTATCCAACTTTACACCCCTAGACCATATCATCTCCCCTTACTCTTAACATCAAGCAATAATCAAGTTTCCTCCAATACAAGCACAAGGAAAATGGCTTCCAATCATTGCCAATAGCACCCTAAAACAACAACCAAAAGCCTACGTAAGTCAAAAATGGAATAAAGTGGACAATACATTAATTCCATTTCCAACAGGGTCGAAAAAGCATGTTAAGGTTTTATTCGAGCAGTTTCAAGCCACTCATACAGAACATGAGAATTAACCATCATTTATAGGATGACGTTTGCAGCTTCACTAATTGTGTTTCAGAGGTAGAGTCCAAGAACCTTACTCTTAAAAAACAAGTAATGGATGTCAAAACCCAAGATTCTCTCCAACCACCTAGTGATTCCCTACAGACATACTAGATCTGAATAATAAACAAGACGAGATATGATTCCTACAGAAAACCAAAACTCGAATCAAATTGTGGACCCAGGTAGTGCACGAGGAGAGCCTGAGAACTAAATTTGAAAGTGATGGGTCTTCCTTCACCCTCAACACCACATCCAAACCCCATGTTGATCAACACTTCCTTTCTTTGGGAGACATTACACCTCCTTGATATCAACTCATAGAAAGCTTGATTTGAGTTGAATGCTACCTTTTTCTATGGTTTAGATCATCTAGAAACTGCCTTTCTTCCCTCAAACAAAAACAAGAATTTTATCGCTTTACATAAGATCTTCCTAGACAAGCATCTCACACCATCTTAGGTCGTGAAGCCTAAGCATTCCAGGTAAATAGGGGCCAACAACATAGCATGCAAGGAAATGAGTGGTCATCCACAATCGCAACACTATCATCTGAGATTTGCCTCCTTATGTTCTACACATTCTAGATTCCCAAAATGATAAGTCAAGAGGGGGTAGTGGGGGAAGTGGGGGATGTTAAGGATCACAATCAAGTGTAAGAGGGCCCTCTAGTCTTCCATCCACACAATTTACAATGCACTAGGACCTTCAAATACATATTAATCAAAACACACGTGAGCCCCATCATGACTACCTCAAAATATCTAGGTATCATTCCTTTTTAGCATGCAAATAAGAGACCTAGAGCTTGGGTGATGTTCAAGGTTTGGGAGAAATCGCTTGTCTTTATTGAGATTCCCTTCAAGACAGAGCTGCAACGATCACAAAGGATGAGTCTACCAAATTTTTGCAAATCCATGTTATTGTCATATCCCCCATCCCTTAGGATCTTTATTTTGTAGAATATTACTTTCCACCTAACTCTTTACATTTCACCCTTCATAGAGATTTTAATGGATTTCCATATCAAGATATTTATGTTAACCTCAAACAATACTCTACACAAGGGGAAGTCTTCATTATAAGGAGACTTCCATACTCGTACCAAGACCCGACAGATTCCACTTAATGACAAGTTAAAGGATGCATTACGCTTACAAGAGATTGATCCAAACTCATTTGGATTTGCACTAGTTGTCAAACAATGCCATGGGACCCCTCTCAACATATGTAAAACATTATTTGCATCTCGGTGATACCATAACTTGCTAATGGTATCCCCTACTTCCATGACTCTAGCAATTTCACATGTTTCCCTCATGCAAAGAGAGCTAGCATTGTGGACTATGTCCTTTCCAACCAAGATATGCTTCAGCATATTCGCCAACTCTTTGTCATTTGGATACCCATGGCATTCCACACCCTCCTCTCATTTTTCCCTCACCATCCAATTTTGGGCCTTTGAAGTCAACTTCCACCAAGTACAACTATCCTTCCTTAACTATGCAAGAAGCAACCCTCCGCTATTACCCTCACTCCATCAACTACCCCACTTGGTCTTATAAGACTGGTCCAATGAGCAAGCAGTACAACGTACAAAAATTTTCATAAACACCTTCGCTACACCCACTTTGAGTCCTTCAAATCAACCTCAAAAATATTTCCCTAAATATGCAAGAAGCAACCCTTAGCTCTTACCCTCAGAGCATCATCTCCCCCACCTGGTCTTCTAAGACTAGTCGAATGAACAAGTAGTATGATGTATAAAAGATTTTAATTAAACCTTCATTACACCCATTTTACAACCCCCCCTCCTACATTACTACAGAAATCCTATCAATCCTTCCTCCATAGCAAGAAATGTGTCTTCATAACATAAGGGATACATGAATTGAGAGTCTTACTTCACTATTGCCCAAAAGATTTTTGGCATAGTGCTTTCCTTGTCACTCCAACTTACCCACCAATATCAACTCTTAGACCATGTTCACCCATATTGCTACCCTTTACAATATTCTTAGTCAACTGCATCCCATCCTTTTGCCACATGTTTTACTTACACATATCAAGTTGGAAATATGGGAGATAAACACTAGCATTGTTGTAAATAAAGAGAGATAATAGGCAAAGTTCTTCAAAAATGGTATACACCCATTGGTGGGTCACATTATTGATTTGTTTAACCATGTTGTTTGGACGAGTTCCCCACCAATTTGGTCCCACCATATCATCCACCCAATTCATAAATCAAGGTGTTGGTTCAAATAATTGTCAGACAATCATGGTGGACATACATTCTCAAAACTCTATGTCACCACCCTTCATTTGTGATGATCTAAGGAGCATGAAAGGAGAGACCTTCGAAGTAGGGACCAAGGAGGTTTCAAACCAAAGTACATAGAATGTATTATATCCTCACTCTGCGAACCATCATTGAGGAGGCAAGACACTACTCTTCATAAGTCTTTTGATGTTTAGTAGACCTTAAAAAAGCTTTTGACTCAACTCCAAGGGAAGCCATGTTCAAAAGGCTCAAAGACATTGGTGCCTTGGAGATTCTTATAGTCGTTATTATGCAACTCTATGAAATGGTCCTTAGTCGCGTTCGCACAACACATGATTATCTAATTTCATCAGGGGCACCATCGAGGTGGGAACAAGCATGCCCCCTCTCACCCATTTCACTCGATATCAACATAGATGAGTTGAAAACTTTTTTGCTTGAGCACATCCAACCAGCGGATGATTGTCTCCTCCATCATGTCCAAATCTCCCCACTTCTCTTTGGCGTTGATGTAGTTCTCTTGGCCTCCATGCTTGAGGGTCTCCAAAGACAACTAGATGCTCTAGCGATGTTATCTAACCTTTGAGAGTTGGCAATCAATCTTGGGAAAACCAACATAATGATCTTCGACTACTTGAAGAAGTGCCTATTATGTTTCCATTTTTACTTCAGAAGGTGGGAAGTGGAGGTTACCATTGCATACACATATTTGGAGATTAAATTTTTAGGGCCTAGGTTTGATTTAAGGCAAGCACTCTAACCCCGAGTGAACAAGGGGCGTAGATCCCTCACTTTTATAGAGATACAAAGTCTCAAATACCATTTTCAAGACATTTCATCCAAACATGATCTCTTAGACTCCATCATCAAAACCACAATTATGTACAACATAGAGGTTTGGGAACCGAGCCTACTCAACTCAAATTGGGCACATAGAAGGAGAATTTAGACCCTCATGATCTGCTACATCAGCAAATGCAAGATAGTGGTCCCCTATCCCACCAAGAATTGCCTCCAAAGATTCTTTGACCCGACAGTAAGCAAAGATAAGATACCCATATCTTGCTTGTTAGACTTTGGAGCCCATCACTCACTTTACCCCCCTCCCCGCATGGAAAGAGAATGATGTTGATATTCAAAGGTTTCTTGTTTCCTTCAGTTAATCAACATATTGATTGATTTCCTTCCCACATTCAAGTATTGTTTAGACGCTCCTAGCTACTCCTTACCTAATAAGAAGGAGATGAATGGAATATACAGGAAGAGTTTTATAAACAATATATCCAAGTCATTAGGATCACCCATGTGGGGGGTTTGAGACCCAAGATTTCCCTTTATTGAAAGAACTCTCTGGACCTCAGAGACTACCAAATAGTGCAACCTCCTTACACAAGTTATACTGGATGCATGGCCACATGATCCCCCTTAGCTAGTTCCAAGTAGGTTCTCATCAACTTCAAGTAGAAGTTGAGTACCAAATACCACGAGGATAAATAATGTTGGATCTACCGTATACGAGAGACAAAGACAAAGCAACACTTTATATCAAAATGCCCTCATTACTATGAAATATGTTGTTGATTCCACCCCCTATTAAGGGAGTCTCATAACTCCCTCTCCATCCTTCTCCAATATCCATACCTATGTTACCTAGAATTATACTTGAAATAGGCACTCAAGTTCAAAACTCAAATCCTCTAGAACCCTCTCAACAAGACACTATTAAAAGGATCGCATATTTCTTCCTGGTGCTTCTAGTGGATAAGGGCTCTAATACATCCCTGAGATCTATCAAACCCTAGAAGTTAACCCAACCACCAAAAGTGAAACTCATGCATAGTTGTTGTACCAAGCTTCAAGACACTCTACACTAGACCAATAGGTGAAACCCCCCCCCCCCCCGCCCTTGTTGAAAAGGGTTACTAGGTTCGGTCTTCGTAATTATCATTGTACTTGTATCATTATGTATTTTATGTAAAAAGAAGAAAAAAAATTTATTTCATTAATTAAGCATGTTCTGCATGCTTCTAGGATTTATTAAATCTAAGAGTCAAAGTCCTATTTGGACTTTTTGTAAAGAAAAAAGAAGAGAATTTTCTAGATATATTTTGGTCAAATTCACCTCAAGAAGCCAAGTCAACCCTCCAAGATGACAAGTCAACTCACTGAAAGGATGTGTCTTTTCGCATATTTGAGGAACTATATATTGGCATATGTCAACCTCCCAAATGGAAAGCAATTCGGGCTTTTCTATGAGATGTTCTGAGATAGTAAGATGTGAAATTCAGAGGTTGATTAATTATGAATTCTTGCAAGTTCCTGAGGTCACATGATCTAAAAAGAAGCGAGCTTTTCTGTGGCAAATGATGCGAATTTTCTGTGACAGATGCTTTGTCATTACCTTCTGAAATTGATGTGAGCTTCTTGAGGTTGTATTTCTAAAATGCAAGGCACTGAGACTATGTTTCTATGAAGTATCACAAGCTAAGATGAAGATCTATTGATGGAAATTTGCAGGCGAAACTTGGCATCTTGGAGGTTGGATTTTTGGGTCTTGGATTTCTCACTTTGATCTGATTCTATAAGAAGAGGAGATTTTATGGGTTCCCCCCCCCCCCCTGTGGGGTTTTTTCCCTGGCTTGGAGCATATATCTTGTGCCTATTATTCTTTGTGATCTTCATATTTTTGCTTTTTGGTAATTGCTTGATGAAAAGAAGAATACGAATAATAATAGATAAGTTAACGAATTCACAAGTAATTATCATGACAGAGAAATCAACCCTAAAATGTAAGTACATTGATTTCTCAATATGGTATCAAAGGTAAGGTGAAAGGACAATCTGAAGATCATTAATTGTTGCCACCTGGAGCAACAAAGTTGTAGGCTTGTTGACTTAAGTTATAAAATACACAAGAGGTATTGTAATAATGATATATTATATATAAAAATGTATAAAAGATGATGATAAAATGTTACAATGAGGCCCTGCTTATATAACCACGCAGGTGGCCTTTCATTAATGGGCATGTCTTTTAGACATGCCCTTTCACTAAGTTAATGATTACTTACATAATCCCTATTTAACTATTAATAATTATATTATTTTCGTTATGAATTATATTCATAACACCACCTTTCTTGGAGATTCCCTTATGGCAACTACACTGCAAGACACTAATTACATCTTTGGTCAAGTTTAATTATGGGGAAGAAAGTGCACAGTTATCTATGAAGTTTAAGGACGAATCTTGTTGTACATCCTAAAGCAACTACTATCTCTGAGGATTGGACGCATTCATATAGCTTTCTCAATGACTTATTGCGGTTGGCTTGCACCATGTTATATACTTTGTCATGGATCTCACATATACTCAGTAACAAGAGCTCGCATTTTGTGAAGGCCTATAGAACATCTTTGTGGCTTGCAACACATTCTTATGAAGCTCGTGTTAGCATCTTTGAGTCTTGTTCTATTAAAGAGTGGCTTGTTCTCTCTATATATACAATTCGTTGTGGCTTGTATCTTATCACTCTAAGGCACACATCTTTATGATCGTATGGCATACTCTAAACTCTAGTTTGCATTGTTTATAGAGGCTCGGATCTATATAGAGGCTCGCTTTCATATCTAATCTCTCGCATTAAATCGCTGGAAAACACTATGTATATATATCTACGTTGCACCGATATATAGGGCTCAATCGTTGTAGTGGTCACACACCTTTTTGCTTGGTGGCTCAATTATTACAGGGGTTTCGCATAATCATGTTCTATGAGGATCGCATTGTCTCTCTATGATTCCTTGGCTTGTAATGTATCTATAGTGGCAACATCTCTATAGTGAACATTATACTTTGTGGTGACATTTCTTTCAACGGTGGCATCACATCTCTTACAATGGCATCATTCATATAGAAGTAGCATCGTTATAGCATTACTATACTTTGTATCTCTATGTATAGTATTACAGCGACTTCACTCTATATCTCTGTAGCTCTGAGGTTCTCGCAATCTAAGGCTCTCACTCCCACACTCTTCAGGCTCTCGACATTATAGTGACCCACAATGTCTATAGTGGGCTCATTCCTTCGAATGGCTTGCATTATATATGATTTATTGGCAATGTTGAATGGTTATATGTGTTGCACATTTGACAAGGATCACAGAGATAAGGAACAGGGTATATGGCAATGACCTTGACAATAACGCAGTTGCATACGTATATGGTAATGACCTTGATACATGATTATGACAAATATATGACAGTGATAGAGGCTAGCAATATGATGTATATCAATATGAGAGTAGGGTTGAGATATCAATATACGAAAGAGTGACCTTAAATGTCTTGCTATGGCAGTATTTGGATAATAGTGAACTCAACACATATATAATAGTAGTACCCTTGATATCAGTATGACAGTGACGGATTGTGTAGTTTGATAAGCAACCATGAGACCTCTTATCTATACATAATAAAAGGATATAGGACACCATGAAGCCGACTTGCATGAAAGAAACCAAGACAAAGAAAGCAGCTCAACGAAATGTTTGTGATTGAAAAAGTTGCGGCACCTTTGTTGAACGAAGTTGACTCTTGACAATTGAAGACAAGTCAAAGGACCAGATCCTTGCAATGAAAACGGTAAGGTTATAGCGGTATGCATAATCTTTATGTTCATTTCATGATGAAAGGGTCCACACAGATATAGGTTAGAGACAGTGATAAATAAGAAGTTTGATTGAAGAAATGAAAAGGTCTAGGGTTTTGAAGTTGAACTCCTTCTATAGGATTTGATATCAGACCTTGAAGACCTTAAGAATCTAGGGTTTGTAGAACTTGCAGTTTGTGAGATCTTAATGACACTTGACATTTAAGGCTTGTAAACCCTTGCATGGTTTGGATCAAGAAGGAACTTAGGAATAAAACCATATCTAATCATTTTCATTGTTAAAAGTCGATCTAACTCTTGATGTTTAATGTGAGAATAAGGCTAGTGAACAGGTCCAAGATTAAGAGCGAGCTAATCCTTCTCAAAAGAAGGAAGAAGTGGAAGAACGTGGCAAAGCATGAAGATGAAGAAATAGAGAACAGTTTGAAGCTTGCATCAAGGAAGTTGATTAGAGTACAAGAAGTCCACTTCCCTTATAGATGAAAAGAGGGAGCTATAAATACCTTGATGGATACGATATTGAAGCTTATTCATTGGTTCATTCCAGGAACAGATTGATTGATGACTGAAAGCTACAAAGCATGTAGCAGAACTCTATTGTAATATGAAGAGAGACCATGCAAATGAATGTTCACCTCAGAGGGAGCAAGCAGCAAAATTTTGAAGAATCCCACATCTTGGCTAAAAGCTATTATGATCGGCAACTCTGATAATGGTGGGATATGATTTGTCTTCCTAAAAGGACTTATTGTTGAAGTATGTGAAGAGGCTAGAAAGATAGCTTGTTCGATGATATTACGCTAGTTGTTGTTTGATTCGATTTGGATGGTTTTGATGAGGGCTTGGAAGAGCAAGACGACCAAATATTGTGATGAAAGGATGGAAGGCACGTGCTAGCAGTTGTAAGGAAGTTTGGTTGCTTGAAGATTATAGATGAACTAATTGATGACAAATTTCATGAATATTGTCAAAGATCCAGGAAGCTCAGAGTTTGATATGATATGTTGTTGTTAAAGAAGCCGAGAAAACCTGTCATGAAGATAGTGTGTGAAAGGCTTTGGCTCCATAAAATGTTTGACACTCAGGAAGGTAAAAACTCAAGAATGGTATGATGATGCAAGATAAGGAGCCCTACAGCTACTACTAAGATCTCCACAAAAGAACAAGTAGCTGATGAGAGGGAGCCAAGATCTACTGCCCGTTTGAGAGGGAATGAGGATTACCTCCCTAATTGAGAGGGAGTGATAAAGAACATTGTATTCTCCATGTGTCATGCACTAGACCAGGACTAACAGTCATAATTCTAATGAAGGCACTAGTGGGGAGAATGAAGGATTGGATAAGCATCTAGGACCGGTACTCCTTTAGGATTTGGAATCCAAGATAAGTAGTCTCGTGGACCGATAATCTGAGGAAAAGACAGTGTATCCAAGATAAGAGTAGTCAAATAGGATCGATATTCGTTGAGGATTGGGAATCCAAGATAAGAATATTCCTCGAAGGACATACCTGGCGAACATCTGGATGGGGTATGTGCCTTGAGAAGCGGTTGTGGTGGTGTCCAAATGTATGCCTCCCAACATTGTGCTCTAATCTTGTTGAAAGTTAGAGCTAGTTATTCAAGGCTTGTTATATTGCAATTTGACAATGTTGGTCATGATGTTGATGCTTGATGGTGGCTTATCAATCTGACTCTTCTTATGAGGATATTTCAATTTGAGAGTATTCTTGTACCAATTATAAAATTATGAATACCTCCCTAGTTAAGAGGGAGCATTGAAAAGCTTCTTATGAGAAAACTTCAATTTGAGAGTATCCATGTACCGGTTATGGAATTATGAATAACTCCCTAGCTAAGAGAGAGTGTTGAAAAGGGTAACTAAGTTCGGTCTTCATAATTATCATTGTACTTGTGTCATTATGTATTTTATGTAAAAAGAAGAAAAATAATTTTTATTTCATTAGTTAAGCATGTTCTTCATGCTTCTAGGATTTTTATTAAATTTAAGAGTCAAAGTCCTATCAAGACATTTTGTAAAGAAAAAGAGAAAAGAATTTTCTAGATGTATTTTGGTCAAATTCACCTCAAGAAGCCAAGTCGGCCCTCCAAGATGACAAGTCAGCTCACTGAAAGGATGTGTCTTTTCGCACATAAGAACTATGTATTGGCATACGTCCACCTCCCAAATAGCAAGCAATTCAGGCTTTTCTGTGAGATGTTCTGAGATAGTAAGTTGTGAAATTCATAGGCTAATTAAGTATGAAGTCTTGCGAGTTCCTGAGGTCACATGGTCTGAAAAGAAGCAAGCTTTTCTGTGGCAAATGATGAGAATTTTCTATGACAGATGGTCTGAAATAGATACGAGTTCTCTATGAATTACCTTCTAAAATTGATGCGAGCTTCTTGAGGTTGTATTTCTGAAATAAATACAAGGGACTTGGACTATGTTTCTATATAGTAACACAAGCTAGGATGAAGATCTATGGACTGAAATTCAGAGGGCTTGACTTGGCATCTTAGAGGTTGGATTTTTGGGTCTTGGATTTCTCACTTTGATTTGATTCTATAAGAGGACATTTTTAAGGTTTTTCCCCCTTGTGGAGTTTTTTCCTTGGCTTGGAGCCTATATCTTGTCCCTATTATTCTTTATGATCTTCATACTTTTTGCTTTTTGGTAATTGCTTGATGAAAAGAAGAATACTAATAATAATACATAAGCCAACAAATTCACAAGTAATTATCATGACAGAGAAATCAACCCTAAAATGTAAGTAAATTGATTTCTCAACACCCCCTAGCAGCCAACAAGGGGTCATCTCTTTTAGACAAACAGATATCCCCTAAACTAGATCTAGTGCATTCAAACAATTGTGTATACATGGACTCTTTCCTTCAACCTTATATGGAAAGGTAACTTCCCTTTTGACTTTAGACGAGGAACGCCTCCCTCCTATGCTTGACAATGAGCATTCGGACCATTGTAGCTCTTTTTCTTGTACTCGGCTCAAAAGTGTTGTATTTTTTACTTTAGGCATTGCAATAATTATGTTTATATCATATAGACTAGCATTAACTGTCTTTTATAGGAGAGTGACCTTTGCACTCCCACTTTGTATCACCATTTATGTACTGAGCAGTCATGTTGACCTACTTTCGATCATTTGTTGGACCTTAATAAACTTACCTTATCTTATATTTTCTTTACAATACACTTGATTTGAACAACCTTATTCAAGCAAGGTTGGGATGGATCTACCTCAACAATTTTCCTTCAATTTCATTCACCAAGAAATACACTTAGTCCTTTGAGCAAAGTTTCCACCTACCACACGAAATTTTTGCGAGTCCTTTGAGCAAAAAGAAAACTCTTCTCCCTTCCACATAGGATTTTCCTAAATGCTTTTCTTACAAGATCTTAATTTGATGAGCTCAAATGGGCCAAGCAACAACTTATGGCATAAGAATATGGGAAAATGTGTAGTTATTCACAACATCAAAGCAATGATCTAGGCCCAACCCCAACCTCCAACTAGTTGAGTGACCACTTCATCAAGGCAGGGGTGGCCCATCCTATATCTCCATTGTATGTTGAAAATGGAATAGTGCATTATGGTTTTCTTCAAGCACAATTTACGATGTGCTTGCATCTTGAGACATCTTCTCTCTCATTGAGGCCTACAGAAGTTTCAAGCAATGAGAGTTAACTTCTATCATAATTCATAGGTTATTGTTGTACTTCAACTTGGAAACAAAGAACTCATTATTGCGACAAAGTTAAGGGTTCTAATGGTGTGGCATACCATATACATGATTCCCATCAAGACAAAGGTCAAATGGTTGCCTCTAAGTACAACACCAAGATCATCTAGAATTAGATCCAGGAAATGCCCCACTATTTCAAGACATTTTAATGGCGGTTTGTTACTTCCCTTCAACTTCCATGAACTTCACAATCCACAATGAGTCAAATCAAGAGCCCCCCTTCCTTGACTTGTACCCTGACATTTCTCACTACTATACTCTAGGTGATGTTACTCTATTCGTTAATTTCAACCCCTTTACTAGGTCCATACAAATAGGGTTTCACTACATAAATGAGGATGTCCTTTATCCCAAGGAGACCAACATGGTCTCAATGGGTCTCCATAAGATTATGGATGATGGTTTAGGGCCCCTCACAATGTACAAGAGACACCTTTTCCAACTTGGTAAATCTCATATCATACTTCTCCTTGATGATCTCTCATGTTTTCTCAACTATGACAGTTTCACTTGTTTCCCTCACAACAAAGGTGCTAGTGAGGTTAAATATGTCGAAGACAACCAAGAGTTGCTCCCTCATATCTGGAGCCTCATAGCCTCCCCAACACTCCACATTGTGCACCATGCATTTATTACCTTCTCCCATAGTGAACCTCCCACCCCCACCTTTCCTCACCACCTTACTTTTTATCGGCCATAATACTACTATCCCCTTTGATGAGGGACTTGTCAACTCTTATACTAATCATCGTCACTAGGAGGTCTCATTTCTTCATCTTTTCTCATCCCTCGAGTCAACTACAACCAAATATAAGCTTCTCTCCAAGGCCATCTACAAAGATGGGCTAAATTATTTAGCCCCATACCATCCACCACCTCTCATACCCCTAAACTCAACCTCTACCACATGAGTCATTGTTATAATGTGGAGTGCAAACTCCTCCACGAGCACATTCATTTTGTTCTTTCATACAACTCCCTTCCATTCCCATACAATGGAAACGTGATCAGTGTCTCCATTATTGTAAAAAACATGAATTCCTTTATATAAATAGGGAGATACAAGATCTGTGAAGCCCTCTTACATTCCAATAAAGCCTTTTGGCACACCCTCTTCCCTTAACCAATGTTGCAAACATCGGCATCAGGAGATACAAGAGACACCTTTTCCAACTTGGTAAATCTCATATCATACTTCTCCTTGATGATCTCTCATGTTTTCTCAACTATGACAGTTTCACTTGTTTCCCTCACAACAAAGGTGCTAGTGAGGTTAAATATGTCGAAGACAACCAAGAGTTGCTCCCTCATATCTGGAGCCTCATAGCCTCCCCAACACTCCACATTGTGCACCATGCATTTATTACCTTCTCCCATAGTGAACCTCCCACCCCCACCTTTCCTCACCACCTTACTTTTTATCGGCCATAATACTACTATCCCCTTTGATGAGGGACTTGTCAACTCTTATACTAATCGTCGTCACTAGGAGGTCTCATTTCTTCATCTTTTCTCATCCCTCGAGTCAACTACAACCAAATATAAGCTTCTCTCCAAGGCCATCTACAAAGATGGGCTAAATTATTTAGCCCCATACCATCCACCACCTCTCATACCCTAAACTCAACCTCTACCACATGAGTCATTGTTATAATGTGGAGTGCAAACTCCTCCACGAGCACATTCATTTTGTTCTTTCATACAACCCCCTTCCATTCCCATACAATGGAAACGTGATCGGTGTCTCACGTATTGTAAAAAACATGAATTCTTTATATAAATAGGGAGATACAAGATCTGTGAAGCCCTCTCTTACATTCCAATAAAGCCTTTTGGCACACCCTCTTCCCATATAACCAATGTTGCAAACATCGGCATCGGGAGATACAAGAGACACCTTTTCCAACTTGGTAAATCTCATATCATACTTCTCCTTGATGATCTCTCATGTTTTCTCAACTATGACAGTTTCACTTGTTTCCCTCACAACAAAGGTGCTAGTGAGGTTAAATATGTCGAAGACAACCAAGAGTTGCTCCCTCATATCTGGAGCCTCATAGCCTCCCCAACACTCCACATTGTGCACCATGCATTTATTACCTTCTCCCCTAGTGAACCTCCCACCCCCACCTTTCCTCACCACCTTACTTTTTATCGGCCATAATACTACTATCCCCTTTGATGAGGGACTTGTCAACTCTTATACTAATCGTCGTCACTAGGAGGTCTCATTTCTTCATCTTTTCTCATCCCTCGAGTCAACTACAACCAAATATAAGCTTCTCTCCAAGGCCATCTACAAAGATGGGCTAAATTATTTGGCCCCATACCATCCACCACCTCTCATACCCCTAAACTCAACCTCTACCACATGAGTCATTGTTATAATGTGGAGTGCAAACTCCTCCACGAGCACATTCATTTTGTTCTTTCATACAACCCCCTTCCATTCCCATACAATGGAAACGTGATCAGTGTCTCCATTATTGTAAAAAACATGAATTCCTTTATATAAATAGGGAGATACAAGATCTGTGAAGCCCTCTTACATTCCAATAAAGCCTTTTGGCACACCCTCTTCCCTTAACCAATGTTGCAAACATCGGCATCAGGATAAAATCGGCAAGGATCTGAAAAACTCAAAAAAAAAAAAAAAAAAAATATATATATATATATATATATATCGGTAAAAATTGGAAAACATCGACAAAATTAAGACACTACAAAAATATCAGTAAAAATTGGCAAACATTGACAAAATCAAGATACCACCAAAATATTTGTAAAAATTGGCAAACATCAACTAGATCAAAAAATCACAATTTCACGATTTTTTCACGAAAAAATCAGGATGTTTGCAACATTGCCTTCAACAATATATTCTCCCACCTGACCTTGATCCTCAATCCATGTTTCTCACATACTAAACTACCTTTAAAATGACCCCAAGCAACCTCCAATCCACATAGCCACCTCCCCCTCCTCTTATCATATAATTTTTCATAGGAACATTAGAAGTAATCAAAATTACGAACGCTTTTAATGTTTTTGAAAAGGAAATCTTTCATGGTAAGTTCTTCGAGCATGATATTAACTCTATTGACTTCCACATTGTTGATTTTTCAGTAATGTCAGTTATTTGGGTTTTCCTTTGTCATGGTTTTCCTTCATTTACTCAAGAGTTGTTCAAACTCAAACAATTACATAACTATCATGATTGACCATGTTACCCACCAAAAAGTGGGTAACCCATGGAGAAAAATTGTCTCCTTTTCAGATAGCTAGGCAGCCAATAGCCCTTTATGATCAGCACAAAGCATGATGTCAGGATCCTCCACTTCTTGCTCCAATCAAATTTATCTCCCATTCAACATACCTTCTTAAAGGAAGATGGGTCATCCATCGACAGGTACTTTAACCATTTTTGTAATCATGTGCATTCATTTTATTTTATGTTCATACTAAAATGGATCAAGGGGCAAACTAGATAATTGATTGATCTCCACAATATTCTTGTTCCCTTACTTCAGCAAGGATGTTAGTATTTGACTCTAGTCCAATGGGACCTCCTCTGAGGCCTTAGGGTATTAGGAAGGGCACTATTGGTGAAACACTAATTGAAGTAGTGTGTTTGCAGTAAGCCATACTTACCGCTTTCCATCTTTCCCTCATTTTCATATCCATTCTTTAAGCTACTTGTCATTGGTCATTGGGATTGGCACCCTTTATCCTCATCCTTGAGTTTGGGCTCTAAAACTTAGCCCTGGAGGTTGATGCAACTAAAAGAAAGGTAAAAGTATAAGAAAGCCACAATGAAAGAAACATGTAAAATGCAAAAGATGATTGGTGTTGAGAAACCAAATGCAAGTAGATAATGATGATTTCTCTAAACTTGATAATTACTTGTGAATGTTTGTTGGCTTTTTATTAAATATGATGTTCTCTTCATCAAGCAATTACCAAAAACATAAAGATCACAAAAAAGACAAAGAACACCAGAAATTAGGCTCCAAGCCAAAGGAAAAACCCCACAAGGGGGAAAACCCAAAAACCATCTTCTTATAGAATCGAATCAAATTGAAATATCCAAGACCGAAGACTAAGACCAAGACTGCCCACAAATACCCCAACTCAGCCCTCCTCCAAGTCTCTTCCAACAAAGTCAAAGTCAACGTTGGTCAAACCTTGTCAAGTCTGGTTAAGCTCATCTTGCTTAAAATTGAGGATTCTTGATGGTGTTCCTAGCGGACCCAACATGCCCCCAAGTTGACCTTCACAATACTTGATGGGCATGCCTTGATCCAAATCCCAAATAAGGATGATCATCCCTAGGATGATTAGGGAGGGCTTGTTGTACCTGATGAAGCCCCAACACTAGAGAGAGAGTACACCACATTATCTAGATGGAACCTGTGGAGATGACGCAGGGCACCTACAGCGAGATTTTGGACACATGGATATGCTTTGAGGATTGATTTGAGCACCCCTCCTCAAATTGGGGTTGATCATGATGCTTAGAGACACATCCAACCTTTTCATTGCACTTTTGGAGCATTTTGGGCCCTAAAAGGGCATGACTTCATGCTTAGAGAGGCCTTATGACTCACACGTGTGGGAAAATGTGGCATAATTTATTTGTTGAGCTACTGGATTGGCTTGTAACCCATTTACTTTGTGTCCACTCAAAATTAGACTTGTTTAAGGGATTTTAGTTGAAGCAATGCAAGAGATATACCTCATATTCATTTTCTCATCATCATTCTTGTCAATTTCAACCTCTTTAGAAGAGCTCGACTTAGTCTTTGTATTTCGCTACTTGTGGAGATGTGATTTTTTGTTGCTTTTGCATTTGGACACTGGTATGTGTATTGGAGACATCTTTTTGGGATTGATAGAAGGCAATTTCCTAGAAAAATTGTGAGTATTTATTACGTATCTTTTATGGTTTACATGTAAGTGCTTTAGCAATTTCAACATTGGAGCTGATTTGGTTGGTTTTCACCTTGATTGACCTCACACTCAAAATATAGCTTGTTTCATAGTGAAAATTGCCTCATTATGGTTGTTGTCATCAACCCTAGGCAATTTAGTGCTCTCATAAATCCTATTTTATACAAGGCTTCAACTTAGGGCTTGTTGAAGGCTTACCATCTCCTATTTTTTATCATACCTTTAAGTAAACCTTTTCTTTGTGCTTGCATGCTTAGATATACTTTTGTTGAACTATATCTTGAAACCCTAGGTATCACGCACTCTTTCCTAGGATTTGTGTATGGTACGTTGTTCCTTTTACATAAATAATTGTGCCCTAATCTAGTTAAGAGCTAATTTTCTTAGCCATTCACATGCATCACCTTGAGCCAATTGACTAAGAACATCCTTTAGGTGATAAACTAGGTAGCATCCTCTGTGGTGAAATTCCACTAAAAAGCAAGACGTGGATTGCTAAGGTGACAATGGAAACCAGCTCATTGTTGTATCTTAGTATGGCTCTTTCTTTGTGAGACGTCTCACAAGGTCTGCTAGATTTTGAGAAAAGCACCAACCTTGACGAGCGAGAAACTGCTTTATCTCAAAGGAGTAAAGGAAAAACTTTAAAGCAAGTTGGGGATCCTAAGCTATGCAACTAATAAAGATAAATCATAAAGATGTAAAAGGCGCACCATAGGAGTGGAAAAAGCAAGCCAAGGAAAGGGGTGACTCATGCCACCAAGATTACTCCCTTCTTACATCTATACACTCAAGATGTTGGACCCCCACCAACTAAAACATGGTTGTGACACCTACCCTAAAGTTTTTCCCACTCAACAACCATCATTATCACACACACCTATGGCATGATGGGAAAACCTGGACATGTCACTCCACTCGAGGGTTGGAAACACCTAATAGGGTTGTTGACCTAATCATCCCTAATTTATGTGAGGTAACTTGTTTAAATGTCCTAATCTAGCTAGACATTTGAAGGTATGTTTTGTGTGAGGTATTCTTGTGCCCTTAACAATAGGTATGGTCCATTATGATGCATTTATGGTTATTGTCCCTAACAATTGTTGATTTCACTTGATTTTTAGAGGGTTTTTCCAGGTGGTGTTATCACAGCATCAAAGACCCCTTGAGAGTTGATTCTTGTCCCATTCAGTAGCACTCTAGAGCTCGGTGATTACGATTTCTTTTGTTAGAGAAAACCACCACTTTCATCTTGCTAATATTGACTTCCATCCCCCACCGTTATGACAACACTAAAGAAAACTATGCAAAGACATCCATAAAATCCCTCACTAGGCTATTTGGATTAACTTTTGCTGACAAGGCCATTAGTCAAGGATGACAAATATGGATGCTTCCAATGATGTGGAGAAAGAGCCAACAAAGTCTTCTACTCATGAATTGGCTAACAAAGGAAAAGAAGCACAGCATCATATGAAGCTTGACTAACCTGCATGGTCTAACTACTCAAAAAAGAGTGGAGATTCATGATATTCACTTCACCTAATTAAGTTCTTAACACAATGTTGACCAAATTCTTAAATGCTACTAAGCTATGTTAATATCTCAAAGTTAAGACACAACCCTCTTGATTCACCAACCCATCTATTTTGGATGGGGTAAATTTGCATGTGTAAGACTATTTTTAATCTTCACATTTGAAGGTACCAACCTACTTGAATAACATTAAATGTGTATGGAATTCTATTGTTCATCTTATAGGTTTATATGTTGGATTGAATAATGGAATTATAATGTGGCATGAACAATCTTTGTTTGAAGACATACAAAGGGGTGATAGCAATGAAAAGACACTTTATAATAAACAAGCACCTTGAATTGCAGATTTCCTACCAGCTTCCAGAAAAAACTACAAATATGAAATGGGTTGCTAAGAGTGGAAAGACTCATACAATCACAAGAGCCCAAATCCACACTCACAAACTTTGGATAGACCTACCAAGTACTTGTTCATGGCATTGGCTACTAAACACACAGCTTGATGAATTTTCAAGTTCAAACAAGATGAGAGTTGGTTGCCACAAACTATAGACATTTCTTGAGCATTTGTAGGGCAATATAAAAATGTGTTTCATTTCAAAAAATGTCTGGAGAATGTTAAAATTAAAGGGGCAATGCAAAAATGACAAGGCTGTTGTCATGACCAAAGTTTCAATGGCTAAGGCTATCAAATGTGAACTTTCCCTCACTCTAGACAAGTTATCAAAGGCTCCAAATGGTATCAAATAAAATTAGTTCCCAAAACCTATATGCTTCATGGGTGCTAATCTCCTTAAGGTCTATCAAGAAGCTTTATGGAATCATTTCCAAGAGAGAGCATCAACTGAAATTTGAGACTATTCATAGCCCTTGATTGTTTAATCAATGCAGTCAAGTAATATTTGCTATTGCTACAACTTGCATCATGATCATTGATCTCCACTCTAAAGCCCTTGACTTGTTTAAGGTAGTCTCCTAAGGTTACCCTTTAGATCTATGTTGCAAAAAAAAACCCGAAGTTGCAAACATCGCGATCGGGATTAAATCGGCGAGGGGAAAAAATCGGAAAAAATCGGAAAAATCAGGAAAAAATCGGTAAAAATCGGCACATACAAAAATATTCATTTTTTTTCAATTTTTTTAATATCTAAAGCACCCACAACATAAAATAAATGCATTGACACATAAATATGAAAAAAAAACTAATATATAAGACGTGTAATATCATGTCTAGTGCGACATCACACATAATCGTGAATCATGTCCTGAATACTAAGTCCTGAGTCTCAACTCAACCTCAAAATATCAACAAAAAATATAATAATGTATCTCATATCATGAGTCATAATGTTATATACAAAGGAATGCACCAAATAACCTATACTATTGATTTCCTCTGCCCCTCTTGCGAGAAAATGTAACAGCTTTCCCTCTAGACGAAGAAGTTGGCGGGGCTGGCAATGGACTCTGTTGTGCTCCAGATCCTGAAGCACTAGGAGCTAAAGGAGGTAGACCACGTCCTCTACCGGTAGCGGGGGTAGGTGGTGTCACCTCCTCCTCCTATTATTGCTCCTCCTCCTCCTATTGTTGCTCCTTCTCCTCCTCCTCATGAAACTCATCATTGATTCATCGCTACTAGAAATGGGATCATCAACAAGAGATACATAAACATCATCTAGCTCAAAGTCTTCAGACTTGGATTGCTCAACCTTATAACATGATAGAAATTGAAAAAGTTTAACATGCCTGACCAATGATATTGGTTTGAGTGAAGGGTTCATCTCCTCAACCTTAAAATGCATTAGAAAAAGATTAACATGCCTAACCAATTGTTTTCCTTTGAGTGAAGGGTACATTCTTGTTAAGGCCACAGTAGGGGAGTTCAACAATCAATACCACCAACATCAACAAAGTTCAACAATCAATGCCACCAACATCAAGGTTCTTAAAAGACTTCATACTCTTGATCAAATGCCAATCTCATACCCTTACACATAATAGAATCAAATGGAAACAATGCAAATCCCCAAACCATGAAACCCTGAAAACCATTAAGTCTGCTGAATTTTGAATGAAATCTAAAATTCTAGTTTCTCCATATGAAATCCAATGAGGTCGAAACCACTCTTAAACATCCCGAGTCATTTCATGGTAATGTTAAAAATTTAAGTAAAAGGATGAACCTTTTACTTTAAGAATTTAACATTACCATTAACTGCCAACAGGGTGTGTCAGGAAAATGGGAGGGCTGCAAAAATGACAAAAAAATCGATTTTTGAACTTATAGGGTTGCTATCTGATGGGCCCACAATTTTTACCAAAAAAATCGCGATTTTTTCCAAAAAATCCCGATATTTTCCAAAAAATCCCGATTTTTTCCCGATTAGCGATTTTTTCAAAAAATCGTGCAAAACATCGCCGATTTAATCGTTTTGTTGAAAAAATCGCGATGTTTGCAACTTTGAAAAAAACCAACAAGCTAGTGTACCCATACCCGAAACACCATGAAATCCCTAAATGTTTTTGTAATGTGACCGAAACATGGTCGAAATGCTTGCATGGCATTTTCTAATTTGGAAACGCCACTAAAACATTTCGATGGCAATTCAGCCCAAATCTATCTAAGAAGCATATGGGGCCCTTTTATGGCCGAAAAATATTTAATCTAACGCTAAAATTTATCTCTAATCAATCCACACACTGATTTTGCTAAAAAAAGCACCTAATTGTATTTTTGTTAATGAGGATGAAGATGTAGATTATTAGGATATGTAATTGTACTTGTCATTAGGTCATGTTTTATTTCATTTTCAGCACATATAGCCACGTATAAAGGCTAATTTTGGATGTATAGCCTCATGTATAAAGGTTGATCCTAGAATCTTGGATGTACAACCTCATCTATAAAGGATAATTTTGGATTTTGCATCATGTAATCATCTCTAAGAGTTAATATAAACTAGGTTTTCATTCTAAAATGTCATTTATGTGTCTTGTTCTTTTTCTCTTGCAAGATAATGTGTAGTTAACTTATTTGTAAAAACATTACATACACACATACTACATACATACATACATATATATATATATATGACATTTAGTTGAGCCTGATATTTCCAATTCTTTTCTTTTTTTATTTGAGGGGGGGGGAGGAGGGGGAGGAGGGGGTGGTGGTCACGTTTCCAACCATCCTCGTTTGTTTCCACATTTCGTACGATTTAGCTTTAAAGTTTAGATCCAACCATTTATGTGCTCAACAAATGCTCTTGGCTATCTAATACCAAAATGGTGATAGAAGAAAGAATTATTGGTACTCTATTATCAACAAAAAGGACAAACAATTGGTAAATGGATGCCTAAAGAAGTTTTTCTAACATTAGAACAAGATGAGACTTTAAAATAAGTGAGCTCATTAAAGAAGCTTCAACTCTAAAATTAATAGGAGAAAGACCCAATGTTTCAAATAGATATTGGAATGTAATGATCACCTATTTAGGTCAATATGTGTATGTGACATGTGAGTGATATGCCACGTGAGTAAATGTAACTGATGGGGCTTGAGGAAGAGTACGAGTTACATGGTAGGCAATCATGTATCAATGCATTCCTACATGACAAGTGGATTTCGATTTTCGTCTTATTACACACCAAAATGGGTAACCCCATACGAGGAAATTTTGTCTCCTACATTTGATAGTGAATCGGTCAGCGAACCAGCAACCCTTGCTAACCACCATTTGATGATGATATGCCATGCACCTTTTCCATTTGCATCAGCTGTGTGCTTCTCCCCATTTGGCATTTACACTTGGATGAAGGTGGGATGCTATTCAAAAGGTACTTTGATCATTTTGCGACCGGGTGATTATACTTGCTTATTTTGGGCATTTGGTATGGATAACGGCAAAATCTAGAAGATTGACAAATCTTGACCATAATTGTGTTCTCACCTACCAGGGGGGTTAATCTTTAATCGCAGTCCAGTGGGACCTCCCTTAAGGCCCTTTGGGTTATAAGTGGGGCACTACTTGGAAAGCCATGATTGAAATAGCGTGTTCCATTTTCCCCATACCATACTTAACATTTTACATGCCGCATTACAAGCCCCATATCTCACCTTCGTTCTTTGAGTACAACTTGTCATTGGTTCTTCGAGAGTTGGCACTCATATGTTCGCATACCTTGAGTAGGGCCAAGAAACTTTTCCCTAGGAGGTTGATGCAATTAAAAGAAAAGAAAGAGCATATCATGGCCACAATAAAACGAAGAAAGAAGATCAAAACGCAAAATATGGTCAAGACATAAAGATTAGCACATGAGAAAAACCTACCATGAGCTCTACCTCCCTCATATGGCTATCCTGGTTCCCGAGCACATGATGCTCCATTACATCAAAAAGGAACCCTTGCATGTCCCAACCTTGATGAGCAATAAACTGACTCATCTTAAGTGGTAATAAAACTGCTACACCATAAAGAGCAAGCTCTAACCCTTGAGCTATAAGCGGTAATACAAGGAACAATCAAGCTAAGCTAGTAATTCATGAACCCACAAATGGTCCCTCCTTACATCCATACACTCAAGATGTGGACACCCCCATCAGTTGGTCCCTTAGACCATGGCACTTGACGATGAAGTCTTCTCCCCTCCTTTACCACATTATTATACACTAACAGCTATCAATTGAAGGGTGGACCAAAGAAATGTCACTTCCCCTTAGGGGTTGGAAGCACCTAGTAAGGTTGACCATTAGCCACCCATACCAAGGGAGAAAACACCTATGCGAGGACTTGATCCTGATTTTGGAAGAGGGTCTTTGTTTTAAGTATTAATATGCCCTTAACATTCGAGATTGGTTCATGCATTATTGATATTAGTCTCTAATGGATGGTTTCTTAAACTAGAATCCAATGTTGTTTTTGTCAAGTGGGTCACTGCAGCTCAGGCCTTAGGCACCCACTCCACAAGCACCCAAGCCCTTCGGAGAAGTATACGTCCTAAGCAGATGCAGCGTTGAGAGACTAGAGCCTCCTAACAACATTAGCAAATGACACATGTGCCAAACTGCCTCTAGGACCCAAAACGTTGGTCAACTTTGACCTAGCTTTGAGCATTTTTCATGATGACACCACTTGACTCAATATGCCCCCATGTTGACCTTTACACAACTAGATGGGTAGTAGTTGATTCAGAGCCCAGATGAGGATGGTCTCCCATTGAGAGACTAGGGAGGCACTTGTTGCACCAAAGAAATCCCTAACACTGGAGAAAAGGAGGCTTCATTTGAGAGTTGGAAACCCATGGAAAGTCCACATGATGGCACCCTAGCTACACTTGGGACCCCAAAGGAGATATTGAGGTGGAATTGAGGGCCATTCCTCAAATTTTTGACTATCCAGGCATCTTCACACATTTTGACACCTTAGCACACTTTGGCATGGAATTTTGAGCCCTAATTGGGCATGACATCAGCAATTTAAGAGGCTATGACTCACATGTGTGGGATAATTTGGCTTATTTTTTCATTACCTAATGGGTCGGCTTGTAACCCAAGTTCATTTGATATCAAACTTGTTTTTTAGGGGGCTTCATTAGGCTAATTTAGGTGAGATAAACCTCATATAAATAGAGGTTGCTCACATTTCATTTTCATCACCACTTGTGATCTAATTTAGCCCTCTTAGAGATTTCTACCTAGCTGAATAGTACCTTGTATCTTGTGGAGATGTGATCTATTGAGGATTTTTTCTTATGGAGCTACTCTTTGGTATTGGAGATGTCATTCTTGAGCCATAAAGGATTGATTCATGCATTCTATATTGTAAGTGCACCTTGTATTTGATAAATATTTGTATTTTGTGTCTTTGTATGGAATGGTTAATTAATAATTATCTAAGGTTTCTATGTGCTAGTTATTGCAATGGTATTGCATGCATTACCCACTTATAGAATTTGTATGACAATCCCATGAGTGAGCCTTTCAACTAGCTCTCCTCATTAACATTGCTCCCTCGCAAACATGATATCTAGGATTTGAGGCCTAGGGTTTCATATTTCCCTTACTCCTTACTAGGGTTTAGTTGTTTTCTGCCAAGTTAATTATCCCATAAACTCCATCACCCAAGGTCAACGCACTGGCCTTGGTCACATTGTTGATCATACCAAAAAATCACATTAAATCACATTTTTCTTCCCTAAAACCTGATTTTGTTCTCTTAAGGAAAGTCGCTAGCTAGGGTTAGTGCATAAATTTCAACTAAAGCAGAGAGCATTGCCTTGTGGAGGGATTCAACACTTGGCTGTGACGTATTTGCAACAAAATCAACCTTTTACCATGGCTAATTTCTCCATTTTAGAGTTGGCATCCTTTTCCCTAGGTAAATTGTCCCTTAGAAAACCCCTAATTTTCCCTAGGCTTCGTCCCTAGGCTTATTGAAGGCCTCGTGATCCTATATAATCCTATTAACCTTGGTTATTATCTAACACTAGGTCATGTTGTGCCCTAACTAGGCCCTTAGAGGATGTGCATTGTCATAATTGTGTTAACTAAGCCTTGTTCCTAAGAAGATCATCCTCAGCCTATTTTGTCACATTTCCCCTTGCATTAGATCTATCCTTTAGGTGGCCTAATATAGGCAAGCCTCCCTTGTGGTGAAAGTCCACTAAAGAGCAGGAGGTAGTAATTGTGGTGAGAGTGGGTCACACCTCATATTGTTGTCACTTGGTCTAGTTCTTGTCTTGTGAGCTACCATCACAAGACCTACTAGATTTTGAGGCAACACGTCCCACCAACACATTTAATTTTTCCTTAGGTCCATTCTCTTTCCTTCAAAATTTTATGTGCATCTACTACAAAGTGAATTTGCACTCTTGAAGCATGGCATGAAAGCCACAAATCTTGTATTTTCAAAGGATTTCATTTATCGTAATTGTCTATCTCAGTTTTATTTTGGAATATGAGCAAAAAAATATGTAATAGTGGTACATTTCTATTTTCCATTTCTTAAGCATCCATGCCCTTGCTTACAAAGTGTGGTGATGGTTTACAAATATTTTCTTTGTGGTGGTTCATTCAAATCTCCTACCTAGTATTGACATTGAACTTGGAAGGCACTGGCTTTGAAATCCTGGTGTTAATTTAAGCTGGTTTAGTTGTGATTGTATTGCATGGAAGTCATTTTAGAAGCAAATCCACATCATGAAGCCCTCTTACATAGTCAGAATCATGAAAGCCTCTTAATAAATGCAACCTATGAACCAGTAGATTGTGAAGACGGATCATTTGCCAGTAGATTGTGATGGTGTTTGTTTAGTAAACACAAAAGGCATGTTGGAGCTATTGGTAATGAGACTTTTTTGAGAACTCAGTTACCTTCAGGCTTGGGAGACTCAACGGATTGTGAGACCGATCAGATTGTTAAGGCGGATCATTTGTCAGTAGATTGTGATGGTGTTTGTTTAGTGAACAGAAATGGCATGTTGCAACTATTGGTATTGAGACTTTTTTGAACACTCAGTTGCCTTCAAATCAATCCCATATTCAGGCTTGGGAGACTCAAGGAATTGTGAGACTGATCTATCATAAGTTCGACCCATGTTGCAAATTTCAATTCAGCATCTAGCATCATTGCAATTTACAAACAATGACAGGTCATTGTGTTTGTGAAGTTTTGCAAACAGCATTTACTTTCCTAAGATGGGGGTAATCCATAAAGCATTTGCTCCATTGCCTTGGTCTGTGGCAGGGTCAATTCAAATGGGGAAAAGTGACTTCCCGCATACATTTCATGTAGCAATGGCATGGTGCATTCATTGAAAAGAATAATATTTGCTTTAAAAAACCAAAATGTTTAATTAATTAAACTACAATGTATTTTGGTTTCTAAATCCACCATCACCCATTTAAATTTATGGTCACGTGGTACATGCTTTTTAAAGGGCTCTACATTTTATTCAAGGATCATATGGATTTATTCTTGTATATGAAACTTAAGATCAATAAGGGACACTTGTTATGTGGTCACCTGAAATATTTTGAACAATGTGTTCATTAGGCGAAGAGGTGGCTCATATGGTATTTTTCCAAGGAGTTTAACAACAATTTGAGGGTTCAATATTGTATGCATTTTGGGCCCTATTTTTATTCCTGGCAATCAAAGAAAGAACCTTTTAACATTGCAGTCAGTTAAAATTAGTCTTGCAATATGTGGGGTGTTGAGTTGCAAAAGTTGGAAAGGGTGACTTGGAGGAATGATTGGGTTGTCTTATAGTAACTTTAGAATCTTTTTACCTTCAAGGGCCTACCCACAATTATAGATTGGCCTAGTTTTTGATGAAATTATGGTAGCAGAGACATTTAACAATTCATGAAATATAAATGGACAAGGTAAATAGTAATTGGCATCACTTTCTATCATTGCAAAAAGCAACCTAAATATTGGTTAGGAAATTAGTTTTGAAAACAACAGAGCCTTGGAAAATTGACCGATGACAAGTAGCAATTACAAGAACATTTGTAGAATTTGGCTTTACATAGGAGACATGTGGTGACAAGAACACTGAAAGTCATGTTCTTTTATCATTCATGAGGATAAAAAGGTGTCAAGTTGATAAGGATGACACTAGAATGAGGATAGATGAGCCCTAAATAGGTCATTGTTTCAATCAAACCATAGAGTATGTGGAGTATTGGCTAGATAAGGATTGACTAAAGCAGTATAGGAGAAGAATGATAACATACTGTAGTTGATACAAAGCCCTAGTAAAACTTGACTTTAGATAAGTAGTTGTCGGAACATTTGCAATACTTGACAATGTTGCATAGGATAAAGTTAGAAACACATAACACTAAGGACACTATAAATTTTGTTCTATACTGCTCATGAGGATGGAAAGGTGTCAGATTGATAAGGATGACACTAGAATGAGGATGCATACACCTCAAATAGGTAAATGTTCATTGAAAGATCAACATTGAATGCAGCAAGATAGAGAAATGATGATATATGGTAGTTGATACATGTAGAAAATCCATGAAACTCTGATCTGTTGATAACAACAATCTGAAAAGCACTTTCGTTTTTTGCAAACAGAGAATTGCTCTACTCGATTTGCAGCAGAATTAGGAACATCAATAAAAGCACAATCACACAATTGAACAACACAATTTTTACATGGAACCCAACTGGGAAACCCCTCTACTTGATTATTGAGAATTTATTGAAGAAAATTGAGCATTAGATCTGTTACAATATAACTGTTTCAATCTGAAAGGCACACTTGTCTTTCCTCCTTAATCTAAGCTTGAAACCTATGCAAGAATTCTGATCTCGGCTTCCTTACCTAAGGAATTTGTCTTTCTCCAAGTCCAACAAGCCTTTCCTAGGCTTTTTCACCTTCTCTCACAAGCTCCATGTACAACCTTGTGCTTCCTATTGTTTGGTCTCACCAACTCGTGCTCACCAAAACAATGATTAAGCTTGTGCCTTCATTTGGAGCAGCTACAGCAAGCACAGCTTCTGTAGCACTAGCAACTAGGGGAGTAGTTGCTCTGAATCCTGATACCATTGTTGGAATACTGAAGAATGGAGATAAGCATGAGATTTATCTTCCATTAATATGATACACACACATATATGTACATATCTATGACCTTTGGATTCATCTTCCAAGAGATCTCTAGAACTCCCAATGACAACTCACTTGAATTTTCCTATTCCTTCTTAAGTGAATAATACAAAATACCACAATCCTTACAAGTTAGGTCTCCAACAATTGTGGGGAACGCAAGGAAATGGAACAGAGAAAGTTCCCCTCAAAAATTGAATCGCTCCAACAATCCTTCTTTACCAAAGTTTGTTGTTTTGAACCACCCCCCCAACCCTCCCCACCAAAAAAAAAATAAAAAATAAAAAATAATAATAATAATAAAACCTGGGAAATACCAGTGACATTAAATTCTTAAAGTAGAAGTTAGCATTCTCCTTTCTTTTTAAAAGTAGCCATTCTCCTATAGCTTTCCTTTTCCACCCTTTTACCTAAATATTTAACATTACCATTAATTGTTCCAAGATGTACAAGGGTGGGGCCCCCTCCGCTACACCTTATGTAATGGGCACTTCAAATGTTCTTATTACATCCTGTAAAGATCAAAGCGACAAGAATGTGGGAAGGAAACAGATATCAAAGCAACAAGAATGTGGGAAGGAAATAGATCATAGATATTCTTTCTTTAAGCCCTTGGCCTGCACTTGGCATGGAACTAGAATTGCATTTGGAATAAGGACGAGCTCTAACTTTCAAATTGTGGTTTGAAAACTAAAAGGGCTACAATTGTTACTTTCGGGTAGTTATGGAAGAAGATCTGAGAAAGGGGAAAAGAATGAAATTTAGTTCTACCAGTCTGTTCCACTCACTCCCAAAAAATGTTAACGGATGGCAAGTATGGGATTCACACATACGTAAACCCAAAAGACCAAGGGATCAAGAAAAATGGCGTGAATCCAACAAAAGTGCTTCAACAACCATTTCAAATTTCATCAACCTGCCACTCACAAGATTCCTTCAGAAGCAACATCCTTTTCCTCCCTATAGACACAGCCATAATTCTATGTCCACAGTTGACTTACAATCCTCCCTACATTGATTGTTTTACACAGCCTACCTGTTGCTTCATTCGGCCAATATTCGTATATTACAATGGAGATATTTAATACAAGGGGAGTGCTTCCCTTTTACATCATTCATTGACTAGTTGTGTCACCTTTCATACATAACATCTGATTGAGTTACGCCTAACATAATGATTAAAAACTTTGTATTTGAGCAATAACACTCCAACACCCCCTCTCAATGCTACAATACTAAGTGACAAAACAAACCTAAAATGAAAATTTCTTATATAGCTCAATTCCTCCATTGTTCGGGAATCGTCCCAGTATCATCAAGTTGTCTAATCACCCTCGTAGAATTCTCAGATTCTCTCAATTCTAGAGCTTCTGAATTCCTCCAATTCTCCAACACCTGAATCACTGAAATTCCCAAGCTGCTAGGACAATAATCCATGTTGAGTTAAAGCTTATCCAAGACCTTCCTACATTGAAAATAAAAAATCAACCTTAGTTTGTCACCATCATCTCCTTTGTCTCATTGGGATACAGATTTTTATTCACTATCTTCATGAGGTGTTTATGGTTTTATTTTATTTTTAAAAAAAATGGAACTTCTGAAAAATAAAATAACTTCCAGAACAAAAATAAATATGTATATTTGCCCCAAGTTGCTAAGTAGATTGTTCAAGGATAATTGTTTGTCTATGTCATTGTTGAGGATTTATCGAAGCTAAATGCATAAAAAAATGTTATATATCTTCCTTGCTTCTACAGAAATTTATATTTGAGAGTAAATTCTTCTACATAACTATCTTTAACTTTTAATATAGAGCCCTATCACATACTCCTCAATAATAATTCAAATAGGGCACACAATAAAAATGCTGTAACTCTATTTGAAAGAATGATGGCCCAATCTACTCACTCCCTAAGCAATTGTGTCTCTCACAAAGCTTCTATTCTTCTGAATCTAAGGCAAAATCAAACTTATGTATGACAAGTTGTGTTCTGCTCAATCACTTGTGTCTCTGACAAAGCTTCTATTCTTCTGAATCTAAGGCAAAATCACACTTATGTATGACAAGTTGTGTTCTGCTCAATCATTCTTCATCTTTCCTCCCTCTATCATGAACTCTTTCATTGTACTCGAACTCCCTCAAAATTTCACATTTTCACATTTCTAGGTGTCTTCATTTTTCTCATGCTATATAAGGCTCTTTTCATGTAGCTTTCTGCTCTAAGTTAGGGTTCCTATAGCTACAGCACGAATAATTTTTCTAGGTGTTTACAGCTTGACTTTTCTACCATGGTTCTCTCTTGTAAGACCTGTGGGCACTTCTTACTTGGGGACTTCTTCGATAATGGCTTTGTTTGGGTCCTCCTCTACGTTTAGAACTTTAATAGTTTTTAGACAAAATAGAAATTAAACAAATTATGCCCTTTTCCTTATGGGGCTTCTCTTCTGCATTATGTATGCAAATGTAATCAAGGTCTTCTCAGAAACCAATCAATGCCTGATTAAAAAATGGATCACTATATAATCTATCATCTACTTTGCTACTTTCTAATTGGAAAAATTGAATTATTGATTTGTAGTGCCCATTTTAGGGGCAAGTCCTATTTTAGTGATTAGTTCCTAAAACTTCCAAGCCTTATTCAGAGGGCATTAAATGGTCGTTTTGGGGGTCAAAACTTCGTGGACAAATCTCCAACGCTATAATCTTGCTCTCCACATCAAGAGTTTTCCAACAACCCAAAGATCGCCTCAATCAAAGTTTCTATGAGGAGTTATGCATCCCACAAGTTGAAATGTGTTTTTCACCACCATGGTACAGCAGTACATACCACATTAACTCCCATACTCACACATGTGGAGCTAGTGAAGTGTGGCCTTTCAAGAAGATTGTAGAGTGTTCAAACCCCAACCCTAATCGAAGTTAAGGCATGCACAAACCCTAAACCTAACCATAGATTGCTATCAAGACATGTCAAATACTAGGCCACTAGGAAAGGATGGGGTCCCATTCTTGTTGTATTGATTATTGCTCCATAGCTAGGCATAGAAAGAGAGGACAATATTGTGAGCATAACAATGAAATTAGAAGATCTTGTGTAGTAGCAATAGATGTCATAGTAATTCATTCTCAACATTTGTTGGTATTTTGAGTGCTAAGCTTGTAATATTAATTCCTAATCTTAAGTGATCACTTAATAGCAAAGGTCTTGCAGAAACATGTAAGATATGCTGTGAAGAATTATTCTGTTGGAATATCCACAGCAATTTACATCAAATATTGGTATTAGAGCAAGTTTTCTTTGGAGTTTTTGTGGGAAAATGTGGGATCCAAAAACCGGTTTAAAGAAAAACGTATGGAACCCTAGCCATGGTGGATGAGTACGGTAAGAAATCCAAGAGATGACTTATTGAAGAGATTTTTAAAGCTAGAAGCATGGGTCTCTAACATCTCTCACAACATCATGATCCTCGTGGCGGCACTAGAGAGCAAGTTCAAACTTTTCAAGGAGTTTGGTAGCTCTATCATGAACAATAGCTCTAATAGGAAATCTAGGACAAAAAAAAAATGAAAAAATGAAAAAATGTGCTAGAAAAAAAGAGACCACATCCCACGATCACCTCTTCACAATCTTCGTTCAAAGTGGAAGTGAAAGTGGACATCAAACCCTATCAAGGTGACAACAATAATGTTAAGTTGAAGCAATTGTTGTAACAATTAGAAGTCTATTTCAGTGTTCATAGCACAAGAGGAGCAAAAGATATCATTTTGTGGCTCATTTGCATTTACATTTGAAATATTTCTCAAAACACCAAAAAAGCATATATGTTAGAAAAGGTAAATTTTTTTGTATGTCGAAAAAGAATTTTGATTTAGACGTTGGTGTATTAACATTATGTGCGGAGATGTGAAGGCAAGTCGAGTCGGGCTTATTCGCATGCAGAACAGTTCAAGAGTTGGGCTGATTGATGCATTCAGAACATTGCACACAGGTCAGGGTCGAGTCGGGCTTATTTACAAGCTCAAGAGAGACTAGCGCTACAGAATACCGAATAAGCTCAGGAGGGTTACACCGTGGAGAAAAACAAATTAGTAATCAAGATCCTTTATTCGTTAAAAGAACATATGCGAGCCTGTTGAATGAAACTGTGTGCATTATCGAAGAAATCGTATAGATTTCCCGAAGGCAGAGAACTGGCATATTTTCCTTAAAAACTTAAGAGTTTTGGAAGAAGCATAAAGGCGTAAAATTGACGGTCATGATCAAAGCGCAGGATTGAAGCAGAGAAATGGACGGTGGAGATCATATCACAGAACTGCAAGTTAGATGGATCGGAGGTTGTGAAGAGAAGCCACATGTCGGCCATAGATTCCGTCGCATATCGCCTTCGGTAAAGGATGCAAGTTTGAGATATGGTTAAACTTGCAAAGATGTGATGCGAAGAGCGACAAGTTTAAGATCTGGCGATGCGATGAATATCAGACATCGCATGCGACAAGATATTGGAAGATCTTTGGAATTGAAAATTGGCAAAGTTGCGAAGTGATGATGAGGTGAAGGTTATAAAAGCCGATATGCAATGAGGCCTAAAGTTGCGATATTACGAGGCAATGTGATCGCATATCGCACGTCGCAAGTTTAGGAGGAAAGGCGCTAGGAAATACGTTACCAACGCCGAAGCCCGAAATGCGATGGAAAGGTGGACGCGATACCATTCAAAGGTTAAGTTGAACTTATTTAAAGTCCAAGATTATGTGCAGTTGTGTTGGTTTTACGAAGAAACGTGAATGCGGGCAGTGGACTCGGGTATGTGACCCGACACAGAGCAAAGGGAAAGAAAAGACCACACGCAGCAGACACGAGCCGAAGAGGCAGAGTCGAGCAAAAGGGGACATGATAACCTTGATTGAAACGTAGGCATAGGTAGAGTCGGACAAAAGAGAGCACATAGTGGCACTGTTGGCAACGCAACGGCTGGGTCAAGTCGGGCAAGGATACGTTATTGCAGGACTGTTCGGATACCGCACCAAAAGCAAAAAAGACATGACAGCGAGCAGAAAAGACAAACGTTGAACTCTGGAAGAAAGGCAAGGCAAGGATGTCCGATCTGTCAAGGAGATACATCAGTACTTCAGGGAGACACATCAGCAACAAGTCAGATTCAGCAAAAAGAATAACCTTTCAAATTTTATTTTTTTTCTTTGTCTGTTAAGATCAAAGCTATAGTGATGTATTCAATTGCAATGTAATAGGTATTTTAACAGTTTAGGTAGTCGAAGGAGTTTCAAGAAATTCTGGCAGTTACGAACTATTTTTGATGTATTTAAGCAAGATAGAAAGAAAGGAGGGTTCCGAGTTTCGAACCTCTGGAAGACTAAAACTTTGGTATTTACTTTTTTGAGGAATTAATCAAAGAAGCAGCAAGTTTCCTGCAATTGTTGATGGTGATTCATTTTTCCTGTGTCATTTTGTGTCCCTTCTTCCTTGACTGAAGTGAAGTAATGCAGTTGTCGGTCTCTTAATTACATCTGTAAGTAAGAGTGAAATAACTTCATTCACTCCAACTCCTCTCCCTTCACAAACTCTCTCTGGAACTTAAAAGTAATAGATTTTGTGTTTACAACATATTATTTTGAGTTTCCTCCCTCTCCATAAATTCATTCTAAAATTTAGAGTGGTAGATTATGTGTTACAACATATCATTTTGAGTTTCTTCTAAAGTTCATCTTTTCCATTCAGATATCAGCAGTTAATGGCATTGTAGAGTCTTTCATTATCCCATATTGTTAAAGGTTTCAAAGAAATAGTTTCCAAAGGGATTGAACGAAGACCACTTGATATAATTACTTTGTGACACATTTCTAAAAATGTCTTAAGCACTGATTCTTTTCCACAGCCAAGGAATTGTCCCTCAAGATACAACATTTTCTGGCGCCGTTCCCGGGGACGAAGGGACGAAGTTATTTTCCCTGTGTTTTTCACATTATTTCCTCTCGTTGTTCAGTGAAGAGGAAATAATTGGTTGTGTTTGTTATTCTCAAAATTTTGGCTCACAAAAGGCCTCAAACGAGGTCGTATATCTCGCAACAGAAGGTCCCTACTTTGTCAGACCCTGAAAGATTGGTTTCTAAAAGGGTTCGGAAACCCAAAACACCCTCAACACCTAGTCCTACACTATCAACGCCTGGCAGTAGTTCTAGTAATCCTTTGTTTGAAGATATCTCTGAAGTACTTCCTTTCTTGGAACAAGATTCACCTTTCACACCACTTTGTTTTCAAGAACCTAAGTTGGAAGAACACTCGTTTGAGTCTGTTTCTTTTATTTTTACTCAAGCTCAACCAACTTTAGTTGATGGTCCCTCTGCTATTGTCCATCAACCCACCCCCATACCAGTTTACCTCCCCCTTCGTTCATTTTCATAGCAGGTTCGTCGACTACATCTAAACAAGGAACAGTCAATTAAGGTGCAAACATGGCAGCACCAACCTTTTTATTGAACAAATATGCTCCACTTAACCTTCCACAACCAATGAATACAATGCCTCAAGAGTATCTTAAATTACTCCCACGTTTTACTGGAGAAGATGAAATAACTGCAGAACAACACTTGCCTATGTTTTGTAATTTTGCTGAAAATCTGAATGTAGAACATCTTGATGTTGTAATGAGGCTTTTTGTTCAGTCTCTGGATGGAGAGGCTAGAAAGTGGTTTAAGGGATGGTCAAATAATTCTATTAATACATGGGAAGAACTGGAAAATCAATTCACTCAGAGATGGGATGAAAAAAAGGATCATGGATTGATCTGAAAATGACCTGAGTTACTTAGTTCAATTTCAGAGATTGACTGTAGGGGCATTTACTAGATATGTCACCCTTAAAGAAAGGATGAGATCCAGAGGCTACCTGGCCCGTTACAGACTCTATCTATAGAACTTTATAGAGATTAACACTCAGGTTCTTAAAAGCGGAATTTAGCAAGATCTTTCCTAGTCCTTATACAAAATGTGAATGGTATGTGAATGGTAGTATTATCGAACAGTTATTATATGCATTAACTGTTTAGACATGAAATAATCTATGTATGTTTAGATTTAATAATTTCACATCAATCACATAAGCAATACCATAAGACAAAGAATTTTGTGACGGAGTTCGTCCCTCCTTGACTATGTCTCCGAGTCCGCCTCAGAATTGTGCGTCTATTATATTCTTTAAGCCAAGAGAAATATGCTACAATGAATCATCAGTTACACTACTGATGTTGCAGAATGGACCATCCCTTGAATAGTCTAACTGATACAAACTCTTTTCTTTCAACAATTAAGAAAAGACATGGATGATTTGCACACTAAAAAACTGAGGAACTGGAGCTTTATGGACCTTTGACTTCAAGGTAGCTGAACAGAGTTTGGCACAATCAAAGTAGATCTCGTCGACCATCAACGTACTTGGATGTTGAAACTTATGCAAGTATAATGAGCTTTTCCTCCTTCATATAAACCTGCAAGAACCAAAACTCACTACCAAATTATGTGATATACAATGTAAGAGAGTTTACTTCATCTTGAAGTTAAATAAACTCTTTCTTCCTTTTCCTCTCGCCACTCTCCTCTCCTTTACAAAGAAACATACTTTCCTTTATATATTAGGAGTACATGATTTCATGGCTTCACAAAGCTGCCTCGAACCTCTGTTTTTCCCATTTTAGAAATTGGTTAAGCAATCATTTATGAAAAGCGATCGAATCCCTATCTTACACATACGCCTAGGGATTAATCCCCAATCCTTAGCACTGTATTTAAATTAAAATACCCATTTTAGACTTTGGATATATCAAACGGCTTATTAACCGGGCGAACAGTACAAACCGGGCAAAGTAATTGGATATGTGAACAGAGATTTGATCCAGCGGTTATGGTCGATCTCGACGGCTAGGTCCGGCGGTCATGGTTACCTCCAGTGGTTCCGGTGAGTCCCTGTCACATGTTTATCCACGGTCTTGACTCCGGCAGTTCGGCTTAACCACTGTCAACCACACATTTTCCGCGCGGTTCTTATTACACCTGTTCACATGGTGTACAACTCTAAATTTCGACGCGGTCATCGTAACACTGTGTAATGTTTTATTACAATGTTTCAAAACTTATAACCCGAACTCTATCCAAAGTCCGACCCTAAGGTTTATGGTATAGTTTTAACCCAAACATTTAATAAGGTTTTTGACTATGGATTTAAACCCGACTTTAATACTTTGCGCTATAAGGTTTTTAAAAGCCAAACCTTAATACTTTTGCGCAATAAGGTTTTAGACCCATCATCCGAACCTTAAAGGTTTATGGTTTGAATATTGCGCTATGAATGTTTAGACTTAGGTTGCTAGGACTTTGATTGACATTTAGTCCTAGGAATAGACTTAGGTCTTTACAACAAATTAAGTATGTTTTCATTTGACACTTAGCGCTAGTCCTTAGAACTTAAACCGAGGACTTAGGACTTCAACTTAGTCCTTTTCACCTTAGGATCTTTTTTTATCCAATAAGGTTTACAAAGCGGACTACCGACATTTTGACCTTTACATTTAAGACTTAGGACAAGTTTTATTACATAAGTCTTTTGACAAACTTGTTGTTTTTGTCACAAGTCAACCGGAAGATGTCTTGATTGTCGCTTTGAAACATATTTGCTGCAGTAGAATTTGAAGTTGATGTCGATCGATGTCGAACATTTGAACTCACAAATTTGATGACCATCTTGATCAATCCCTGAATTATTACATAATCGATAATTACCAAATTCCAAATAACCATCTTGATTGTTTGGGTAATTTCGATACAATTTTAATAATTCTAAAATTGGATCATGGATATTCACTGATAGAATTCAATGCAATCAAAAGAAAACCATATGAGAATATATCAGATTTTATCAAAAGATTCAATAAGTTTTATAACAGTTTACCAATAGAAATGAAGCCCCCTCCTTTTGGAGCAAAGGTGGTTTTTGCTGGGGCTTTTAAAGCCGATTTCAGTTTCACGCTTAGAGAAAGGAAATCCCCTACTCTAGAGCAAATAAAGACAGATGCTTTAGAGATTGAAGCTAATATGACTGCAACTAGAAAGGCGAAAGGGAAACAGTAGTCCAAGAGAAGGGGAAAGCCACAGAGGAATCATCACAAGATCAAAGAATTGAAGATATGACAAAGGTGATAAAATATTTGTCAAATAAGCTAGTTAAGATGGAATTGGAAAGTAAAAACTCCCAAAGACAAGTACAACAAAACCAAGGGGGTTTTAACCCTCAATTCAAAAGGCATCCCCTGCAAATTTTGCAGAGGGAAAGAACATATCAAGACCAGGTTCAAGCACCATTGTATAAAGAAGCAGCACTCGGAGAGTCGACAAAAGATGACCAAAGGGAAGCAGAAGATCAAGTATCTATTACGTACACAATAGAAGATGATGAAGAGGAAGATTGTGAGGGAGAATATGTTGAAGTTGAAGTATCTTTTGACCAAGATGAAATGGATGAATACTGTAGGCAATTCACAGATTTCATGCAAGTTGAGTTGCATAAAAAGTATGATTTGCGGTCTAGAAAGAGATCTAGAGTGCAGCATAATGAAGGTGAACAACAAGATTCTATCCTTCCTCCAATGGCGACTCCACAACAAAAGGACCTTGTAAAACAAGTCAGTAATGGGAAGCAACCTGAAAATTCAGTTAATAGAACAGATGTGCAACAGGGTGAACCTTCCCAGAGCAAATCAGTTGATACGAATATTTTGGAGAGAGTTGTTCATGTACCCGAACAAGCAGCAAATTCTAGAAAGAGTGAAGAAGAACCTCAAAAGAATGTTAAACAAACTCATCCTTTTAGTTTGACAAAAGTGTTGGAGAAGGTAAAAATTCAGGTACCTCTTCTAGAATTAGCTAAAATACCAACCTACAAAAAAGAAATTTCAGAATTTATTAATCTCACACAGATTGAAGATATAAGTGACACTATGAACTTACAAGAAGAGAAGCCACTGGTCACCTTTGGTCCTCATGTAGAAGTAGACCCCTTCGTTCCACCATTCTATATTTCTCTATTGCTTCATGAATTTACTCTCCATAATTGTATGTTGGACTCAGGAGCATCCCATAATCCCATGCCATTGTCTGTTATGAAGGAATTAAACTTGCAGATTACCAAACCGTATCAGGATTTGTATTCATTTAATCCAAAAGGGTGAAATGCATTGGGTTAATTAAAGATGTAGCAGTTTCTTTGGCAGAAATTCCAGCAAAGAGTATAGTCATGGATGTAGTGGTTGCTGACATTCCAGCCAAGTTTGTAATGCTCCTGTCAAGATCTTGGGGAGCAAAGCTGGGAAGTGTCCTTAAATTGGATTTCACTTATGCTATCATTCCTATTTTCAATGGGGAAGAAAGGAGATTGTACAGGGAAACAAGGTTCGTGAAGACTACTACCAAGAAAGATGCAAGAAATTCCTCTATTTATAGTCGAGAAACAAAAGGTCTTTCATGTTTCACGCTGCATGAAGATGCAGAATTTGCTGAAGACACAGGGAAGCAACTCTCTTCAGCAGTTGCAAATAATGAGTTGCACTCAAAAAGGATTTGGAAATGCTACTTTGATGGTGCCTACTCCAAGGAAGGCACAGGAGCTAGATTCTTGCTGATATTGCCAGAAGGTAACCTCATGCCTTTTTCTTTTAAGTTAGAGTTTGATTCAACAAACAACGTGGCTGAGTATGAGGCCTTAATCTTAAGCCTTCAAGTTGTTAAACAGATGGGAGTTCAGTGTATTTCAATTTTCGGTGACTCTGAACTGATAATAAGACAGATCAAAAATCATTGTCAAACCAAGCATCTGAGATTAAGATCATACAGAAATGAATTTTGGGATCTGATAGAGAACTTTTTTGAAGCCTTCAATCTTCAGTGCATCCCGAGGGAGGAGAATAGGTTGGCAGATTCATTAGTAGTTGCAGCTAGTACTTTTAAGCCTCCAATGAATCCAAGGTTAAGGTATGAGATTGAAATTAGACACAAACCCTCAATTGCTGACAATGTGAAACATTGGCAAGTGTTTGAAGATGATGAGTAGATAAATCATTTCGTGACAATGATGGGAAACTTTGAAGATGTTGAGATAGATCAAGAAGAAGAACAGACAGAGCAGAAAGGGGAGGTCTACGGTTGATGGATTCTCTGGATATAACCAAGTGGCAGTGGATCAGGAAGATCAGAAGAAGACAGCTTTTACAACCCCCTTGGGCACCTTCATGTATGCACGGATGCCATCTGGTCTTATGAATGTAGGTGCAACTTTTCAGAGGGTCATGGACATAGCGTTTGTGGGAGACAAGTATGTGGTTATATATTTGGAGGATGTAATTGTTTTTTCAGGATCAAATGAACACCTGGAACATCTGCAAAGGACTTTCAAAAAATGCAGGAAGTATGGTTTGTCACTAAATCCTAAAAAATCTTTGTTTGCCTTGGAGGAAGGTAAATTATTGGGTCACATAGTTTCAAAACAAGGAGTAAAGATTGATCCAGTAAGGGTGGAGGCAATTTAGACCATTCCTTTACCCAGAAGCAAGAAAGATATTCAAATATTTTTGGGAAAAATAAACTTTCTGAGAAGATTTGTACCAAATTATGTTGAGATTGTGAGAAATATAACAGACATGGTGAAGAAGAATGCAGAAGTGAGGTGGAATAAAGAAGCAAGAGAAGCATTTGCCAGAATAAAAGAAGCACTCCAGGAAGCTTTGGTTTTAATAAGCCCTGATTATCAAAAGGTATTTCAAATATTTTCATTTGCTTCCCCCACCACTATTGTTGTTGTGTTATTGCAGAAAAACGACAATAATAAGGAACAACCAGTGGCATTCTTCAACAAAGTTCTCAGAGATGTTGAGCTCAAATATAACATTTTGGAGAAACAAGTGTATGCATTGGTTAAAGCACTCAAAGCCTTCAGGATTTATGTGTTGCAATCCCAAATAACTACTTATGTACCTAATTCTGTTGTCAAGGACGTGTTGGTTCAAAGTGATGTTGAAGGAAAAAGAGGAAAATGGATAGCTAAAATCCAGGAATACGATTTGGACATTAAACCCACCAAGTTAATCAAAGGGCAGGGTTTTGCAAAGTTGCTAACAGAAACAAATTTTCAAGCATTGGGAATTAATCTCTTGGCACCATTGGATGGAGCTGATTTTAACGAAGAAATAATTCTCATATCCCTTAAAATTTTCTCATGAGATTTCTATGGAGGAAATATCTCAATCTCTACTTTCAAGGGCCTTATCACCAAAACCTTAGGGATCAGAATAATCTATCAACTTCAATATGAAATTAGAAATTGAATTTTTTGAATTGTTGAGGAAAAATCCTCTCAACATTTTCAATTTCTATTTTACAAATATATGAGCACATTTAATTAAAAATAAAGCCATCCTCAACCTAAGCTTAACATGAGTATATCTTCTTCATAGTGCTCCTTGGGTTGTCTAGATCCTCCTAGATCAATGTTAGAAAAGGTAAAAATTTTGTATGTCAAAAAATCATTTTGATTTGTATGTTGGTGTATTAACATTATGTGCAGAGATGTGAAGGTCGGTCGAGTCGGGCCTATTCGCGTGCAGAACAGTTCAAGAGTCGGGTTGATTGATGCATTCAGAACATTGCACACAGGTCAGGGTCGAGTCGGGCTTATTCGCAAGCTAAGGAGAGACTACCCGTACAGAATACCGAATAAGCTCAGGAGGGTTACACCGTGGAGAAAAAAAAAATTAGTAATCAAGATCGTTTATTCGTTAAAGGAACATATCTGAGCCTGTTGAATGAAACTGTGTTCATTATCGAAGAAATCGTATAGATTTCCCGAAGGCAGAGAACTGGCGTATTTTCCTTAAAAACATGAGTTTTGCAAGGAGCGTAAAGGGGGAAAATCGACGGTCAGGATCAAAGATCAGAATTGAAGCAAGGAGATGGACAACGGAGATCATATCACAAAAATGCAAGTCAGATGGATCGGAGGTTGTGAAGAGAAGCCACGAGAAACGTGAACGCGGGCAGTGGACTCGGGTATGTGACTCGACACAGAGCAAAGGGAAAGAAAAGACGAAACGCAACAGACACGAGCAGAAGAGGCAGATTCGGGCAGAAGGGGACATGATAACCTTGATTGAAATGTAGAGGCACAGGCAGAGTCTGGCAAAGAGAGCACACAGTGGCACTATTGGAAATGCAACAGCTGGGTCAAGTCAGGTGTTGTACCTTAAGAGACAATCCCTTAGCTGTGATAAGGAATCAGTGCTTAAGACATTTATATGATTATGTCACGAATGTATATGTCTCTGTTTTATTAACCCTCAAGTATTTATATTCAAACCCTTAAATATCAAATATGATGAATACCTCACAATGCTACCATTTGTTGATGTTGAATGAAGTGACTAGAAGAAAATGAAAGAACAAGCACAAACTGATATGCTATTTTATACATAAAATATCATCTCAAACCCCAGAAGAAATATATGAAAGAAACAGTTGAAACAAAGGAGCACGAATTAAGGTTTTTAAATTTTAACTCTTACATACAGAAGTAAAAAGAGACCTACTGCTCATAACTTTGTTTTATTCATAGATAGAAAACACAGAATGTAAACTCGAATACATTTCAACATAAACAAAATGCTAGAAACTTGCTTACTCATTCATTAATCTTTGAATCTCTGAGTACAAAAATAATTGTCTGAAGGTCCAAAACTCGGAACCTTTCCTTCTCTTGAAAATTACATTAAATACAGTAAAAAGCAGTTTGGAACTGTTGTAACCAATCCTAACTACCAAAACTACTTGGGACTTCGAAGGCTGTCTATTACATGCCTTGAAAATGTCTTATTACAATTACACTGTCTTCAGAAAATAATATAAAATAAATATCCTAATCTATAGGAATTGCTGATGATGTGGCTTCTTTTTCTGGGTCAATTGATTTGTTTTTCTTTGATGCTGATCCTTTTGGCAGGTCTATTGTCCAAGCTCTGCACTTTTTCCATATGTCTACCTTCGTCCTGGATGAATGTGTCAGATTGTGATATTCCAATCTGAATGCAGTAATTCGATTATAGGACGGCCTTTCTGTGAAAAGAGTCTTTACCATCCACAATAGTTGAAAATATCTCTGCAAGAAGTTGACCATTGTTTCTCCTTTAAGCACCCGAGTCTTTTCATGCCTGTTATCAACTTTGCTTTTTGTCAATATTAGTAAGTTCTCATAAGAATTCCATGGCAAAAGATTTCCTTCAACTCCCCAACATGATGGCAAGCCTACTATTGTCATTTTGTCAAATGACTTATCAAACTGACTTACTGCTTCCTTGATTTCCATTAGCTTCTTTTCTGCAGCCTTTCTGAGATCATTTCTGACAATCATTTTGTTAATTTCTACTGCATACAACATTTTGTCCTGCATGTCATTCTACTCTAATTCCTGATCTGATTTAGAGTTAAAAAAATCAATGAATCTTCTGGCCCAAATGGCTCTATTAATTGCTTTTTGTTTATCAGACATGATTGGTTCTTCACATTCTAAAATGAGACTTTTCCCTTTTGCAACTATCATCAAGAAGCACCAATTAGATTTCATTTCTGAAATGATATCAGTCCAAATGATGTCTTTGGCTTGTATCAGTGAGAGATTTCCTTTCAGTTTTTCTTTGAGATTTTTAATCTCAGCTTCAGCATTTCAGAAATCCATTTTGAACTTGTCAACTTCATTTTCTATCACTTTAATCAGCGTTGTTGCAGTCTCCAGATCTGTTTGAGCCTTCTTCCGATCCCTTTCAGCCATCTGCAACTCAGTATTTAATTGAACAGTCTGTGCTTGAGGATCTTCATTCCCTGTAGGAAAAACAAAAGTACAATTATGGTTATCAATATGATTTTGCAATGAAATTGCAGTTTGCTTTATTTTGGAGATTTCTTCATCTTTCTGCATGAGTTGCTGTAAAAGCTTTTCCTTTTCCTTCTCTACCTCTGCAACTTCTGCAGCCATTGAATGTTCTCCAGTAGGTAATTTTAGCTTTTTCCTCAATGTGGATATTTCTACCTCAGCACTTTGCATGAATTTCTGCACAACAGTCTTGTCACTAGGGTCTACTCCAATCTTTATAATGATTTTTTTCAATTCCTCATTCTGAACTGTTAAGGCTCTTGAGTTAGCCTTCTCTAACTTCAATTGTTTAATTACTTTCCCCAACATATTTTCTGCCTTTATTGCGATTGCATTAGTCTTTGTGAGGTCATTTACAATCAACTGACCTGTTTGCATATGCAAATTCATTTTATCCATCAGTGGAATTTTCTTCACATCCACAGTCACATTTACAGTGTTGAAATTGTTGAAAGAACCAATTGGCATATCTATAGGATGTGACAGGGCAATTCTAAATTGATCTTTCTAAAGATCCATTACAGTCAACAATCTTGTTTGATCAGCAGCGACTTGATGTTCAGCTTGGGTCTCCATGTTGGCCTTCATCTTCTGATTTCTTTCCTCGATTTGTGAAAACATCTGTTTGATCAAAGGCACTTGTTCATGAGAGGCTTCATGACCCCTGGGTGAAGCAAGAGCATTTTTCTCTTCTCCCAAATGTAAAGAAAAACCAGGTGAATTAGATGTAGGTTCTTCAGCAAACTTTGTTCTCTTCTCGACTCCCTGCTCCTCATCATCTAGATCAATAACCACTTCTTTGTTTCTTTTATTTGTTTTCTCTGTTATGACAGGAGTCTGAATGTTTGCACCTACTGAACTCATCACACCTTTACTTGCTACCTTCTCTTGTTCTGGCCTACTTTCATGAATGAAAGCAGAGTACCCATTCTCAATTCTTCTATTTGAAATTACACCATAAGGGTCATAAGCCCAACTTTCTCCTAGTAGCATATGCATCTCATCTAACATTCTTGTTACTTCATCAAATCCATGCCTCATATTGACTATAAAAGGGCCTACAATCATGGGTAATTTATACATATGTCCTTTTTTCATAGGCACAAAGTGAACCTGATCAACATTTAGGCTCTGTCTAATAAACTCTAAAGCAAAAGCCTCATCGGTACAAACGTTGGGAGTCTATAAGGCTCAACACTTGCTCCATACAGCCTTATTTCAAAGTAATCCTAAAAAACAAACCTATCTCCAAATTTGCAATTGGTTCCTAAATGCAAGAACTCCTGAGCTTTAGGTAAAAAACAGGGAGGAGGAACTCCATTCAATATTTTATATGCAACTGACATGTAATAGCTAGCAAAATCAAACAATCCAGCCTCATTTTGCTCCCTTCTAACTACATCTGTCCAGAATATCACTGATTGCCTTGTTTTGTTTGCATCCATAATATTTAGACCTAAATGCATGAATTCTTCCACATTCTGATATAAGAACAAGTATACAATCAATGAAGGAAATTTGAAAGAACCTGTTAATGAAGGGCTCATTAGCTGTGAATTCACTGCTTTCTCCCAATATGATGGAATATCCAGCACCATTACTGGCTTCATCATCATGGCAAACATCCCTAGGAATGATTTGTCCACTATATTATCATCATTTTTACCTAGAATTTTTGCAATGTTACTTAATACAAGACGAGTCTCTGCGTCAAAAACCTCCATAGCAAACTCTTTACAATCTGGCTGAAAATGCTTTCAGGTTTCAAATAAAACATGAACTAATTAAACTCTTCACCTACAAGATTATCATAATAATGTACCAGCGAATCGTCAGAAAACTGGATGGATGACTGTGACTCAGGATAGCAAAGGGCTTGGCGGATTAACTGGGTGGACACTTGCAGAACGTTCTCTCCTTGGGAATTCATAACAAAACACTTCCCAGGATACATGACTAACACCAACCAATAGATAAATTCAGGGAAAAGATGGGTCTTTGGAATGCATGCAAAAAGAATTTCGGACTTGACCATGGCAGAATAAACAGGGGAAGCAATATCATTCAAGATGACTTGTTGATAGAAAGGAAAGTGAATTACATAACATATAGTATCTTGAATATCCCTCTCAGTATCCATGAGAGGGATATGACTAGCTGAACCTAATAGAGACGACCATTTAGCCATGGCTGAAAATTTCAGCAAGAACAATTCACAGGGTGATCAAATTTATGCAGGTAACGGAAAACTGAAACAGGATGCAGCGCAACAAATTACAAATGATTTGAAAAACAAATGAAAATATTCTTTAAATAGGTGGCACGGATTTTAAATTTAATGCTGACAAGACGCGCCAGCAAGGCGTTGATTCCACCCGACGTGGAAGACAGCGGTGAACAACTCAGCATCTTACGTCATTGCGGGGGCTCCCAGGGTACGAAGGAAAACTTTGGTTGGTGCCCACACACTCAATCTCCACCGTCCATCTCTATTGTCCCCGCAGTCAACCCAGTCAACTACGGAGGCACTCGTCTCGATATCTTGTGCGCTGATTGTGCCCACGAGTTGAGCCTTTTGATAGGAACTTTTATCATCAACGCTTTCCGCCCAACAAATCAATCGATCTTTTAGCATCAAATACAAAACCCACTTATATAAAGTTTAAATGCTTAAACTTTAACTCAGATATAGCGAACATAAATATTTTTCATGCTAAAGTTTAACAATTTTGATACTTTAACATATTTTTCAACAATTTCTAATTTTTATATTTGAAAAATATTTGAAAAATAAGAGGATATGCAAATGATCTACAACATCGGGGAAGGATACGTTATTGCAGAACTATTCGGTTACCGCACCAGAAGCAGAAAAGACAAATGTTGAACTTTGGAAGAAAGGCAGGGCAAGGATGTCCAATCTGTCAGGGAGAGACATCAGTGCTTCAAGGAGACGCATCAGCAACAAGTCAGATTCAGCAAAAAGAATAACCTTTCAAATTTTAATTTGTTTTCTTTGTCTGTTAAGATCGAAGCTATAGTGATATCCTCAATTGCAATGTAATAGGTAGTTTTAACAGTTTAGGTAGTCGAAGGAGTTTCAAGAAGTTTGGCAGTTACGAACTGTTTTTGATGTATTTAAGCAAGATAGAAAGAAAGGAGGGTTCCAAGTTTCGGACCTCTGGAAGACTAAAACTTTGGTATTTACTTTTCTGAGGAATTAATCAAAGAAGCAACAAGTTTCCTGCAACTGTTGATGGTGATTCGTTTTTCCTATGCCATTTTGTGTACCTTCTTCCTTGAATGAAGTGAAGTAATGCAATTGTCGGTCTCTTAATTACATCTGTGAGTAAGAGTTAAATAACCTTAATTTGCGCTCCTTCACTCCAACTCCTCTCCCTTCACAAACTTTGTCCCACCCCTATATCAGTTTTACCTCCACCTTTGTTCATTTTCACAAGTTCGTCGACTGCATCTAACCAAGGAACAGTCAATCAAGGTGAAAACAAGGCAGCACCAGCGTTTTTGTTGAACAAATATGCTCCACTTAACCTTCCACAACCAATGAATGCAATGCCTCAAGAGTATCTTAAATTACTCCCACGTTTTACTGGAGAAGATGAAATAACTGCAAAACAACACTTGCCTATGTTTTGTAATTTTGCTGAAAATCTGAATGTAGAACATCTTGATGTTGTAATGAGGCTTTTTGTTCAGTCTCTGGATGGAGAGGCTAGAAAGTGGTTTAAGGGATTGCCAAATAATTCTATTAATACATGGGAAGAACTGGAAAATCGAATCACTCAGAGATGGGGTGAAAAAAGGGATCATGGATATTCACTGATACGATTCAATGCAATCAAAAGAAAACCAGATGAGTATATCAGATTTTATCAAAAGATTCAATAAGTTTTATAACAGTTTGCCTGTAGAAATGAAGCCCCCTCCTTTTGGAGCAAAGGTGGTTTATGTTGGGGCTTTTGAAGCCGATTTTAGTTTCACGCTTAGAGAAAGGAGATCCCCTACTCTAGAGCAAATACAGACAGATGCTTCAAAGATTGAAGCTAATATGACTGCAGATGGAAAGGCAAAAGGGAAACATCGAGTCCAAGACAAGGGGAAAGCCAAAGAAGAATCATCACAAGATCAAAGAATTGAAGATATGACAAAGGTGATAAAAAATTTGTCAAATAAGCTAGTTAAGATGGAATTGGAAAGTAAAAACTCCCAAAGACAAGTACAACAAAACCGAGGGGGATTTAACCCTCAATTCTGAAGGCATCCCCTGCAAATTTTGCAGAGGGAAATAAAAGATCAAGACCAGGTTCAAGCACCATTGTATATAGAAGCAGCACCCGAAGAGTCGGCAAAAGATGACCAAAGGGAAGCTAAAGATCAAGTATCTACTATGTACACAATAGAAGATGATGAAGAGGAAATTTGTGAGGGAGTGTTATGTATATTTTATTATTTATTAATTAGATTTAGTTATCTTAGGTTATTAACTGAAAAGGCATGATCAAAGATCATGCCTCTTCGCCAAGGGACACCTTGAGGCTATATTTAAAGCCTAGGCGATCCCTCATTGTAATCATCTCATCTTCATCATTAATAATATATATTTATCAAGTTTACCAGAGTTTTTACACTCCATTGGTATCGGAGCCATCGCTCTTCGGGATCTATGTGATCACCAGAATTAAGGAATCAAAGGAAATTCCAAAAAATTGAAGATTTTTACCCAACCCCTTCTGCTCTCTCACTCCCACTCTGCCTTTGCTCACAAATCATAATTCCCTCAAAGCATACGTAAATTTCTTGTTGGCTGGTTGTCGAAGGTTGTAGCAAGGAAGATCGATTAAAAAAGAGTAGCAGAAAGGACGTTGTCCAAAAGATTAAAAAAATAAGATAGTCGTAGGAAAAAGGCAGTCCGGCAAATAGAAAAAAAGGACGAAAACCTGGGATCGTATTTTTTCACACTGCCTAGAAGCTCGAATTGAACAGTGACATTTGTTTTTGTTCGGATTTTTGGATGTAACGTTGAACAATCCTGTGGAAAAAGCTCGATTAAGGAAATCACCTAACTGTGACATCCTTGACATTCGATTTGTTTTGCCTCTGAGACAGGGTACTACGCCAATTCAGGGCCAAGTATCTCAAAACCCGCGGCTCACTCAAAACCCGTGGACGCAATTCACACTCGCATCATTTTGTGTGACTTTAGTTCCAGGCTGAGTAAGACGTAAAGAACATAGGGCAAATTTTTGAGTGACAAAGTCATCCAGCGGAGCAATAAATTCCTCACGCAGCACTTCTGTTCGATCGAACTCATTCCAGGGAGAGATACCAACTCACCCACCCTTGAGACGAATTGTCACAGGCCGAGTCCACCCCAGATCAAAGGCAACCGAGCTCTTCCTGAGGCCACTCGGATGAGCATCTGTATTCTGTAACAGACCCGAGCCTCCTTAAAGACATTGGACCCTGTAACAGATCTCGGTTCATTAGCGTGTATTTAAATAAAAATCACGATCAAATCGTGAACAGGTGAGCGTGGACATCAGAAGAAATATACAGATAATATTAGAAGATAATAAAATTTGCGTTTAAAAAAATTTCGTGAAACAGTGTGTCGTTTTTAAACGGAACGACACATTTTAAAAAAAAAAACACGATTTTTTTTTAATTATATATAAAATATATATTATATAATTTAATTAATAATTATATATATATATATTATAATTATATAGTTCATTTATATATTATATAATTTCCATTTAATAAATTATATATATATATAATAATTATATAATTAAATTATATATATTATATAATTTTTAATTAAAAATTATATATATATATATAATAATTATATAGTTTTAAAAAAAAAAATATTATTATTAATTAATTAATTAATTCAAAAAAAAAATTAATTAATTAAATATTAATTAATTAATTTTAAAGAAAAAAGAGGAGAAACTGGCAGAAAAATACTCTCCACCTCATACGCGTTCGATGTCGTCGTCAATGTCAATGGCTGAATTCCAGAAAAAATTGGTTGATCTCGAGAAACAGATCACTAATAATTCCGAAGAATTCGGGAAAATATTAGTCGATCTGGAAGGTACATTTGCAGGGCATTCCAACGACATCAAAAAGGTTCATGATACAACAAATCGAATAGAAATACAAATGTGGCTAAATCATCACGAGGCCACAGAAAATCTTAACGAAGCAATGAACAAGATGACAGAGCATGGCGAAGCAATGAACAATATGACAGAACTCTTCAGTAAGCTAAATGATAAGATAGATAAGTTAAGTCAGACACAATCCCCAATATCTCCTAACAGGGAACAAAATCAACAAAACAATTCCGCAGATTCAGGGAACTCCCGAGAGCATCAGGAAAAAACCGATTCCCCACATCATCAAGAAGACAGTAATGCAGATTTTCAAAATAAGCAACTCTGAAATGCATTCGCTAATCAATATCCCCTTCTTGTTCCACCATTAGCATATCAGCGCAAAGCCAAGATCGACCTACCCAAATTTGATGGTAATGAAAAGAATAGCGTTGCATGGCTTAATAAAGCGGAAGAATATTTTGAGATTTATGACATTACTAGTGATGATGAAAAAATTAAACATGCTTCCATGAAAATGGAAGGGGAAGCATATAATTGGTATATGTGGTGGAAAAAGACGACGCTCGCTATCAGTTGGAGGAAATTTAAGGATGCGTTCTTCAAAAGGTTTCAAGGCATAAAAGAAGAAAAGTTATTTTCAACGTTTATCAAATTACGCCAAAAAGGAGATGTGGATGAGTACACGCGAGAATGGGAGACTTTAGCAACACGAGTACCCGGATTGTCGGAATCTCGTCTAATCCAGTCTTACATCTCAGGACTTAAAGTCCACATACAAGAAGAGCTAGAACTACATGAAATTACGTCCGTAGAAGTAGCAAGGCAAAAAGCAAAAGCTGCTGAAAAGAAATTTGAAAGATTATCAAAACCAGAAAAAGTATATTCGAGACGATGGTTTCCTCAATCTGAAAATGTAGATGACACAAAATATGTCCCTGTTCATCTTCGTGAAGAAGAAAAATCTAATTTGGAAAAACAAAGAATGCGAGAGGGCAAGTGCAAACGTTGCGATGAAAACTGGGACCCTAAGCACAGATGTGCTAATGAAAAAGCGAAGAATCTATACAATTGTGAAGCAACTAACGATGCTAACAGTACTGATTCGTGATAGAAGGATTAGAAGACAACTTAGAGTTCTCTCCAGTAGTGGATGGTGAAACTATTCCGCAAGTGTCATTATCAGCTATGACAGGCATATTACAACCTCAAACCCTAAGGTTAAGAGGACATATTAAGAAAAACAATGTAATGGTTCTCATAGACACAGGCAGCACGCACAATTTTCTAGATTCAACCATGGCCAAAAGACTCAACCTCTTTGCTTTTCCCATGCCTAATATGAAGGTAATGGTGGCCGATGGTAAGAAGATTGAACAAGTAGGAAAATGCCATAAAGTCAAATTGCAAATTAAAGACTTTCATTTAGAATCTCCGTTCTACACCGTTCCATTACGAGGAGTAGATGTGGTCTTAGGAATTCAATGGCTACGAACTCTAGGTACTTATTCTGCCAACCATCAGAAGCAGTTTATAAGTTTTAAGTGGAAAGGGCAGAAATACAAGTTGTATGGATTCCAAGCCCCAGAAAATCAAGTCATATCTTCCTCTCTGATGACGAAGATGATTCAAATAGGAGCGCCAACATCTACAGTACAATGTCATCAGTTAGAAATGTTATCTTCAAAAGAGAGCCACGACGAGTCACCAAAAGTCAAGACAGGATCCGACCCTGTCGATATCAAGATATTTTCACTATCCAGATCAACAAAAGGTTGAACTCGAGAATATGCTCCACGATCTTTTTAAAATGTGGGAAGCAAGAGCCCGCCGCTCAAGAAACCCAGGCGTTCGTCAACATTGTCCATCATTACGTATGCTTTGAGGACAAAGCATCTTAAGAAGGGGGCAATGTTATGTATATTTTATTATTTATTAATTATATTTAGTTATCTTAGGTTATTAACTGAAAAGGCATGATCAAAGATCATGCCTCTTCGCCAAGGGACACCTTGAGGCTATATTTAAAGCCTAGGCGATCCCTCATTGTAATCATCTCATCTTCATCATTAATAATATATATTTATCAAGTTTACCAGAGTTTTTACACTCCAGGGAGAATATGTTGAAGCTGAAGTATCTTCAGACCAAGATGAAATGGATGAATATTGTAGGCAATTCACAGATTTCATGCAAGTTGAGTTGCATAAAAAGTATGATTTGGGTCTAGAAAGAGATCTAGAGTGCAGCATAATGAAGGTGAACAACAAGATTCTATCCCTCCTCCAATGGCGACACCACAACAAAAGGACCCTGTAAAACAAGTCAGTAATGGGAAGCAACCTATAAATTCAGTTAATAGAACAGATGTGCAATAGGGTGAACCTTCCCAAAGCAAATCAGTTGATACTAATATTTTGGAGAGAGTTGTTCCTGTACTCGAACAAGCAGCGAATTCTAGAAAGAGTGAAGAAGAACCTCAAAAGAATGTTAAACAAACTCATCCTTTTAGTTTGACAAAAGAGTTGGAGAAGATAAAAATTCAGGTACCTCTTCTAGAATTAGCTAAAATACCAGCCTACAAGAAAGAAATTTTAGAATTTATTAATCTCACACAGATTGAAGATATAAGTGACACTGTGAACTTACAAGAAGAGAAGCCAGTGGTCACCTTTGGTCCTCATGTAGAAGAAGTAGACCCCTTCGTTCCACCATTCTATATTTCTTTGTTGCTTCATGATTTTACTCTCCATAATTGTATGCTAGACTCAGGAGCATCCCATAATCTCATGCCATTGTCTGTTATGAAGGCATTAAACTTGCAGATTACCAAACCTTACAGGGATCTGTATTCATTTGATTCCAAAAGGGTGAAATGCATTGGGTTAATTAAAGATGTAGCAGTTTCTTTGGCACAACAGCAAAGAGTATAGTCATGGATGTAGTGGTTGCTGACATTCCAGCCAGGTTTGTAATGCTCTTGTCAAGATCTTGGGGAGCAAAGTTGGGAGGTGTTCTTAAATTGGATTTCACTTATGCTATCATTCCTATTTTCAATGGGGAAGAAAGGAGATTGTACAGGGAAACAAGGTTCGTGAAGACTACTACCAAGAAAGATGCAAGAAATTCCCCTATTTATAGTCGAGAAACAGAAGATCTTTCATGTTTCATGCTGCATCAAGATGCAGAATTTGCTGAAGACACAGGGAAGCTGCTATCTTCAACAGTTGCAAATAATGAGTTGCACTCAAAAAGGATTTGGAAATGCTACTTTGATGGTGCCTACTCCAAGGAAGGCAGACGAGTTGGATTCTTGCTAATATCGCCAGAAGGTAACCTCGTGCCTTTTTCTTTTAAGTTAGAGTTTGATTCAACAAACAACGTGGCTGAGTATGAGGCCTTAATCTTAAGCCTTCAAGTCGTTAAACAGATGGGAGTTCAGTGTATTTCAATTTTCGGTGACTCTGAACTAGTAATAAGAAAGATCAAAAATCATTGTCAGACCAAGCATTCGAGATTAGGATCATACAGAAATGAATTTTGGGATCTGATAGCGAACTATTTTGAAGCCTTCAATCTTCAGTTCATCCCGAGGGAGGAGAATCGCATGGCGGATTCGTTAGCAGTTGCAACTAGTACCTTTAAGCCTCCAATGAATCCAAGGTTAAGGTATGAGATTGAAATTAGACACAGACCCTCAATTCCTGACAATGTGAAACACTGGCAGGGGTTTGAAGATGATGATGAAATAAATCATTTCATGACAATGATGGGAAACTTTGAAGATGCTAAGATAGCCAAGGAATTGTCCCTTAAGATACAACAGACCATACCATGGTGGGAAAGCCACAAATAGATGCTTAAGCTAAAGGATTATCACCTAGAAACTAAGTGGGAAGTCCCAACTTAACCCTATTGGATAGAAAGTGAACCAATGGATTTGATGGCATTGCTTCTAACACAAGAAAAGGTAGAGTATACAAGAGTACATTGAGTACTAAAAACAGGTCAATATGTTAAGATTACCTCCAAAGAATCCAACTGTACTCCTCAAGTATCTAGGCGGTGTTCACAGTCATTTAAGGAGGCAACTAATGCTATTTAAACCTAGCACCATTGATGAGGTTTGTGTTCGAGCATAACAACTTGAGATGGGAAAGAAAAAAGGATCACCAAACGGTTCCAATCAAGGCATTTCCAAGGAGAATGAAGGGGAAAGGAAAGGGTAAGAAGACAGTAAGCACTGCACGTCAGTGCAAGGATCCAAGTAACCATTGTAATATTGATGGTCAAAAGGAATATAAGTGTTGGAAATAACATCCAGAGACTCAAGAACAGGCTACAGGGCAACTCAAATATAGACAAAATAATTTTATGCATTACAATGCAAAAGGAGGTGAACCTGAGTAACCTCCATCTTAAAGAAGAGAAGGATGTGATCCAGGTGGATCTCAGTGACCACCCACCTATTCCACCTGGCTTACAGCATAGTTTCCTATTTTGCAGCATAGCTTCCTATTTTGGCAGTTTTTATTTTTGGCAGCTTTCAAGTCCTGAACTTCCGAAGTTGTTTTGAGGCCCTAGACGACATATTTTGGGAAACAGACCGACGAAAGTCAGAAATTGTACTCCTCGGATAGGCCTTTCGAATGAGTTATTGTACATGCCAAACAAAGATCATATGCCAAAGTTACAACCCCGAGAAGTTTGACATTCCTACTTACCCCATCGAGGCTCATAAGCCTTTGGTGCTTCATCCCCTAGGGTTAGGTTTTTGGATGTTTAGGGTTTTCTTATTGATTCTCCATGATAAAAAGGCTTCAGAGCCTCATTGGAATACAGTTCAGGAAGACATGTAGTTGTCACATCTCTTCTTAGAGATAAGCCACCATCGTTCGAGCTAGTTTGTTTTCATTCTACTTGTATACAATTTTCAGAATTTTCCATTATTTAACTGAAGTCGAGTTTCATTGTATCTCTGTGTTTTTTTGCTAATAGTTTGTATTTCATTTCATTCTTCATAAACTCATATCTATGGTATCAGTGCGGTATGTTCTTTCTCTATATTTTTGTGCACGTCCCCAACGAGGTTGGGGTATAAGGAGTTGGGACTCAAACTGTTTGAGCCCTTGCAAGATCGTCCTCACCGACCTCGACAACCTCTAAATCCTTCGATGAATGTCAATAGGCGACACATCTTCATCAAGTGGCCACTTTGGAGGCGCCACCCCCTTTAAGGTACAAGTTAATTTTGATATTCCTGTATTTGAATTTTGAAGGTCAGATGGACGCAATTACTCTAAACAAATGGTTAAATATGCTAGAAGGATATTTTTTGGTCCACAATTTTTCCGATGAAGAAAATATTACCTTTGCACTCCTTAAGGCTGCTCCCCATGTCAAAGATTGGTGGCAAACTTACAGTGAGCAAAGGGCCATGAAGGAATCCCCACTATTTGCAGTCACGCCCACTTGGAAATCTTTTAGAGATGGTGTTAAGGAACAATATTACCTTTTTGGAAGCTATAAAGACCAATACATGAGATGGACCACACTACGGCAGGAAAGGAACCAAGCAGTGCTAGAGTTCACATATATCTTTCATACCTTGTGCACCAAGCTAGGTATCAAAAACTTTGAGTGACATTTGGTGCTCAAATACCATGGTTGTCTGCAGAGGTACATCCAGACAGAAATGGAGTTCCTGGACATCTCCTTGCTTGGTGCAACATACCGATATGCTGTCAAAATTGAACAGAAATTTAAACAGAAGAAGCGAGACTTTGGATTTGCGAACCCTTCATAGCAAAACCAGGGCAAGGGCATCCTCAAACCGCAGAACAAAGGACAGAGCCAAGTTGGCTCACCCCAAGACAACGCATCAAAGCCGCAAACAAAGAATGGTATTGGGAAGATGAAGAAAGACATGGGAAGGTGGTGTGAGTTCCATAAGAGCCCCACTCATAACACCAAGGAATTTCGTGCAAAGAAGTCATTGGTGGCCAAGCTAAAAGCTTTAGAATCATACGCAGGTCAAAGGAAAACAAATCATTGATGTAGAACTCAGTGCCACCATTGACATCGCCAAGGTCTAGCAAAGTGACCCTGAAGATCCGAAGGAAGGTGAATGCCTCTTCCACTCACAAATGTGGGTGAAGGGTGCTCCACTGCATTTTATTGTTGACTACGAGAGTCAAAAGAACCTCATCTCAACAGAGGTCGTTATGCAGTTGGGCCTATCAACAATGCCACACCCACGACCATACACCATCAGGGGGTTCCACCAACAACGAGATCTCTGCATCAGCGAACAGCGTCGCCTGCCCTACAACATCAAGCCTTTCATGGATGAGGTATTGTGTGATGTTGCTCCCCTTTAAGTTTGTGACGCTCTGTTAGGCCATCCATATTTGTGGAAGCGACATGTTGTGTACGTGTAGACCTCGTAGTGTTATTATTACTTTGGGTAGACAACTATACAGAATACCAAGAGGTAGCCTAGCCTATTGTTGTTTCTTTGATCTCTGCTAAGCAATGCAGTAAGATCATCTCTTGGACTAAGAAATTTGTCCTCCTCCTGATTCGCTCTCAAAGCAATGGGAAGATCGTGGCCACATCCACGACCTCCACACAAGGATCGTCTAAGTAGCGACAAGTGAATAAGATCATTTAAGAGTATAGAGACATCTTCTCCTCACCCACAGGGGTACCTTTGCATTGTCGGGTCAAGCATTCAATCGACCTGACCCTTCGTGCACCACCACCCACTGGGCCAATCTATCGTCACGCTCTCTTGGAGAATGAGGAAATCTAGCGACAAATTCAAGAGCTACTCCAGAAAGGGCACATTCGACAGAGTTCCTCAATTTGTGGATGCTCAATTGTACTTGTGCAGAAGAAATATGTGACTTGGAAACTTTGCATTGATTATCGAGCCCTAAACAAAATCACAGTCAAGAATCAATACTCGATTCCTCAAATTAACAACCTTCTTGACCAACTCAAGGGGGCTAAGTATTTAGTAAGATTCATTTGAAGTTCGACTACCACCAAGTCCCAATAGAACCAACTGATGTGTGGAAGGCTTCTTTCAAGTCGAAGTAGGGCCTTTTTGAATGGTCGGTCATGCCTTGTGGTCTGACAAATGCCCCAACAACTTTCATGAGGATGATGGATGATATCTTGTGGCCTTTCACCAACTCATTCGTGGTTGTATATCTGGATGATATCCTCATCTTCGGCAAGAATTGGGAAGAACACTTGCATATTCAACAAGTCTCCACACTTTGTGACAACACAAGCAATGTGCTAACTTGGAAAAATGCTCTTTCGACATGGACAAGGTCCAAAACCTGGACAATATTGGTGAGCAAGGAGTGCACGTGGATCCAACCAAGATCCAAGTCATTTGGGATTGGCCGGCCCCGATGACTCTAACAGAGCTTTGCATCTTCTTAGGCCCTGCAAACTTCTACCAAAGGTTTGTGTAGGGGTTCTCTTATATCGCTTGGCCCTTAAGTCAAGTAACCAAGGGTGGAGCAAAAGCAAAGTTTTTTTTGTCTAAATCACAACAGAAGGTGTTCGATGAGCTAAAACACCGACTTTGCTCCACACCAATCCTCACCTTGCCCAACCAGCAATAGCCATTTGAGAATGAGACATGTGCCTCCAACTATGTTATTTGTGCAATACCCATTCAACAAGGACATTCAGTAACTTATCATGGTGAAACACTCTTTGATATTATCCGAAGATACCCCACCTATGATAAAAAAATGTATTCCATCATGCAGGCCTGCCAATAATGGAAACATTACATTCTGGGGAAGGAGACGATCATCCACACTGATCACAGGCCTCTTCAATTTATGCAGACACAAGGGAAGTTATAGAATGACCACCATCATAAATGATCCACATACCTACAACAATTTCATTTGAACATCAAATACAAGAAGGGTAGTACCAATCATGTCACAAACTGCCTTAGTTGACCCCCGATTGTGGCACTAACCACAGTTCTCAACTCTTGTGGGCCTGAGATCTCTGGTTGGCCACAACTATACAACAGTGACTCAAAATTCAGTACCACACACCAGATGTTGATGGCAAGAAAGCAAGTTCCAGACTTGCACCTCCACAATGCACTATTATGCTACCTGTGATGCCTTTGTGTTCCTTCAAGCAAGCATGCCAAGCTGATTTGGGAGACACATTACAGTCGAGTACCAAGGCACTTTGGTGTGGAGAAAACAATGGTGGTACTACAAAAGTATTTTTATTGGTTGAAACTTCGACAGGATGTTGACAAGTATACCAGGTCTTACACCGCATGCATCAACACCAAACCAACTGTAATATTCCAAAATGGAAAAGACAAGAATATGGAACATAAAACTAGAAATAGTAGTAAATATCAAGAGATCAAAACATGAGACAATCATAGAGCCATTCCATTAAGTTTATTAGCAGAAAATAAGTACAAAGTCTTGAGGAAAATGTCACTCAAGCTAGGCAAACAAGCCTCCCATGATCCAATACATCAAAATATGAAATGTTCCTAATACATAAAATGTTGGAATGTTATGACTGCGCAATCTATGAGGGAATAGCTGCAGCTGGAAAATAGAAATATATATATTTGTTGATACAAGGTTCCAAGAATGTCGAGAATGGAGATCTAGGATCCCAAACACATTTCCAAGAAAACCCAGAAAGGGTTTCCGGAAATACACAAAATACAAAATGAAGAAATGTAGCCCTAGGGCTGAATAATCACTGCTACTGGAGAGGTGATAGGAGGTGGCTGATCTGATGTGGATATAGATGAAACTCCTCCAATAGATCTTCCAGATAAAGGGTTGATCCCCTCACTGGATATCTAGCTCCTCAACTAGGGCACTAAGCCCTCCACTGCAACTGCTCACTGAAATAACGCAATTCCTGAAAGGAACTGCGCTGTAGATGATGGCAGCAGCTTGGCCTGATGCCAGATGACTTAATGATGCTCAAGGACCCTCCTTGTTAGCCTCTTAGATAAAGGGTTGCTCCCTCCACTGGAAAACAAGCTCAGAACTGGACCTATTTCTCTTCCACTACACTTATGCCTTGCAACACAACACAATCCTGAAGGAGACTGCATTGGGAATAATGGCTAAAGCTTGGCCTGATGCTGGATGGTGGAAATGATGCTCAATATACCTCTACTGAGTAGGCACTCTAAGTCCCCCGCGAATGAGGGTGGGATTCCTGCTCAGGAACACCCTTATGCTAAACAGCACAGCAGACTCTGCTAAACAACTGAAGCTTGCAAATAGTCATACAAGACCAATACAATATCAATAACCAAAATGCCTTCTATGGCTGCCATCCTCTTCCTTTTATGCTTGGTGAGCTTCCTCACCCTGGGTCCCACTCATTAAAGATGCTACTCTCATGCATACACTCCTCCATCATATATACGTTGTCCTCCTTTAATGCTCCACTTCCTCCATAACAACGTTGTTGATCTGGTCAACTTTGACCTTGTCCACATGCTATAGCCCCTGTTCACACCTAAGGGTGATTTATTCAGTTGCTAAAATTCCCCACATTCACATGAGAAGTGGTTTTTATTCCTACTAAAGAGATTTATGGGTCTCCCTACCCACTTATTCATCTATCTAAATGACAAAAGAAAAATTTAATATTCCAACTCGCTGAAACCTAATTTGTAATATTACACCAACCATTAAGACGCAAGGCCTATACACCCCTCTGTCTAGTCCTACTTAGCCTTGGGAATCCATCTCGATGGACTATATGTCTAACCTTCCTACTACCAAGCATGGTAATGACTATGAGTTTGTGGTCATCGATAAATTTTCCAAGATGGCCATTTTGATTGTCTGCAAAAAAAGTATCACAATAGAAGCCACTGCGAAGATTTTCTCCGAACAGGTATGGATACATTTTGGGATCCCACAGACCATCATATCAAATCTGGATAACAGATTCCTAAGCACATTCTAGTCGAGCCTCTAGTCATTATTGGACACCCAGCTCACCAAATCAATTGCCTCCACCCCCAGACTGATGGCCATACAGAGGTCGTCAACAGAATGATCATGCACATTTTGTGCATGTACAACTCCAAGCATCCACGCACATGGGATGAGAGTCTCCCTTATATTTAGCATATAGCTACAATAGAGTTCCCCATAGCTCAACTAGCCACAGCCCCTTTCAGATGGGAATGATATTTCAACCATTTGGTCCCATCGATGCCACACTACCCTTTGCAACTACAAAGGTCGAATCTACACATGTTCAATCTGAAGCCGACAAAGCTACCAATTTTATTGAATGAATTCAACACATCTGCCAACAGGTCCATGATATCTTGGAAAAAGCCAATGCTAAGAACAAAAAACGCCATGATCAGCACTGAGTGCCACATAAGATTCAGGTGGGAGACAAGATTTGGTTACATTTGCAGAAGGAATGCCTTGCAGGGGCCCATCAAAAGCTTTGGCGACTCCACTATAGACCTTACACCATCACCAAGGTTGTGGAGGTCAACGCTCTCAAACCGAGTATTCCCCTTCCATGGCCTACACCCATTGTTCAATGTGGACCACCTTAGACCATGCTATCTGCCATTGTTAAACACATCAGAAATCGCAGAGCTAAGTTGTTGCACCAAGGCAAGTGGTTCAGCAAGGACCAAGTTCAGCACAAGCTTCCCTGTCTAATGGAGGCACTCAACGCAATGTAGACCATTGCTTCCTAAAATTGGAGGACTAATCCAGGAGAATATCAGTGGCCACCCACCTATTCCACCTAGCTCACATCACAGTTTCCTATTTTACAGCATAGTTTCCTATATTGGCAGTTTCTAACCTTTGCAATTTTTAGGTCGTAAACTCGCAAATCCATTTTGAGGCCATAAATGGTGTTTTTTGGGGAAACGAACAGTCGAAAATTGTACTCCTTGGATACACCTTTCCAACGGACTATCGTGCGCACCAAACGGAGATCATATCCCAAAGTTATGACCCCAAGAAGTTAACGTTCTAACTTCCCCCATCAAGGCCCATAAGCCTTTGGCGCTTCATCTCCTAGGAAAGTTTTCTTATTGATTCTTCATGTTAAAAAGGCCCGAGAGCCTCATTGTAATACAATTCAGAAAGGCGTGTAGCTGTCACATCTCTTGTCAGAGATAAGCTACCACAGTTCGAGCTAGTTTTCTTTGATTCTACTTGTATACAGTTTTCAGCATTTTTCATTATTTAATTGAATACAAGTTTCATTGTATCTCTATGTTTTTTGGCTAGTAGTTTGTATTTCATTTCGTTCCCTTCATAAACTCATATCAAGAGATGAGTAAACTCTTCCATAATATTCAAGTCATGAAGACAAAGGTGGATGTTGTATTTGATTTTGATTCGCAAGCCATCCTAACAGAACAAGATCTCATAAGTAAGCTTGGACTAGAAGTTTATGACCATCATCATCCAAACCCCATTGGGATGTGTAAATAAGGATGCAAAGCTCAATATCACTAAGCAAAGTAAGATCAAATTTGATATAGTCACAAGCAACATTGATAAAATGGAGGCAGATGTGGTACCACTTGATGTGGGTGGTGTTGTGTTTGAACTTTGGAAGCCCCTACAATGATGTCATCTACATGAGGAGAGCAAACCATCACTGCCTAATCAAGGATGGAAAAGTCCATCATCAATGCACATAAAGGTAAATCTAAGATTTCTCTAGTAAGTGCTAAATAGGCCAAGATATTGATTAGCTCAAGTAGGAAGTTTACATTGCTCTTATTAAGAGAAGATCAACAAGAAGATGAATCAATAAAAGCAAAGGCATATCTAGAGTCTAGACAGATGTACTAAACAGTACAAACACCAATTGGAGGAGACTTTGCAAGCATATAAAGAAGTGACCAAAGAGCCTAAATGGCTAACACCTAGAGGTAAGTGGAGCATGAAATACAATTGTTTCCTAACTCATAATTTCCAAACATAGGATTATATAAATAATCCCTACTAGAAGCAGATGAAGTAAAGAAATAGTTGCAACAACTATTGGACCAAGGAGTAATTCAGCGAAGTACCATACCTTATGACTCACCTATCATCAAAATACCCAAAAAAATGGGACTTGAAGAATGTGTATTGATTCCAAAGCTCTGAATAAGATCATCCTCAAGAGTTGACACCCTCTATCCTATGTCGATGGCTTCCATACTGTTGTACGTAGTGTAAGGAATTTACAAATGCCTTTTCAGCCTCGAAATATGTGCCCACTTAGCCTCAAAATGCATGTTGCCTACTGCTGTTTATTCCCCTCAAAATATGTGTTGTACGAACCTCGATTTTCGTGCCCACTGCTGTTGTACGGATTTGTTGGCTCGAAAAGCGTGCAACCTTCAGCTGTTGTACGGACTGCTTAAATGTCTCGCTCCTTCAACTTCTCACACTCAGAAAATTTCTCCTTGCTCTCCTCTCTCTCTCAATCTGCTCATGAAAGAATGAATAACATTTTCTCTTCTTTTCTCCTTTTACCCTAACCCTAAGTGCCTTTTGGGGAATCTCTAAATCCAATGGCTGAGATAGCTTTAGATCAAGGGTTGAGATTAAATGTGCATTTAATTCTCACTTTCTATTTTTTAATTCACTCCACTTAAATAAAAACCCACTTAACCTTTTATTTCCATAGTCACTTTTTCACTTTCTAATTTTTCATTAACTTTAATAAAGTCACTTTAAAATTAGACTTGTAACTTTATCACTTATAAACTCGCTTAAAAATTAGATTTGACTTTACCACTTATAAAGTCACTTTAGGAGAAAAGTACGAATACATTTGGACACTTTTCCCTAGGCCAAAAATCAAACCCTTATGGAACCACTTGTCGTCTAGTACCCAAATTTTAACACTCCCTCTTACCGAGGAAAGTGTTCCTCACCACTCCCATCTTGTCTCTGAAGTAGACATGCTTGCCCCATGGTAAGGCTTTGGTCAAAATGTCCGCTACCTACTCATCTGTGGAAACATACTCAAGCTTGACAACTCCCTTCTGGACATAGTCTCTAATGAAATGATACTTGATCCCGATATGCTTTGACCTTTCATGAAAAACTGGATTCTCTGTGAGTTTAATGCAACTCTGATTATCACACTAGATCACTGAAGGTCTCAATGCCTGACCAAATAGCCCAAACAACATCTTGCGAGGCCATATGGCCTCACAACTAGCCAAACTAGCTGTCATGTACTCTGCTTCCGCTGAACTCAATGCAACTCACTGTTTCTTCCGGCTGAACCACAACACAACTACCGAACCCAACCCAAAACAACACCCTGAAATGCTCTTCCTATCAGAAGCACAACCTGCCCAATCTGAATCAGTGTACCCTGCCAGTCTATAATCCAAACCATAATCCACTGTCCCTTGCAAGTAACATAGAACGTGTTTTGCAGCCACCCAGTACACCCTCCTGGGCTCACACATGAACTGACTCACCGTGTTAACTGCAAAACATATATATGGTCGAGTGTTGACCAAATACATCAAGGAACCAATCAGTTGTCTAAGTGGGAGCCACCAACTCGGAATCTGAAGCGTGAACCTTCTTCCAGTTAGTGATCATACATGTAAACATGGGTTTGCAATCCTCCATGTGAAATCTGGTAAGAATATCCACAATATACTTCCCCTGTCCCAGGAAGAAATGCCCGTCCTCCTGCCACACCTCCAATCCCAGAAAGTAATGCATCAAGCCAATGTCTTTCATCTCAAACTATGAAGCAAGATCTCTCTTACAGCCCTTTATGAGTCTCTCTGCACCTGTAATGACCAAGTCATCCACATACAACACCAGAATGAGAGGCTCCTCACCTACCACAATAAAGTATAGGTTCGGATCTGCATCACTCTTTGTGAAACCCAACTCCTGCAAGTACGTATCAATCCTCGAGTAACAAGCTCTAGGAGCTTGCTTCAGGCCATAGAGTGCCTTCTTCAGTCTACGTACATGGGACCCTTCCCATGCACCTCAAAGCCCTGTGGCTGCTCAATATAAACCTCCTCCTGTATGAAGCCATTAAGAAATGCGGTCTTCACATCCATCTGGTGGATCTTCCAACCCATCTATGTTGCTATCGATATAATGGAGCGAATGGAAGTATATCATGCCACGGGAGCGAAGTTCTCCTCATAGTCAACTCCCACTACCTGTGAGAACCCTCTCGCCAGAAACCGAGCCTTGAACTTCTAGATGCTGGCATCTGCAGCATGCTTTATCTTGTAAAGCCATATGGAAGTAACCACTGATTTACTTTCAAGCCTCGGCACCACCTCTCAAACATCGTTCTTCATGATAGAAGAATACTCCTCCTGCATGGCCTCTCTCCAGACCTGTTGCCTAGTTGCCTCCTCATAACTAGAAGGCTCGGAGTCAACGATGCTAGCAACCAATGCCATATAGCTACAGAACCGCTCAGGTGGTTTGCTCTCTCTAACCTGTCTCTTTGGCCCAGCAATAGATGTGGCCTCTCGCAAGGTGTCATGAAGCCACTTGGGCTTCCTCTTCCCTGAGCACACTTCTCCCACCGGAGTGAAAGAATCCTCGTCATCATCAGAAGCCTGAACTCCGGAAGGCCTGCTAACCGACCTCATGCATGAACCTGTGCATGTAAATGCTGAAGTACCATGTGAACTGTCCATCAGTGGGCTACCCTGTGAACTGCTCTGCATGCTACCCGAAGCACCACCCATTTGACTCTGAGAACCACTGCTCATTGATGGACCTCCTGATCCCTATCCACTGGATCCCTATTACTGACTCAGCTGATCCTGAGTGTCTGGTGAATCCAAATACTCTAACTCCTGTGACCTCCTAAAAGCTCTCTCCTCCTCAAATTTCACATCCCACCTGACAACAACTTTCCTCTTCGCAGGAATATAAATCCGAAATGCTTTCGATATCTCACTGTAACCCACAAAGATGCCCTTATTTGTAGTGGGCTTTAGCTTGGTCCTCTTCTCCTTGGGAACATAGGGGTATGTAATGCACCCAAAGATACGAAAATGACCAACATCGGGCTTCTTCCCAGAAAAAGCCTCCTCCGAAGTCACATTGCCAAAGGCACGACGTGGACTCCTGTTCTGCAAGTACACAACAATGTTGGAAGCTTTTGCCCACAAAAACAAAGGTAACCCCTAATCATGAAGCATGGCTTTGTCAGCCCCAACAATGGATCTGTTCTTCCTCTTCGCAACCCCATTATGCTTGGGGTCGTAAGGAACTGTGAACTCCCTCCTGATACCTGCCTCCACACAATAATCAACAAACTCACCAAGGGTATACTCCTCTCCATTGCCCGACCTGAGGACCTTGATCTTCCGACCTGTCTGAGTCTCCACAAGAGCTTTGAACTCTTGAAACTGCTTGTAGACCTCACTCTTGGTCTTCAAGAAATAAATCTAGGTCTTCCTGGAGTGATCATCAATGAATAAAAAATAGTACTCATAGCCACTCAAGGATACATGAGACATCTGACCAATCACATCGATATGAATCAAGTCAAGGATCCCCGTGGCTCGGTGCTCACTGTTGGGAAAAGGGGATTTGGCAAACTTCCCCACAGCACATCCTCTACATGTATCAAGGTGATCAGAACTTGAATCTAGCACGCCAATGGTGATATCCTGCAATGTCCTCAAGGCCCCATGATACATGTGCCCCATCCTACAGTGCCAAATCTCGCACAAATCCGAACTGCTAGATCTGCTGTCAGTACTGCTCCTCGATGCCATAAGGGGCTAGAATGAGAACTTGTACACCTTAGCATGGCGCACACCAATCACTCTAGCTGAAGAAGCTGGAGTGCCCCTAGGATATATAAGCACCTGCCCTCTCCTGAACAACACCTCATACCCTCTATCCTACAATGTTGAAACGGATATAAGGTTCTTCTTCATTCCAGGCACATATAGAACATCTGACTTTCAAGGGAGGTTTGGGTTCCCTATCAAATGTAAATGTCCCCACATCGACTATTCTAACATTGTTGTCATCTCCGAGTACTACCTCTATATCAGTGCCACTCTCTGAAAGCTCCAAGAAGTACTCCCAGACTCTTGTCATATGACGAGAAGCCCCACTATCAACATACCAAATCCCTGAAGATGCTCCGCTAGTGGAGGGAAGTGCACACTCCCTCTGAACTTGTGTGGCAGGTGATCCTGCACTAGTGGACTCACAAGCTATGAACCCAAACTCTCGGTCAAAGCTCTCCGAGAAGCCCTCTATCTCTGCAGAAGCTGCCATGGTCTTGTCCTTTCCCTTCTTGTTCTTCTTCTCCGAACACACAACTGCATAGTGTCCAAACTTCTGACAATTCCAACATTTGACTTTGGAATAGTCCTTCTCTTTGTTCATCTACTTACCTTTACCTTTGTCTTTGCCTCCACCTCCACTTGTGGAAGTTTGCTTGTTTCTTTCCTTTGCCCTTCTTGCCCCTTGCTAACAATGCTACATTGTCATCCTCCTCCACCTGTTTGGCTGCCCCAAGATGGTTCTTTCGGATCTCATTCTGAATGCAATCATCCCACAACCTCTCCTAGCTGGGAAGGTTCTCCAGTGCAACAATCCCATCCACAAAACTCTCCCAAGTCTTGGGAAGACCATTCAATGTAATCTGCACCAACCCAATGGGTGGAATGGTCTCTCCAACAGCTGCCAACTCATCTCTCACAGCAGTGATCTTTGTGAGGTATATTGTAGCACTATCAGACTTAGCCATTTTAATGGCCTTCAGCTTCTCCCTTAGCACCATTTTTCTGTTTTCATTGGTGCTGTGGTAAAGATTGGTCAAGGTTGTCCACATCTCATGTGCATATGTCTTTCCTCTCACATGAGGAATGACATGATCTTTAACACCATCCAAAATCAGTGTTTTTCCCTTAGCATTCTTCTTGTTAAACTATGCCAACTAAACAGGGTCAGCAGGTACTGCTACTAGGTGTTGTGTGGTGTGAACCATTATGCCCCAGACTTCTGCCTCCTCAAAGATGCTCTGGATTCTCTCCCTCCATGCACTATAGTTGCTCTGCCCATCCAACCTATCTTCCACCCTCAAGCCCAAAGACGTGCTTGTTGTCCTAACAAACTAAAAATTTCAAAATTGTTGTAAAGGTTCAGTTTTCTGTGTAAAAATTCAGCTTGCTGTAATTTTTCACTTGTTGTCCCAAACTGCACTTTTTAGCCAACCAAGCTCTTGATACCATGTAGAAATTTTGACCCCACTTTCACCTTATCACTCCCATATAGTTAAATGTCCGTTCCCATAATCATACATTCAAAATTCTAGAAATGAAATAAATTTCTGAAAACACAAATTTGGGAATTTCACAAGTGCTGGAAATGCAGAAATAAAAACACAGAAAAATATTACAGCCACACAGAAAAATAACACTGTGATTTTTGGTCAATGTGACCATGGAAAAACCCCCTACAACTCTTGGGAAAAACTAGTTTGAGAGCTCTTCTTTATTTCTAGAAAATGCTTTTACAGAGAAACTAAAATATACAGTAAAAATTCCAGCAACCACAAAAACAGACTTATCTCGTTTTTCGTGCTTGACTCCGCCTCGGAAAATGTGCCTATTAGCACAACAGTCAAAACAGAAAAATTTACAGCAAGAGATACTAGAATTAAATGTTGTATGGTCTCCTCTATTTCCGAGCCCAAAAATTTCGTACTGTTGTACAAACTGTACAAAATTTACAACTGCCTTTTCAACCTCGAAATTTGTGCCCACTTAGCCTCGGAATGTGTGCTGCCTATTGTTGTTTCTTCCCCTCAAAATCTGCGTTGCATGGACCTCGATTTTTGTGCCCATTGTTGTTGTACAAATTTCCACCTCGAAATGTGTGCCAATAAGTGTTGTACGGACTTGTTGCCTCGAAAATCATGCAACCTCCAGCTATTGTACGGACTGCTGAAATGTCTCCCTCCTTCAACTTCTCACACTCAGAAAATTTCTCCTTGCTCTCCTTCTCTCTCTCTCTCACTCTCAATCTGCTCATGAAAGAATGAATGACAATTTCTCTTCTTTTCTCCTTTTACCCTAACCCTAAGTGACTTTTGGGGAATCCCTAAATCCAATGGCTGAGATAGCTTTAAATCAAGAGCTAAGATTAAATGTGCATTTAATTCTCACTTTCTATTTTTAATTCACCACACTAAAATATAGACCCACTTAGCCTTTTATTTCCATAGTCACTTTTTCACTTTCTAATTTTTCATTGTCTTTAAGTCACTTTAAAATTAGACTTGTGACTTTATTACTTATAAAGTCACTTTAAAATTAGGTTTGACTTTACCACTTAAAAAGTCACTTTAGGAGAAAAGTACAAATACATTTGGACACTTTTCCCTAGGCCAAAGATCAAAAGCCTTAGGGAACCACTTGTCCTCTGGTACCCAAATTTTAACAAACATATCTTACATCTCATGCAAATGTTAACTGAAAAAGCATCAACTATTAGCAAACCTTAAGAAATAGAAATTTCTTGATAGTAACTTGTGTACTTGGGGTAAATGAACAGTGGAGGCGAACTCAAGATTGATCTTACAAAGATAGAGTTTGTCATCTCAAAAAGAAGGATGGAGGCCATCATCTAATGAGCAACTCCTACCAATGTCATTAACAATAAGAGCTTTATGGGAGCAATACAGTACCTTCAAAAGTTTATAACATCCACTATTAGCAAACCTTAAGAAATGTGAATTTGCCCGATAATCCATGGTGTACTTGAGGCACATGATTGGTGGATGGAAACTCAATATTGATCCTACAAAGATGCAAGTCATTTTTTCAAAAAAAAAAGGAATGGAGACCATCACCAAGCGACCAATTCCTACCAATGTCACCGAACTTATGAGCTTTACAGGAGTAGCACACTACCTTTGAAAGTGTATAGCATCCTTTTCAGCTATGGTTCTACCACTCCATGACATAACAACCAACGAGTGAATTCTAGTGGGGAAAGAATCACCAAAATGATTTTGAAGAGCTAAAGCAAAAAAAATTAGTCAAGCACTAGCTTTTACATTGCCCAATTTGTAGAAACAATTTGAAGTGGAGAGAGAAGCATGTGAATATGTAAGGGCTCAACCCTAATGCAAAGGGATAAGCTAGTTTGCTATCATTTTAAAACGTTGCATGGCAAAGCCCTGAAATACCACACATATGACCATAAACTCTATGCTTTGGTACAAAATATTAAGAAATGTGCATTGTCTGATGGGAAACAAAACCATCATCCACACCAATAACCAACCATTGCAATATTTGCAAGCCAAAAGAAAGGTGTTAATTTTGGACAACTAGGTCCAAACTCCATGTTGTGATGCTCAGATGAAGATGCCAATATTTTTATTGGACTCCTCTTTCAGAGAGGTGCAAGATCGATCTAAATATCACCTTGATCCGATGAGCAGAACATTTATTTTGAATTAATTCCACTTATGTGCAAGGTCTGCCAAAATTGTAAAGTAGGCTTGAAGCCCCAACAGATATGTCACACACCCTCACAGATGGATATATATAGGTCAACGTTGGAGGTCATTTTCATCATCACTCATCACACATTCTCCCTGATCATCTGATTGGTTCAATCATCATCTTGGAGGCTACTCTTCTCTCACACGTGGGAAATTGCAGCAAAGGGTTTTCTGGTTTTGGCATAGGGATTTCAACGCAGATTTGACCAACGTTGACTTTGGTCAACACATGGTCAAACTGACCCCAAACTCTCCCAAAATTTTGATTTCTACTGTCCGCATTTTTTGGCACAAAAATCAAGGCTTTTTGTTGACTTTGACCTGGATGTGTTGACTTTTGCTGCTGTTGTTTTTGCATTGACCAAACAGAGTTGACTTTTGTTGACTTTGGGTTGACTGGTATAGAGCTGTCCGAGAGGGTTGTGTGACATTCTGGTTCGCTGACCGTGTAGAGACTTTGATGGTTGAAGCATTCTGTTGACCGTTGTAACGCACCACAACACATATTTTGTTGATCAAGTTAAGTGTATTTTTGGCTTGTCTTCTGTCAATCTATTGGTACGTTCTATCAGCATTTTACTTTTATGTGATCGTAGATTTTAGGCTTTTGCGATCAGTATTTTGTGTAGTAGTGTTTTCCGGGTATGTCGCATCCATGTTTTTCATTTCGACGTTTCGAACCAAACCACCGTGGTTCATCTTGAGGAAAAAGATCCATGATTGCTATTTGATATTGGGAATAAAAGTAAAGTTGCATCAAGCATAGAAAATCCACGAAAATTTACATGGTATCAGAGCTGAGGTGAAGACAAAGTCCAAGTTTGTAGCAATCACCGAAGAAGAGCATTTTCAAGGACCCATGGGTACCTCAAACTATAATGGCTTCAAAGTTAATGACAAGTGGACTGGGAAGGAAGACTTCCAAGCCTGGAAGATGACTTTGGATCCAATGTTGGAAGACAAAGATGTCATGGACTATGTGCAGGGTAAAATCCAAGAGCCTCCATCATCTGCACCTGCTGCCACCAAGTCAAAATATAAGAAGGGGGAAATCAAAACAAAGTTGATGATCCGGGATTCAATTCATAAGAGTCTGGTTGCCTACATCTCTGAGCTACTACACACATCCAAGGAGATGTATGATAAGTTGGTCAACATGTTCAAGGCCAACAATGCAAATCAATTCCTTTACTTTAAGAACCAACTGAAGAATCTTAAGAAAGGCAGGGATGAATCCGTTCAATCTTATTTTCTGAAGTTGATCGAAATCATAAATAATCTTTTGGCCATTGGGGAGACAATAGTTGATCGAGAAATGGTTCTCACCGCACTTGGAGGTCTCTCCTCCAAATGGCATGTATTCAATACTACCATTCTCAATAACAATGTGATACTTGATTTTGACGAAGTATTATCGAGATGCATACAAGAGGATTCAAGAATGAAGGAATATGAAAATGAAGGTAATGCTACCTTCACTGCTCATACTAAGAAGAAGAACAATGGTGGTCCGAGGAACCAAGGAAGAGCAAGGGCCCATGGAAAGAAAGGAAAATGTTACACATGTCACAAGACTGACCACTATGCTAGAGAATGCCCTTATAAGAAGGATTCTCCTGGGGATGATGACAACAACAACAACCGAAGGAATGGCAATCAAAGGAACAACAGGTTCAAAGGAAAGAGGAAGGCTCCCTTTAGTCGCAATGGAAATGGGCAACCTTTCAAAAGGTCGAAAAATTCCAGGTATGAGGAATCAAATGTTGTTCTTGATAAAATAAATAACTTCATTCTTGTATCTGCCCTCTCTGCTACATCTCCACCCGACACTATGGATGTCTGGTTGGTCGATAGTGGTGCCTCAAGGCACCTCACTGGGTTTGACGAAGCACCCTCTGATTTGGTTGAGAAGGATACTAATCTGAAAATTATCCTTGGAGATAATGCCACATATCCCGTGAAAGGGACAGGGACTGTGACACTCCACTTATCTCAAGGTCAAGTCCTCTGCTTGCAAGATGTACTATATGTACCTGATTTGAAGAAGAACCTTGTGTCTATTTCGACCATGGAAGACAAAGGTTTCAATGTGGCATTCGTTGATGGGAAGGTGCGCATCTGGAAGAAGAGTTTCAAGGAAGCTATCACGATTGGGTTTAGAGTTGATACACTCTACCAAGTTGGAAGATGTCCACTGGGAGCGATGACATGTGATACTATTCGTCAAACTGAGCTATGGCACTGGAGATTTGGAGACCTTCATTACAAAGCCCTTCCCAAAGCAAGGAAGGTGGTGACGGGGATGCCCAAGTTCAAAAATGATCATGAAGGTGTATGTCAGGGTTGTGCCAAAGGAAAGCATACAAGAGGACCTTTCCCCTCAAGTGTCACAAAGACATTTGATGTCTTGCAATTGATACATTCTGATTTGTCTGGTATGCTGCCTGTGACATCCTTGGGAGGATGTTCTCATTATATGGCGTTCATAGATGACTTCTCTTGCAAAACCTGGATATACTTCTTGAAGAAGAAGGATGAGGCTTTCATGTGGTTTCATACTTTCAAAGCCTTGGTGGAAAATCAAACAGGGAAGAAGATCAAGATTTTGAGGACCAATAATGGCACTAAATATGAAACGAATGAGTTCAATCAATTTTGCAGAGAAGCTAGCATCAAGAGGGAGACAACAATCGTATATACTCCTGAGCAAAATGGCTTTGCTGAAAGAAAGAAGGGGACCATTATGGACGCTGCCCGTGCCATGCTATGTAACCAAGGTCTTCCGAAGTTTCTGTGGGGAGAAGCTGCGAACACTGTTGTGTACATACAAAACCGATCCCGCATTCCACTCTGGACTCCAAAACTCTCGAAGAGGTTTTCTCTGGTAAGAAACCTGACGTCTCACATTTTAGAGTTTTTGGTTGTCCCATTAATTTTCATGTACTGAAGGAGAAGAGGAGCAAGCTGGATGGTTCTGGGAAGAAGGGAATATTTGTGGGCTTAGTGAAACTTCGAAGGCTTATAGAGTCTATGTGCCTGGTCAAAGAGAAGTGGAGATATGCCACGATGTTACCTTATGAAGATGCTTCCCTCAGGAAAGTAATCAATCTTTCAAGCTCTGAGGAAGATCATGAATCAAGGCCTGGAAATTAGGAAGAACCGAAGGATGAGACAATGCCCAATGTTGAAGGACCGATGGACCCTATTGATCCACCTCCTTCAATGAAGAGAAGACCATCATGGCTCAAGGATACCCTCAAGGATGCCGAGAGACATATGGCCCCAAAGAAACATTTCGTGAAAGCAAAAAGTCGAACAGATACCAAGGGTATCTAGCAGCCATGAGTACAAACTTACAATCTGAGCCTAGATCTTTTGAGGAAACCGTAAAGCATCAAGTCTGGAAGGATGCTATGCACGATGAATATGAGTCCCTTATGAAGAATGATGTCTGGGATGTGGTTCCAAGACCGAAGGACAAAGCAGTTGTCACCTCGAAATGGCTCTATAAGATCAAGCATGGATCTGATGATAGTGCTGAAAAGTTCAAGGCAAGATTCGTTGCCCGTGGCTTCTCTCAAAAGGAAGGAGTAAACTATGATGACATATTTGCACCTCTGGCCCGATATACCCAGTGTTCCACGAGGACACGTCCCCTAGGGTGGGGATGCGCTTCCTCGCTCCCCCACGCTCCCGAGACGGGAAACTCTTGGGGAAACTTTCCCCACATCCCCTTTTTTGAAAAACTTGGGGAAACTCTAGGGAGGCGTTTTTCTGGTGACGAAATGCATCTCTCTTGTGGGGGGGGCGAGCGGATGCAGGGGAGATGCAAGAGGGACGCACCCCCCTAATTTTTTCCTTAATAACAACTAAAAAAAACAAATTTTGTATTTCACTGCTTTCTATGTTTATTTTTAGTTCAGTTTTCTATGGTTGTTTTAAACTTCAACATAATGTCATTGTCATATGATGAATTTACTTTTTGATGTGGATTGTGTAGTTTCAATTGTCAAATGAAGAATTTAATTTAGATGTACCTTGCATAATATTAATGTTCATTGCCAAATGATGAATTTAGATGGAACATTGCATAATGTCAAATGATAGATTCAATTTGGTACTTTTATTTTTAGATTTACATTGATGATTATAAAAACGTCAAATGATAATTTTGATTCACAATAGTCTAATACGAAATGATGATCATATTTAGATGTGCATTTCATAATTAATAAGATTTACAATCTACTAATTTAGTTATTAACATATTGTTGGGATTCTATTTTTTTATTTACTCGGTGGAACATTGGATATACCACCATTCGATCTATCATAGCCCTTGCTACTACGCAAGGATGGAATCTTCATCAAATGGATGTGAAGACCGCATTTCTGCATGGTGCGATAAAGGAAGAGGTGTATGTGGAGCAACCTCTGGGGTTCGAAGTCCAAGATCGGGACACCCATGTTTGCAGGTTGAAGAAAGCCCTCTATGGGTTGAAGCAAGCACCCAGAGCTTGGTACGAGAGGATAGATAGCTACCTGATGAAGTTGGGCTTCACTCGCAGTAATGTTGATCCGAACCTTTACTTCAAGGTTGATTGAGAAAAGCCGCTCATTCTGGTGTTGTATGTGGACAACCTCTTCTTGACAGGTGCTAACCCTTTCATTTATCAGTGTAAGAGGGAGCTCGCTGCTGAGTTCGAGATGAAGGACCTAGGACTGATGCACTACTTCCTAGGCCTGGAGGTCTGGCAGAGACCTTGCGAGATTTTCCTTTCTCAAAGAAAATATATTGTGAAGCTTCTGGAAAGATTTGGAATGGTGGACTGTAAGTTCGTGTCGACGCCGATAGAGCTCAACTTTAAGAAGTTGAGTGGCAGCGTTGTTGGGCCCGTGCTAGCAAATCCTACTGAGTATCGTCAACTCGTAGGGGGCCCTGATGTTCTTAGTGAACACCCGTCCGGATGTATGTTTTGCAGTGAACACTTTGAGTCAACACATGGTTGATCCTCATCACATTCGCTGGGTTGGTGCCAAAAATCTGTTGAGATATCTTCAAGGCACGATAAACCATGGGCTAAGATACACTGTCGGGAGCGTGACACTCCATGGATACACTGATGCCGATTAGGCTGGCAGTGTGTTGGTTCGCAAGAGCACATCTGGATGTTGCTTCACACTTGGGTCTGCTTCAATATCTTGGATGAGCAAGAAGCAGAAGTCGATGGCTTTAAGCACTGCTGAGGTCGAATACATTGCAACAAGTATGGCCTGTTGTGAAGCAGTTTAGTTGTGAAAGCTCTTCAGTGAGTTGTTCGGGCATTTGCTAGATACCACCGTTATCCACTGTGATAACCAGAGTGGGATTCAGTTGTCCAAGAATCCAGTGCTCCACGATCGATCCAAGCATATTGATATCAGGTACAACTTTATCCAGGATATGGTACAACAAGGCACCGTAAGGCTCGATCATATAGGAACTGATGAGCAGGTCGCGAACATTCTCACAAAGCCCCTGGGGAAGGTCAAGTTCCTAACCTTCCGTGAGAATCTTGGAATCGTGGAACGACCCTATGCTGAGGGTCATGTTGGACGATGAGCTCTTGGAGCTCTGGGGGGTTTGGGGATATAGCTTCTTGGAGCTATAAGCACACACTGGGCTAGGCTTGCCGAACCTTGTGGTGCTTCTGCCCCTCCGTTATGATGTTGAGTTGGTTCACCTCTCATGATTTATGCCCTGTATGCATCCTACCCATTGAGTCTCGAACTCATAGGAAGTACCTCTCATTTGGCCAGTGAGGTGGGAAAAACTAGAGACCAGTAGCAAAAATCGATGGACGCATCGGAGATTGTCGTACTCTCTGTGTCTAGGATGGCACATGTCCAACCACTTGATCTAGGATCAAGTCTAGTGAGGTTTCAGACCTCCAACTGACTTCAGGTCAATTAAACCAACTTCGGGTTGGTATGTGACTCCTTTGAGTCCTATAGAGGTTTCGAACCTCTGAGATGAAATTGTCAGCCGGGAGTGATGTCTTTGTGACTCACCTTTTGTTCTGAAATAAAGAAGCCAGCAAAGCAAGTTACAGTGAGATGACGCAAGATGTTTGGATGGCACAGGTGGATGGAGTTCTCCCTAGTTGAGAGGGAGTGTTAATTTTGAACAACTAAGTCCAAACTCCATGTTGTGATGCTCAAATGAAGATGCCAATATTTTTATTGGACTCCTCTTTCGGAGAGGTGCAAGATCAATCTAAGGATCATCTTGATCTGATGAGCAGAACATTTATTTTGAATTAATTCCACTTATGTGCAAGGTTGGCCATAATTGTAATGTAGGTTTGAAGCCCCAACAAATGTGTCACACACCCTCACAGATGGATATATATAGGTCAACGTTGGAGGTCATTTTCATCATCAGTCATCACACATTCTCTCTCATCATCTGATTGGTTTGATCATCATCTTGGAGGCTCTTCTTCTCTCACACATGGGAAATTGCAGCAAAGGGTTTTTTGGTTTTGACCTAGGGTTTTTAGCGCAGATTTGACCAGCGTTGACTTTGGTCAACACGTGGTCAAACTGACCCCAAACTCTCCCAAAATTCCGATTTCTGCAGTCCGCATTTTTTGGCACAGAAATCGAGGTTGGACATTGACTCTGACCTCGCTGCGTTAACTTTTGTTGCTGGTGTTTTTGCGTTGACCGTTGACTGGACAGCATTGACTTTTGTTGACTTTGGGTTGACTAGTATAGAGCTATCCAAGAGGGTTATGTGACATATTCTAATTGGCTGACCGTGTAGAGACTTTGCTGGTTGAAGCATCTTGTTGACTGTCGTAACGCACCACAACACATATTTTGTTGATCAAGTTAAGTTAATTTTTGGCTTGTCTTTTGTCGATCTATTGGTATGTTCTATCAACATTTTACTTTTATGTGATTGTTGTTTGATATTGGGAATAAAAGTAAAGTTGCATCAAGCATAGAACATCTATGAAAATTTACAAAAGGTTCCAAAAAGAAGACATTACAAGTGGATGGTAGACATGTTTTCAAGGCTCCACACCCAAGATCACACCTTTGGGTAGTCTTATGTACATGGAGCCCTTCATCCATGATGCATACAAAGAGGAACACATAGAATATGAGGATTTCAAGTAGGTATCTCAGTAACAAGGCCATGTTTGTGAAGAATCCGATAGCATGGTTGACTACTATCTCTAGGATGGGTTGCCCTATAAGTTGGGAAAACTATGTGTTCCCAAAGGAGACAGATTGCAACTTATCATAGAGCCTCACATCTCCAAAGTTGCAAGGAATTTTGGCGTTGAGAAAACAATGGCCAACTTATAGAGGTATGTGCATTTGCCTAGAACGGAAGAAGATGTAGCTCGACTTATTAGACAGTGCATACTTTGTTGTACCAACAAAACTAGTAATAGGAAGTAAGGTTTATATTGTCACTTACATATAACTACTAGGCCATCGGAGAGCATCTCTATGGATTTCATGGGTGATTTTCCTAGAACCAACATGACTATCTAATCATAGTAGTAGACAACTTTAGTGAGATGGCATTCTCATGCCTTGTAGAAAGGCCATAAACGGACAAGATGTAACAATCGTGCTCTTTGAAAAGGCCTATGTAAACTTTGGGATACCAAGGAGCATCATCTTAGACAAAGATACCAAATTTCTCAGTGCCTTTTCGACTACACTTTGAAAGGATGCCGAGTTGAAGAGATATACAACTTTCCATACATAGAGGGAAGGGTAGAAAAAAGTAGTGAACAAGACTTTGGTTCAACTTTTGAAGGGTTACAATAAGAAGCATACAAGGGCCTAGGACAAAAAATTGGTTTATATCTAGCATTCCTATCACAAATAAGTCCACGCTTCCACTAGTAAGTCCCCTTTTGAAACTTACAATGGATATTTGCTACCTTCACCTTTAGATGTTGTATATTGACAATATCAAGAAAAGATGGAAGACACCATAAGAGAAGCACTTAAGGCTAACGATTCATAGATAAGTTCATGTAGTTCCATTTTCAAGTACAAAATGCATTGAAGAAAGTCACCGGAAGAGCACAAGGCCCAACATTACCGGTACAAAATTGAGAAGGAATTCAAGGTAGAAGAAAGAGTTTGGTCGTCTCTTAACAGAGAAATATTGCAGAGTCCTAGAAACAAGATCAAGGAACTATGTTCATTGTTATGGTCCTTTTGAAGTGTTGGAGCATGTAGGTGAAAATGCCCATACACTCAGTCTACCTCCGTATATGCACATTTACTTAGTAGTGGATGGAAATTTTGAAACTCTATGGGCCTTCCATGTGAGAACAAGAAAGTGACAAGCAAATCTTACATACCATATAGGACTTAACACTAGAAGTTCAGTTAGATTTAGCTAATGTTAATTTTAGTTAACAGTGGTATGTTCTATGCTTAGCACAATTACTTCAATGTCCTTTAAGCAGCCCAATGACAATTACCAATTTGGTTTCCAATAGCAATCACTTTAACCATAAATCACATTGACAGTAATTGCAGATAGAACATAAAATAAAACGCAGAATTCAAGCAAAGACAAGAGGACACCAGATTTGGCGAATGCTAGGGAAAAACCCCAATGCGGGGAAAATCCTTTAATCAATTCTTCTTATAATTATATCAAGTGTTCAGCAGAGAGAGAGGGTACAAAAGTGAAAAATTGGCTTGCCAAATCAGAGTCAAAACAATCTTTGTCAAATCTGCAGTCAAATTCAGCCCTAACCAAAAAGTCAAAGATGGTCAACGCAGCAGCAAATCTTCCTTTTTTGGAGCTCAATCATACCCGATCAAACTCAGACTGATAAGGTGGTCAAAGTCATCACAAAACAGTCCTGAAAACTACAATCAAACTTGGTCAACTTTGCGGTCAACCCTGCACTCAACCCTACAGTCAAAGTGCCCATAAATTCTCGATTCCTGTGCCAAACTGTACGACCTGCCAAAAATGAAATTTTTCCACAAAAATCGCAGTCAAAGGATGAGTCAAAGTGCTCAATCAACGTTGGTCAAACTTCTGCAATAGTCTTGAAATTTGGCCGTGCAATTTGCCCAAAAAATTCGTCCTTCTACCACACATGTGAGAGAGAGAAGATTTGCCCAATAGTTGTATGAACCAATGAGAGGAGAGAGAAGAAATGTGTGTGATGATGATGCCAAATGAGGTGAGAGGGAACTTGTATTTATACAAGTCGTTGATGGTGAAGAGTCACGCCCATTGGGCTTCATGAGCCTACATGATGATGTGGTCGACCTGAACAATTTGCACATGTGTGGGTATAAATTCAAAAACACACTTCTACTTGTCGAAATTGGATGATCTTTATATCAATTTTGGTCCTCTCGAAAATAGGAATTTAATGCAATCATCATCTCCATCAAATGAGTTGTCCCAAGGTGGAATGTGGACCTAGTTTCCAATTTTAACACTCCCTCTCAACTAAGGAGAACTCCACCTACCAATCCATCCATCATCATCGATCATCATGCCATCCTGTCGTCATGTACCATCTTTGAATCTCATCTGAACTCTGATGAACCATGATGTAATAATGAAGAAGAATTGATCAAGAGTGAGTCACAAGACCTTGCCACTCTCCACTGACAAAAGTCAGTCCAAGGGTAGAACCCTAATCAGATTTGATCCTAAATTATCAAGTTGTTGAACACCATGCATCCTAGACATAGGGAGTACGGCGGTACACGATGCATCCATCTGTAGTGCTATGGTCCCTATCCACTTTTCCCACCTCATTGGTCAGATGAGAGGTACTTCCCATGAGTCCCGGACTACATGGGTAGGATGTATGATGAGGCATCAACAGGAAAAGGTGAACCAGTCATCCTGCTCATATGCCATAGGAGAAGGTGAACCACTCATCCTATTCATATGTCAATCGTAGGGGAAGGTGAACCACTCACCCTACATACATGTGATCGTAGGGGAAGGTGAACCACAAACCCTACACACGTCAACCATCATGGGGTATCACAAGGGAAGGTGAACCACTCAACCTGTAAACAGTGCACCAATAGTGGAAGGTGAACCACTCACCCTATAGTCGCTCATAGCTCCAAGAAGTACCCCAAGCCCCAGGAGCTCCCAGAGCTCAATGTTCAACTCAAGTGGGACCCTCATGGAAGGGTCTTTCCATGACTCCAAGGCTCTCTCGAAAGGCTAAGAATTTGACCTTCCCTAAGGGCTTCCCAAGGATGTCTACGACATGTTCTTCGACCCTAATTTGTTGGAGCCTTATTGCTCCCCATTGTACCATATCCCAGATAAAGTGGTACATGATATCAATGGGCTTGGAACAGTTGTAGAACACAGGATTCTCTAAAATGTGAATCCCACTCTAGTTGTCACAGAAGATCACGGTGGTATCAAGCATGTGCTCAAATAGCCCACAGAAGAGCTTCCTCAACCAAACAACTTCACAACAGGCCATACTACCTGCAATGTATTCGGCCTCGGCGGTGCTTAAAGCAACTGATTTTTGCTTCCTTCCCATCCACAAAATTGAAGTAGACCCAATGAGAAGCAACATCCTGACATGCTCTTTCGATCCACCACACTGCCAGCCCAATCAGCATCAGTATATCCATGTAGTTTCAGATTCTCGGCAGTGTATCTCAGTGCATAGTTGATTGTGCCACAGAGATATCTCAGGAGATTCTTAGCAGCAATCCAATGTATGTGGTGAGGCTCGATCATAAATGACTTAATGTATTCACAGCGAAGCATATGTCAAGACGGGAGTTTACCAAATCATCAGGGCCCCCACAAGTTGTCTATATTCGGAAGGGTTTGCCAAGGCAGGCCCAGTAGCACTACCACATAGCTTCTTGAAGTTGAGTTTCATCGGAGTAGACACGGACTTGCAATCCACCATCCCACATCTCTCGAGCAGCTTCACAATGTATTTTCCTTGAGAAAGGAAAATCTCACCTGCCTTTTGCCAGACCTCCAGAGCTAGGAAGTAGTGCATCAAACCTAAGTCCTTCAACTCGAACTCAGAAGCCAACTCCTTCTTGCATTGATAAATGAGAGGGTCTGCACTTGTTAGAAAGAGATTTTCTACACAAAGGACCAAAAGATTAAAGGCATGTCCTTTTCAACCTTGAAGTATAGGTTAGGATCAACATCGCTCCTAGTAAAGCCTAGCTTCATAAGATAGCTATCAATCCCCTCATACGAAGCCCTGGGGGCTTGCTTCAACACATAAACGACTTTCTTCAACCCACATACATGTGTCCTTCAATCCTGTAATTCGAACCCCTGAGGTTGTTCCAAGTTTACTTCCTCCTTGAGAGAGACATGTAAGAAAGTAGTCTTAACATCCATTTGATGTAGGCTACATCCTCGAGTGGCAGCTAGAGTAATAATAGATCGAATAGTGGTATATCAGGCAATTGGTGCAAATATCTCATCATTGTCCACTCCTTCCTTTTGAGAGAAGCCTTAAGCAACGAACCTGACCTTGTATTTTTCAGCACTCCCATTAGCTCCATGTTTAGTTTTGTATAGCCATTTTGAGGTGACTACAAACTTGTTCTTGGGTCTACGCACCACTTCAAAACATCATTCTTCATGATAGATTCACATTCCTCATTCATCGCATCCTTCCAAACTTGGCGCTTTACAGGTTCTTCGAATGTACATGGCTCAAATTGAACAATAGTACTCATAGCACGAAGTACCCTTGATACCTGTTCGGCTTCTTACTTTCACAGAATGTCCCTCTTGGAGCAATGTGCCTTTCAGCATCTTCGAGAGTATCTTTGAGCCACAAAGGTCTTTTCCTTGAGGTAGAGGGATCACCGAGAGGTGTGGATCAATGAGATCCATTAGGCCTTCAACATCGAGCATTGGCTCATCTGTCGGAGGTTCATCTTGCTTTCCTGCAACATCATCATTGTCCTTCATTGGGATAGGGAGAACTCTGGCTTTCTCAAGGGCAGTATCTTAATCGAAAGTAACATTGTGACTTATTTCCGCTTCTGTTTGACCAGACACATAACTTCTATATGCTTTTGCATTTTCAATATAGCCCACAAATGTACCTTTCTTCTGAGATGCTTCCAACTTGTTTCTCTTATCTTTAAGCACATGAAAATACACGGGACAACCAAATATTCTAAAATGAGAAACATCAAGTTTCTTACTAATGAAAACTTCTTCGGGTGTCTTGAAATCTAATGCTTGATATGGGCTCCTATTTTGAACATACACGACAGTGTTGGCAGCTTCTCCCCATAAGAACTTCGGTGGGCCTTGATCATGGAGCAAGGCACACATGGCTTCCATGATTGTTCGATTCTTCCTTTCAGCAACTCCATTTTGCTCAAGACTATATGGAACAGTTGTCTCCCTTTTAATGCCAGCTTCTCTGCAAAAGTCATTGAATTCATCTGATTCATATTCGGTTCCATTGTCGATCCTCAATATTTTGATCTTCTTTCCTGTTTAATTTTCCACCAAGGCTTTGAAAGAACGAAACCATTTGAACACTTCATCTTTCTTCTTTAAGAAGTAAATCCATGTTTTGCGTGAGAATTCATCCACAAAGATTGCATAATATAAGTATCCTCCCAACGATGTTATGGGCAAACATACCAGATAGGTCAGAATGGACCAATTGAAAAATATCGGTGGTTTGGTTTTCACTAGAAGGGAATGGTCCCCTTGTAAGTTTCCCAGCTGCACAACCCTAACAAACTCCTTCATGTTCATGTGAAACTCGGGCATACCTGTGACCATCTTCCTTACGTAAGGCTTTGTAATGAAAGTGGGCAAATTTCCGGTGCCATAATTTAGATTGAAGAGAAGTATCGCAAGTCAAGGCTCCCGAAGTACTTCCTCCAACTTGATATAGACCATCAACCCTAAATCCAAGTGTGAATGCATATTTAGGGTTTCTTTGCCAAATACGTACATTTTCATCAAAGAACGCTACCTTGAACCCTTTATCTTCCATCGCAGAAATTGACACCAGTTTCTTCTTCAAATCGAGCACATACAACACTTCTTATAGATGAACGGTTTGACCTTGATTCAATTGAAGAGTGACAGTACCTATCCCTTTCACGGGGTGGGTGGCATTATCGCCAAGTATAATCTCCAAATTAGTCTTCTTTTCAATCAAATTTGAGAGGGCCTCCTTGTACCCAGTGAAGTGCCTTGAGGCTCCACTATTAGTCAACCAATGATCCAGAGTATCCAAAGGAGAGGCAGTAGATAGAGCGAAAATAAGATAAAACTCCTTTTATTTTTCTACAACATTACTTTCTTCATACCTAGAATTTCTCATCCTTTTGGGAGGTCGACCATTTCCATATCAAGCAGCGAGAGCATTCCTCTTTCCTTTATTGTTGAACCTGTTGTTCCTTTGATTGCCATTACCTTTGAAATTGTTGTTGTTGTTGTCGTCATCCCTTGGAGAATCCTTCTTGTGAGGACACTATCTAGCATAGTGGCCAAACTTGTTGCATTTGTAGCACCTTATTTTCCTTCCTCCTTTGAATCCCTGCTTGAACCCTTAACCTTGTTTTATTGAACCAGCATAATTTTTCTTCTTTTTTCTTCTTTGCATGAGTCGAGAAGGAAGTAGGTTCATTTCCATTTGAGGGCTTGTCTCTCTCCATCATCGTCGTCTCCTCTTGAGTACATCTAGCCAACAATTCATCAAAAACTAGGAACCTTGTCATTGTTAAGAATGGTGGTGTTAAACACACCCCATGCTCTTGAAAGGCCTCCAAGTGCAATGAGGGTGAGCTCCCTGTCAGCAATAACTTCTCCAATAGATAGACGGTCATTCTTGATTTATGTAATCCTCATGAAGTAGGATTGGATAAAGTCCCCTTTATCCATCTTGATGTCCTTCAACTTGTTCTTGAGGAAGAGGATTTGATTTGCATTGTTTACTTTGAACATCCCAATCAGCTTATTATACATCTCCTTAGATGTTCCCAATCAAAAATATATGCAACCAAATGTCTTTGAATGAGGTCTATGATAATTCTATTAGCTTTGACCTCACCTTTCTTATACTTCGTCTTTGCAGCAGCATGTGCATTTGAAGGAGGCTCCACCACTCTTCCCTGCACATAGTCCATGGCATCATGCTCTTCCAAAGTCAAGTCCAAAGTCATCTTCCATGCATGGTAGTCGGATTTGTCCTTGAGCTTATCCTCATATTTGAAATAAGATGTAGTAGTCATTGGCCCAATAGTCTTGTTCAACAGATCTCCCTTAATGATTGCTTTCCTCTCTTTTGCTTGCGCTTTGTCTTCACCTAGGCTCTGATACCAGGTTAATTTTAGTTAACAATGTTATGTTCTATGCTTAGCACAATTACTTCAATGTCCTTTAAGCAGCCCCATGACAATTTCCAATTTAGTTTCCAATAGAAATCACTTTAACCATTAATCACATTGACAGTAATTGTAGATAGAACATAAAATAAAATGCAGAAGAAAAGCAAAGACAAGAGGACACTAGGTTTGGCAGATGCCAGGGAAAAACCCCCATGTGGGGAAAACCCTTTGATCATTTCTTCTTATTATTATATCAAGTGTTCAGCATAGAGAGAGTACAAAAGTGAAAATTTGACTTGCCAAATCATAGTCAAAACAACACTGTCAAATATGTAGTCAACTACAGTCAATTCAGCCCTAACCAAAAAGTCAAAGATGGTCAATGCAACAGCAAATCTTCCTTTTTTGGAGCTCGGTACCCAGTCAAACTCGGCTTGATAAGGTGGTCAAAGTCAGCCCAAAACAGTCCTGAAAATTATGGTCAAACTTGGTCAACTCTACAGTCAACCCTGCAACCAGCCCTGCAGTCAAAGTGCCCAAAAATTCTCAATTCCTGAGCCAAACTGTATGACCTACCAAAAACGAAATTTTCCCACAAAAATTGCAGTCAATGTGCTCGGTCAACGTTGGTCAAACTCCTGCAACAATCTTGAAATTTGCCCAGAAAATTCATCCTTCTGCCACGCGAGAGAAGATATGCCCAATATTTTTACGAACCAATGAGAGGAGAGAGAAGAAATGTGTGTAATGATGATGCCAAATGAGGTGAGAGGGAACTTGTATTTATACAAGTCGTTGAGGGTGAAGAGTCACGCCCATTGGGCTTCATGAGCCTACATGATGATGTGGTCGACCTAAACAATTTGCACATTTGTGGGTGTAAATTCAAAAACACACTTCTGCTTGTTGAAATTGGATGATCTTTATATCAATTTTGGTCCTCTCAAAAAGAGGAATTTAATACAATCATCATCTCCGTCAAATGAGTTGTCCCAAGGTGGAATTTGGGCATAGTTGCCAATTTTAACAACTAAGAATACAATCTTGTAGAATAATTATAAAGTAGTTAGACAAGGGAACCAAGAATCGAGCAAGTTGGGTTGAAAGGATAACTTCTAGGTAAGGCCAAATGGTACTCCAAAGAGGAGGACTAGCTAGAGTAAAAATTTCTTTGCCTCCTTCACTAAAAGATTTTGGGGGCCAAAAGCCCTCACAAAATGGGCACGTATGTTCCAAAATAAATCAATATAATATGTCTTTTATTTTAGTATTTTAGGTGTAAAAATTAGAGTTATTCACTTGTTCGGCCCATTTTAGGAATAGGTTCTATTTTTGGTGATTTGGGATCCCAAAACTTCTGGAGCTTCAAACAAAGTCATCGACCCTTTGATGTTAATCTGATATCAAAAGCCTTCCAATGGCATAAAGATCACCTCAATCAAAATTCACATGTGGGAGTTATGCTTCTCACAAGTTGACCTATGTCTTTTATCAACACGGTATTGAGCGGATGCCACGTCAACTCCCATTACACACACATGTGGAGCTAGTCACACACATATGGACTTTTAAGCATATGTGAGAGGGCCAAAAACCCTAACCCTAATCTAGAGTTAAGGCATACAAAGACCCTAATGCTAGCCATCAGGACATGTTAAATACCAAGCCACTAGGAAAGGAAGGGTTCCATTCTTGGTGTATTCATTATTGTTCTAGTTCAACAAAGCAAGAGAGTGGGTAGTGAGCAGGACAAAGGAATTAGAAGACCCTTTAGCAACCATACAAGTCGTAATGTCTACAGCAATTCTACAGTGAGTTCATCTTTCTTTGTCTCTAAATTTTGTATTTGAGAAGAAAAGAGCAAGGGATAGTCGTCACCTTTTTGTCGGGTTTTCACATGTTCAATTTCTTGGGATGCAGCTTGTGTTCATTGTGTGGATGGTGTGGTATTTGTTTTCACGTCTTTTATTTCATTCTCAACTTATTTCAATACATACTAAGATTGTAATATTAATTTTTAATCTTAAGTAAACATTAGTAAAGTAATATTAAATAAATCTTATTTCAAGGATTTTGCAAAAATTTATAACCTATGTTGTAACGAATTGTCCAATGGAATATCATAGCACTTCAGAGATCAAATGGGTCTCTCTCTAAGTTGAATTGCCTCTATGATGTGATGAAAATCCGAAGTATAATAGGGTGTGCTATGAGTCACCTCTTAACTGCCATTAAACTATAAAGTCATCATTAGCTTTCTTCTTCCTTCACAAACAAATGTCTCCAGGCAATAATTTATATCAATAGGTTCAAGTGCATTGCTTCTATTTCCGCATTCATCTCCTAATAGTTTTGTTTATATTTCTTATTTTCTCTTTTCATTGGTTTCTACATTAAAGATGTGTATGTGTACTATGCCTTTTTTTTAAAAAGTACAAGAATTACCTTTTCAATCCCCCCTCTTCGAATTCTCCCAATAATCTCAAACTTTTTACAAATGGACTTTCCCTCCAAGCTTTACAACTCACAAAGGTTGGTACCACTTTCATACTATGTTGGATATTTAAGCACACAATAAAAAACTAAAACGTGATAGATTATTCATATAAAATATATCCATTTATTACAATGGAGTCATTCAATACAATGGGAGTGTCTCCATTTAAGTCATTCAATGGGTATTTGTGTTACACACATAGCTAACCGCCTCTCATTAATAACATTTAATTGAATTATGCCATATCTAATGATTTTATTATAATAAATTTTGTATTGAATCATTGATACTCCAATAGCAACATATACAAGTCACAAACAAAGAGAGCACATGCAATATGTAGATGGCTTCTCTAGGATCTACAAGATTAGCTTGGTGGAAGAATCAACAAGTTTAGTTTGGACTCTGGGTGAGGATATTTTTTATGTTGGTCCTTGTGATCATTAAAGTGTGGAGGATTAGAATATAATTGTCACCTACTTGGGCTATGATGTGCACGTGGTGTTATGTGTCACAAAAATAAATATAAGGAGAAGAATAAGGAATGCCAAGAGTATGGTGGGCCTTCATATATGAATGTACTGCTTTGGTAAAGTGGATTTCTTTTAGTCAAATATGTTTCATTTTTCCTAATGCGCATTCTTTTGCTTCGCAATTATGTGTGTCTATTCGTCAACTAGGTGAAGTTGCACTCTAGCAACAATAGAGATATGAAACTGCCCTAAATGGTTTCAAACTTTCCATTATTAAACTAGGACATAATTTTAAATTCTTCGGCAAGCTTCACTATGTTGCCCACCTCTAAATGGTGATATGTCATTAACAAAGCAAAGAAAAAATCACTTGTTGGTTAACAAAGCTTATGTTGTTAGCTAAAATTTGCACATTTGGATTCCTTTTAATAAAACCTACCAAAAGATAACATAATTACTAAACTTCTTCCTGGAGGCCAACATTGGAAAAGAGAATGGAATCTATCAAATAATATGGAATACCAATTGCATGCCCAAGGAAATAAAACAACATGAGGTTGTAAATGTTAAATTACAAGGGGCTGCCATTTTTGCAAAATGGATTGTCAAGGTCATGAAGAAGAAGAGGCTTGGAAGATGCTTATTGGAGCCAATCACCAGCAATCTAGAATGCTCTTCTTATGGCAAACATAGTCACAAGAGACTATATTTTCAATATACCCTTCTACCAACTCCAAAACTAGATATAGTTTTGGAACTTTTGGTTTTTAAGAGTATTTTGAGAGCATAGGGAATGTGCAAGCCTTCCTTGAGATGGCACAAGAGTTGTTTAAGTACTAGTATTTCCTTCAATAAGCATTCTCTTTGGTGGACTCTACCTCTATCCAAATAAGGCTAACTAATTAGAGACATTCTCTAAGAATATTTTTAGAGAGGAATTGAAATAACCAACCACATCTATGAAACTCAAGCTAAATTTTGTTGGTCCAAGAAAACCTTAAATTGAAGTTTAATGATTCCAACTCCAACAAAGTGGTAATCGATATAATAAAATAATATACATATTACAAATGCCCTTGGTGAGAATTTAGTGGATGCATTGGGTTTGGAATAGCTCTATGTCTTTGAGGAAATTTGCCCCATGGATATCTATAGTTGGCTTAGTTAAGATAGCTTCCGAGGAACCTATGCATAGGAAGCTAAACCTAATAAACGCCAATCTCTAAGTGTGACTATTTATGCTAAATAAATTTTGGAGAGTCCCAATCAACCCCAAAAAATGCTCTTTTTTTCTTGGTCTCTAAATGAGAAAAGTCTTGCTCTAGGTCCCTGACTTGTCTATGTAAACGCTTCTAGGTCCCTGACTTGTCTATATAAACTTATAAAGGCTTCTCTTGTAGTAAATGAAAACTACTTTTGATCATTTTTACACCGAAGGTGTTCCTCTACGGCCTTTGGCTGGGCAAATTCCGCAAATCGGGTCTTTCAATTTTCGTCCTCCTCCGTCTAATCAATTTTTAGCACGTGGCTCGTGTCATCTAGGCCCAACTCAGGGTCAAACCTATGCTAGCGTCGATAATTTGCCTGCCCCAGCTCAGGTTAAAGTCTATGCTAGCGCTGATACTTTGCCTGCCCACATTCAGCCTGTACATGGTCTGCAGAACATCAATTTGTCGCCCCGAATTGCTTCTAAGTTTTCATGGTATGAAAAGTCTAGTTGCCCAACTGTGTTCTCATTGTGTTCTTTGCAGGATTATCCAACTGAGAATTTTATGTTTGCATTGAATATCAGGGATACCCAAATAACGATTTCAAATAACTAGGTTTCACTGAGCCCACATTGCTTCTCTCCCGACTGTAGAGTTTCTTGCTTTCTCTGCTTGATAACCTGAACTTTAATCGCATAGAGATGTTGCCGATGTTGAATTTTCGATTGCGAGTGGCTGTCAATAGCACACATTAAAATTCTATTTGTGAGAAGTTGTCTTGTTGGTGATCACATCAAGCATTTTCAAAGTTATGCACAACTGATCCATAGGTCGCTTCTTCCAAACCACCAAGGAAGAGAAGGGATCGCTAAAGCAGATTTCATGTTTTCAATTTACTGATTGTATATACATACAGGACACAGAGAATAAATAGAGATGGAGGAGAAAAATGAATGTGGCATTCTTACTCATTGGCACACAGCGAGCAAGTACTTTTGAACCTTTGGAGTTTTGAAGATTGTAATGTCGGTTGGGATCTTGTATTGGAAGGTCTCTGTGTCTGTGCTAAGAGGAGTTCATCCGAGTGGCGTGTTTGTGATGTTATTGCCTTATGTGATTAGAAGGAGAACAACAAAGAGAATTATGCTACAATTTCCTTATTGGTTGGTTTGCCAATTGCATGTAAACTTTAGTAAAACTTTCAACAGGATTTGTCCGACGTTATTTGAAAAGATAAGAAAAATTCGGTTTTCATGTATGTTTGAAACCTTTTTTTCTTTTGCAAGTAGAAATCTTTGAAATCTATTATCACAGTTTCAGTTATGTTTGTATTCACTCTCCCATCAAAATTGTTGAAAAAGTGTAACTAGGATCAGTCTTCATATTGACTATGTGTAAATTTTTGTAGATGTTCTATGCTTGATGTAGCTTTACTTTCTATCCCAATATCAGTTAGCAATCACATAAACAATAAAGTAAAATGCTGATAGAACATACCAGTCGATCGACAGAAGACAAGCCAGAAATATATGTGTGTTGATGCGTTACGGCAGTCAACAGGATGCTTCAACCAGCAAAGTCTCAATATGGTTAGCCAACCAGAAGTGTCACACAATCCTCTAGGACAGCCAAAACAGTCAACCACAAAAGTCAACATTGTCAGTCAACTGTCAACGCAAACAACAACAACATCTAAGTCAACACAACCAAGTCAAAGTCAACGTCTAGCCTCAAGAATAGTGCCAAAAAATGCGGATTTGGAAAATAGAAATTCGGGGAGAGTTTCAAGTCTGTTTAACCTTGCGTTGACCAAAGTCGACGTTGGTCAACACTGCTGCTAAAACCCTAGGCCAAAAACAGAAATGTGTTGCTACTAAAATTTCCCACATGTGAAGAGAAGAGCCTCCAAGGTCATCGAACCAATCAGATGAGGAGAGAGAAAATGTGTGAGGATGAGATGAGTGAAAATGTCCTCCAACGTTGACCAATTTATATCCATCACTGAGGGTGTGTGACACAACTGCTGGGGCACAAAACCTTAAGGCCGACCTGCACATATTTTGAATAAATTCAAAATAAATGTTCTACTCATCAGATCAAGATGATCTTTAGATCGATCTTGCACCTCTCCGAAGGAGGAGTCCAATAAAAATATTGGCATCATCATCTAAGCATCACAACATGGAGATTGGACCTAGTTGTCCAAAATTAACACTCCCTCTCAACTAGGTAGAACTCCATCCACCTGTGCAATCTAAACATTGTGCATCATCCTGCCGTAACTTGCTTTGTTGGCTTCTTTATTTCATAATAAAAGTGGGTCAGTCACAAAGACATCATTCCTAGCTGACAGATTCAACCCCAAGGTCCGAAACCTCTATAGGACTCAAAAAGAATCTCATACCAACCAGAAGTTGGTTTATCTGAAACGAAGTCAGTTGGAGGTCCGAAACCTCACTTGGACTCAAGAGAGTCATATACTAACCCGAAGTTAGTTTCACTGACCCGAAGTCAGTTGGAGGTCCAAAACCTCACTTGGACTCAAGAGAGTCATATACTAACCCGAAGTCAGTTGGAGTTCCGAAACCTCACTAGACTTGATCCCAAATCAAGTGGTTGGACCGTGCCATCCTAGATAGAGAGTACGGCAATCTCTAATGCGTCCATCAATATTTGCTACTAGTCTCTAGCTTTTCCCACCTCACTGGCCAAATGAGAGGTACTTCCCATGAGCCCGGGACTCAATGGGTAGGATGCATACGAGGCACAAATCATGAGAGGTGAAAAAACTCAACCATCACAACGGTGGGGCAGAAGCACCACAAGGTTCGGCAAGCCTAGCCCCATGTGTGCTTTATAGCTCCGAGAAGCTATCCCTAAAGCCCCCCAGAGCTCCCAAAGCTCATCGTCCAACAGGACCCTCATAATAGGGTCGTTCCACGATACCAAGATTCTCACAGAAGGTTAGAAACATGACCTTCCCCAAGGGCATTGCGAGAATATCTGCGACCTGCTCATCAGTTCCTATATGATCAAGCCTTACGGCGCCTCGTTGTACCATATCCCGAATAAAGCGGTACGAGCCATCAACATGCTTGGATCGATCGTGGAACACAGGATTCTCTGACAAACGAATCCCCCTCTGGTTATCACAAAGGATAACGGTGGCATCTAACACATGCTCGAACAACTCACTGAAGAGCTTTCACAACCAAGTGACTTCATAACAGGCCATACATGTTGCAATGTATTCGGTCTCAGCAGTGCTCAAGACTACCAACTTTTGTTTCTTGCCCGAAGCAGATCTACTGTGAAGCAGCATCCAGATGTGCTCTTGCGATCCACCACAATGCCAGCACAATCGACATCAGTATATCCATGGAGTGTCATGCTCCCGGCAGTGTATCTCAGCCCATGGTCTATCGTGCCCCAGAGATATCTCAAGAGTTTCTTGGCACCAACCTAGTGAAAGTGATGAGGCTCAGCCATATGTTAACTCAAAGTGTTCACTACAAAACATACGTCCAGACAAGTGTTCACTAAGAATATCAGGGCCCCTATGAGTTGACGATACTCAGTAGGATTTGCTAGCACGGGCCCAACAGCGCTACCACTCAACTTCTTAAAGTTCAGCTCCATTGGTGTCGACACGAACTTACAGTCCACCATACCAAATCTTTCCAGAAGCTTCACAATGTATTTTCCTTGAGAAAGGAAAAATCTCGCCAGGTCTCTGCCAGACCTCCAAGCCTAGGAAGTAGTGCATCATTCCTAGGTCCTTCATCTCGAACTCAGCAGTGAGCTCCCTCTTGCACTGATGAATGAGAGGGTCAACACCTGTCAGGAAGAGGTCATCCACATAGAGCACCAAAATGAGAGGGTCAACACCTGTCAGGAAGAGGTCATCCACATAGAGCACCAAAATGAGAGGCTTTTCTCTATCAACCTTGAAGTAAAGGTTCGGATCAACATTACTACGAGTGAAGCCCAACTTCATCAGGTAGCTATCTATCTTCTCGTACCAAGTTTTGGGTGCTTGCTTCAACCCATAGAGGGCTTTCTTCAACCTGCAGACATGGGTGTCCCGATCCTGGACTTCGAACCCTAGAGGTTGCTCCACATACACCTCTTCCTTTGTCGCACCATGCAGAAATGCGGTCTTCACATCCATCTAATGAAGACTCCTCCTTGCGTAGCAGCAAGGGCTATGATAGATCGGATGGTGGTATATCTGGCCACAGGTGCAAATATGTCATCATAGTCTACGCCTTCCTTTTTAGAGAAGCCACGGGCAACAAATCTTGCCTTGAACTTTTCAGCACTTCCATCAGATCCATGTTTGATCTTGTAGAGCCATTTCGAAGTGACAATTGCTTTGTCCTTCGGTCTTGGAACCACATCCCAGACATCATACTTCATTATGGACTCATACTCTTCGTGCATAGCATCCTTCCAGACTTGATGCTTTACGACTTCCTCAAAAGATCCAGGCTCAGATTGTATGATAGTACTCATGGCTGCTAGATACCCTTGGTATCTATTCAGCTTCTTACTTTCACGAAATGTCCCCGTTGGAGCCATATGATTCTCGGCATCCTCGAGAGTGTCCCTGAGCCATGATGGTCTTTTCCTCACCGAAGGAGGTGGATCAATTGGGTCCATTGGTCCTTCAGCATCGGGCATCGTCTCATCCTTCGGTTCTTCTTGGTTTCCAGGCCTTGCTTCATGATCTTCCTCAGATCTCGGAAGATTGACTACTTTCCTCAGGGAAGCATCTTCGTCAAAGGTAACATCGTGGCATATCTCCACTTCCCTTTGACTAGGCACATAGACTCTATAGGCCTTTGAAGTTTCGTTGTAGCCCACAAACATTCCCTTCTTCCCAAAAGCATCCAGTTTGCTCCTCTTTTCTTTCGGCACATGAAAATAAACAGGACATCCAAAAACTCTGAAATGTGAGACGACATGTTTCTTAAGAAAGAAAACCTCTTCGGGAGTTTTGGAGTCCAGAGCGGAATGCGGGAATCGCTTTTGTATGTACACAACAGTGTTCGCAGCTTCTCCCCACAAAAACTTCGGTAGACCTTGGTCACATAGCATGGCACGGGCAACTTCCACAATGGTCCTGTTCTTCTGTTCAGCAACACCATTCTGCTCGGGAGTATAGATAGTTGTGGTCTCCCTCTTGATGCCAGCTTCTCTGCAAAAGTTCTTGAACTCATTCGTCTCATATTCAGTGCCATTATCGATTTGTCGGATAGTATCACATGTCATCGCTCCCAGTGGACTTCCTCCAACCTGATAGAGAGTATCAACTCTAAACCCAATCGTGATAGCTTCCTTGAAACTCTCATTCCAAATACACACCTTCCCATCAATGAATGCCACATTGAAACCTTTGTCTTCCATGGCCGAAATAGACACAAGGTTCTTCTTCAAATCAGGTACATAGAGTACATCCTACAAGCGGAGGACTTGACCTTGAGACAAGTGCAGGGTCACAGTCCCTATCCCTTTTACGGGATATGTGGCATTATCTCCAAGGATAATTTTCAGATTAACATCCTTCTCAACCATATCAGAAAGTGCTTCCTTGAACCCGGTGATGTGCCTTGAGGCACCACCCTCTATCAGCCAGACATCCATAGTGTCGGGTGGAGATGCAGCAAAGAGGGCATATACAAGAATGAATTCATTTCTTTTATTAACAACATTTGATTCCTCGTACCTGGAATTTCTCGACCTTTTGAAAGGTTGCCCATTTCCACCAGAGGAAGCCTTCATCTTCCCTTTGAACCTGTTGTTCCTTTGATTGCCATTCCTCCGATTGTTGTTGTTGTCATCATCATCAGAAGAATCCTTCTTGAAAGGGCATTCTCTAGCATAGTGACCTGGCTTGTGACAAGTGTAACACTTGCCTTTCTTTCCTTGGGCCCCTGCTCTTCCTTTGTTCCTTGGACCACCAAAGTTCTTCTTCTTAGAATGAGCATCGAAGGCAGCATTTCCTTCATTTTCATATTCCTTCATCCTTGTCTCTTCTTGTACGCATCTCAATAATACTTCGTCAAAATCAGGTATGACATTGTTATTGAGAATGGTAGTGTTGAATACATGCCATTCGGATGAGAGACCTCCAAGTGCGTTGAGAACCATCTCTCAGTCAGCTATTGTCTCCCCAATAGCCAGAAGATTATTCTTGATTTCGATCAACTTCAGAAAATATGATTGAACAAATTCATCCCTGCCTTTCTTCAGATTTTTCAATTTGTTCTTGAAGAATAGGACTTGATTCGCATTGTTGGCCTTGAACATGTCAACCAACTTATCATACATCTCCTTGGATGTGCCCAGCTCAGAGATGTAGGCAACCAGCTCTTATCAATTGAGTCCCTGATCAGCAATTTTGCTTTGATTTCCCCCTTCTTGTACTTTGTTTTGGCAGCAGCAGTTGCAGTGGATGGAGGCTCTTGGATTTTACCCTACACATAGTCCATGACATCTTGGTCTTCCAAATTAAGATCCAGTGTCATATTCCAGCCATCGAAGTCTTCCTTCCCAGTCAATTTGTCATCACCCTTAAAGCCATTGTAGTTTGAGGAACCCATCCTCTTCTTCGGTGATTGCTACAAACTAGGGCTTTGTCTTCACCTCACCTCCGATACCATGTAAATTTTTGTAAATGTTCTATGCTTGATGCAACTTTCTTTCTATCCCAATATCAGTCAGCAATCACATAAACAATAAAGTAAAATGCTAATAGAACATACCAGTAGATCGACAAAAGACAAGCCAAAAATATGTGTTGGTGCGTTACAACGGTCAATAGAATGCTTCAACCAGCAAAGTCTCAATATGGTCAGCCAACCAGAAGTGTCACACAACCCTCTAGGACAGCCAAAACAGTCAACCCCAAAAGTCAACCAAAAGTCAACGTTGTCAATCAACGGTCAACGCAAACAGCAGCAGCAGCTAGGTTAATGCAACCAAGTCAAAGTCAACATCCAGCCTCGAGAATAGTGCCAAAAAATGCGGATTTGGAAAATTGAAATTCTGGGAGAGTTTCAGCTCTGTTTGACCTTGCATTGACCAAAGTCAACGTTGGTCAATGCTGCTACACAAACCCTAGGCCGAAAACAGAAATGTGTTGCTGCTGAAATTTCCTACGTGTGAAAAGAAGAGCCTCCAAAGTCATCGAACCAATCAAATGAGGAGAGAGAAAATGTGTGAGGATGAGATGGGTGAAAATGTCCTCCAACGTTGACCAATTTATATCCATCAATGAGGGTGTGTGACACAACTGCTGGGGCACAAAACCTTAAGGCCGACCTGCACATATTTTGAATAAATTCAAAATAAATGTTCTGCTCATCGGATCAAGATGATCTTTAGATTGATCTTGCACCTCTCTAAAAGAGGAGTCCAATAAAAATATTAGCATCTTCATCTGAGCATCACAACATGGAGTTTGGACCTAGTTGTCCAAAATTAACACTATGTAATTATGTATTTATGTAAAGAAGAAGGCAAAGATAATAAAATGTAGATTTGTTGTACTTGCTTCATGGGTTTCATGAGAAAGATTTTATTATAGGTTAGATAGACTTCTTCTTGATGTCTATTAGGTTTTTGTCTTCTAGGAATAAATATAATTAGGTGTCATATGTGTGAAGAATCCAGTCTAAATGCCCCAAGATCTTGTCCAAGAATCCATGAAAGAATGGCCAAAATTCAGCCCTCCAACCACGCTGAAAGAGAAGCTCATATGATGTGTTGTAGTTGGCCTATTTGTTGGGAGGAAGTCGGCCTACAACTTGGTGTAGGGTCGGACTAAAGTCACGTCAAAGAACACTATATATACTGTAAATTTTTGTAGATGTTCTATGCTTGGAGCAACTTTACTTCTTTCACAGCAATCATACAAATAGTTAAGTAAAATGCAGATAGAACATATAAGTGGATCTTATAGAAGACAAATCAGAAACAGGAAAAATGTGGTGGTGCGTTACGGAGGTCAACAGGATGCTTCAACCAGCAAAGTCTCCTTGGTCAGCCAACCCAGAATGTGTCACAACAGTCCTCCAATCAACAAACGAGTCAACCCAAGTCAACTCCAAAAAAGTCAACGATGTCTGAAAAAGTCAACGGTCTTTGACAAGCTAAAAATCAACAACGACGACCAAATTAGTCAACCCTTTGTACCTGATTTCTGTACCAAATAAATGCAAACCTTCAAATCCAGACTGCTAGGTACTGACCCAATTGGACCATGCGTTGACCAAAGTCACTTATTGGTCAAACTGCAACCCCCGGCTGGGAAGAAATGATCCCTTGACCTTCGACCATACTGGCTGTCCTTCCTTCTCAACCCCTTCACCGTATTAAGAAATTTGAACTGATCCTCAAAGACTTACATTCAATCAGATGAGAGAAGATGTGATGAGTTGTGTTGTGATGAAATGCTCTCCAACTTTGCCTGTATTTATATCCATCATTGGGGTGTGTGACATCTGTTGGGGGTGTGAAACCTTAAGGCCGACCTGCACATATAATTTATTATAAATAATAAATTCAAAATAAATGTTCTGCTCATCGGATTAAGATATATTTTATATGGATTTTACACCTCTCCGAAAGAGGAATCCAACAAAAATATTAACCACTTAATCTGAGCATCACAACATGGAATTTGGACCTAGTTGTCCAAATTTAACACTCCCTCTCAACTAGGGAGAACTCCATCCATCAGTGCAATCAAACATCGTGCGTCATCCCGCCGTAACTTGCTTTGCTGGCCTCTTTATTTCGGAACAGAAGTGGGTCAGTCACAAAGACATCATCCCCCGACTGACATAATCAGTCCAGAGGTTCAAAACCTCTATCAAACTCATGAAGAGTATCCAACCAACCCAAAGTTGGTTCATCTGACCCGAAGTCAGGCAGAGGTCCCAGACCTCACTAATCTTGATCCCAGATCAAGTGGTTGGACCGTGCCATCCTAGATAGAGAGTACGGCAATCTCTGATGCGTCCATCAGTCTTTGCTAATAGTCTCTAGCTTTTCCCACCTCATTGGCCAAATGAAAGGTACTTCCCATGAGCCCTGAACTCAATGGGTAGGATGCATACGGGGCACAGATAAATGAGAGGCGAACCAGCTCAATAATCACAAGGGTGGGGCAGAAGCATTATGAGTGCTTATAGCTCCGAGAAGCTATCCCCAAAGCCCCCCAGAGCTCCCAGAGCTCATCGTCCAACGGGACCCACATCATAGGGTCTTTCCACGACACCAAGACTCTCACGGAAGGTTAGGAACTTGACCTTCCCCAGGGGCTTAGTGAGAATATCCGCGACCTGCTCATCAGTTCCTATATGATCGAGCCTTACGGCGCCTCGCTGTACCATATCCCGGATAAAGTGGTACCTGATATCAATATGCTTGGATCGGTCGTGGAACACGGGATTCTCGATCCTCTGAGTCTCAGGTGTACGAGTATCACGGTGGTATCTAACTGTCATCATTGACTCACTAAGAAACACTTCACCAACGCTACAACGAGCCATACAAACGGCAATGCAATAGCCGGCCTCGCGGTGCTCAAAGCCACCGACTCCTTGCTCATCCATGAGATCGAGCGAACCAAGATGGCAACATCCGTCTTTCTTACGATCCACCACACGCGGCCAATCGGCATCGGTATATCCACCGGAGTATCACTCTAATGGTGTATCTTAACCCATGATTTATGTTCTTACGAAGATATCCCCGGAAAGATTCCAGCTTGACGATGAAAGTGATGAGCTCAACCATCTGTTGACTCAAAGTGTTCACTGCAAAACATATGTCCGGACGGGTGTTCACTAAGAACATCAAAGCTCCTATGAGTTGACGATACTCGGTAGGATTGGCCAAGATAGGCCCAGCAGCGCTGCCACTCAACTTCTTAAAGTTGAGTTCCATCGGTGTCGACACGGACTTACAGTCCACCATCCCAAATCTTTCCCGAAGCTTCACAATATATTTTCCTTGAGAAAGGAAAATCTCTCCAGGTCTCTGCCAGACCTCCAGGCCTAGGAAATAGTGCATCAGTCCTAGGTCTTTCATCTCGACTTCAATGACGGTTATGTTATGAATTTGATGAATGAGAGGAATTGGCCCTGTCGAAGGAGTCGTCCTATCGGCACTAGAATGAGAGGCTTCCCCTTCACAACCTTGAAGTAAAGGTTCGGATCAGCATTACTTCGAGTGAAGCCCAGCTTCTTCAAGTAACTATCCATCCTCTCGTACCAAGCTCTGGGTGCTTGCTTTAACCCATAGAGGGCTTTCTTCAACCTGCAGACATGAGTGTCTCGATCCTGAACTTCAAATCCCAGAGGTTGTTCCACATACACCTCTTCCTTTATTACACCATGCAGAAAAGCGGTCTTGACATCCATCTGATGAAGACTCCATCCTTGCGTAGCAGCAAGGGCTATGATTGATCGAATGGTGGTATATCGTGCCACAGGTGCAAATATGTCATCATAGTCTATTCCTTCCTTTTGAAAGAAGCCACGGGCAACAAATCTTGCCTTGAACTTTTCAGCACTCCCATCAGATCCATGTTTGATCTTGTAGAGCCATTTTGCGGTGACAACAGATTTGTCCTTCGGTCTCGGGACCACATCCCAGACATCATTCTTCATTATGGACTCATATTCTTCGTGCATAGCATCCTTCCAAACTTGATGCTTTACGGCTTCCTCAAAAGTTCCAGGTTCAGATTGTACAATAGTACTCATGGCAGCTAGATACCCTTGGTATCTACACGGCTTCTTGCTTTCTCGGAATGTCCCCCTTGGGGCAGCATGACCCTCAGCATCTTCGAGGGTATCCCTGAGCCATGATGGTCTCTTTCCCAGTGAAGGAGATGGATCAATTGGGTCCATTGGTCCTTCAATATCAGGCATTGTCTCATCCTGCGGTTCTTCTTGATTTCCAGGCCTTTCTTCATGATTTTCTTCAGATCTTGGAAGATCTACTACTTTCTTCAGGGAAGCATCTTCGTCAAAAGTGACATCATGGCTTATCTCTACTTCCCTTTGACCCGGTACATAGACTCTATAGGCCTTAGAAGTCTCACTGTAGCCCTACATTCATACTATTGATAGCATCATTGCTTCTCTTTCTTCCGGCACATGAAAATGAACGAGGACATCCAAAATTAAAATGGTATCGGGTTTCTTACGAAGAAAACCTCTTCGAAATTTTAGTCGAAAGACGGATTTGAACATCGGTTTGAATGTTTACCCGCAGTGTTACGCTTCTCCCCACGAAGCTTGGTGAACCACCGGGTCACATAGCATGGCATGAAGCTTCTGTCGTCTGTTGCCGTTCAGCAACACCATTCTGCTCGGGAGTATATGCAGTGGTAGTCTCCCTCTTAATGCCAGCTTCTCTGCAGAAGTCTTTGAACTCATTTGACTCATATTCAATGCCATTGTCGGTCCTCAAAATCTTGATCTTCTTTCCGGTCATATTTTCCACAAAGGCTTTGAAGGTACGGAACCACATGAAAGCCTCATCCTTCTTCTTCAAGAAGTATATCCAGGTTTTGCGAGAGAAGTCATCAGTAAATGTCATATAGTAAGAACATCCCCCCAGGGATGTTACGGGCAACATACCAGATAGATCAGAATGGACCGGTTGCAATATATCAGATGTCTTTGTGACACTTGAGGGGAAAGGTCCCCTTGTATGTTTTCCTTCAGCACAGCCCTTACATACACCTTCATGATTATTTCCAAAGTCAGGCATCCCTGTCACCACCTTCCTTGCTTCGGGAAGGGCCTTGTAATGAAAGTGTCCAAATCTTCGGTGCCGTAGTTCGGTTTGTCGGATAGTATCACAAGTCATAGCTCCCAACGGACTCCCTCCAACCTGGTAGAGTGTACCAACTCTAAAACCAATTGAGATAGCTTCATTGAAGCTCTCCTTCCACATGAGCACCTTTCCATCAGAGAAAGTTACATTGAATCCTTGGTCTTCCATGGCAGATACAGACACAAGGTTCTTCTTCAATTTAGGTACATAGAGTACATCTTGCAAACGTAGGACTTGTCCTTGAGACAAGTGGAGGGTCACAGTCCCTGTCCCTTTCACGGGATATGTGGCATTATCCCCAAGGATAATTTCTAGATTAGTATCCATTTCAACCATGTCAGAGAGTGCTCCCTTAGATACGGTGGTCTAGGCACCCTCGATTAACGGGACATCATGGTGTCGAGGGCGGAGATGTAACGAGAGAAGGAAAACGGTCAGAATATACTCATTTCTTTTATCAACAACATTAGACTCCTCATACCTGGTATTTCTAGACCTTTTAGAAGGTTGATTGTTTCCACCAAAGTGAGCCTTCCTCTTTCCTTTGGATCTGTCATTTCTTCGATTCCTATTCCTTCGGTTGTTGTTGTTATCATCACTATCGGGAGAATCCTTCTTGAAGGGGCATTCTCTAGCATAGTGACCAGGCCTATGGCAAGTGAAACATTTACCCTTCTTCTCTTGAGTCCTCGTTCTTCCTTTGTCGTTAGAACCACCAGAGTTCTTCTTTCGGGAATGAGCACCATAGGCAGCATTTCTGTCATTATCGAATTCCTTCATCCTTGTTTCTTCTTGCATACATCTAGACAGAAGCTCATCAAAGTTAGGAATGGTATTATTGTTGAGAATGGTAGTTGTGAATACTTGCCATTCATATGGGAGTCCTCCAAGTGCGATGAGAACCATCTCACGATCAGCTATTGTCTCCCCAATAGCTAGCAGATTGTTCCTTGTTTCGGTCAATTTCAGGAAGAAAGTTTGAATAGACTCATCCCGACCCTTCTTCATATTCTTCAACTTGTTCTTGAGGAAAAGCACTTGGTTCACATTGTTTACCTTGAACATGAGGATCAATTTGTCATACATCTCCTTGGATGTGCCTAGTTCAGATATATAGGCAACCAGACTCTTATGTATGGATTCCCTGATCAGCAGCTTTGCTCTGATTTCTCCCTTCTTATACTTGTTTCTAACAGCAGCAGTAGCATTGGATGGAGGTTCTTGAATCTTACCCGTCACATGATCCAAGAGATCATGATCTTCCAATTTGAGGTCTAATATCATCTTCCAGGCATGGAAGTCATCCCTTCCAGTCAGCTTGTCATTCTCCTTGAATTCAAGACTAGTGGAACCCATTTCTTTCGGTGGTGATTGCTAAAGATAGAGTTTGTCTTCACCTCAGCTCCGATACCATGTAAATTTTTGTAGATGTTCTATGCTTGGAGCAACTTTACTTCTTTCACAGCAATCATACAAATAGTTAAGTAAAATGCAGATAGAACATATAAGTAGATCTTATAGAAGACAAATCAGAAACAGGAAAAATGTGGTGGTGCGTTACGGCGGTCAACAGGATGCTTCAACCAGCAAAGTCTCCTTGGTCAGCCAACCCAGAATGTGTCACAACAGTCCTCCAATCAGCAAACGAGTCAACCCAAGTCAACTCCAAAAAAGTCAACGTTGTCCTGAAAAAGTCAACGCAGGGCAGCAAGCTAAAAGTCAACACAGCAGCAGATTGGTCAACCCTTTGACCTCGATTTCTGTGCCAAATAGTACGGCCTTCCAAAATCGAACTTCGCACAAATTTTCAGCCCAATTGGACCATGCGTTGACCAAAGTCAACGCTGGTCAAACTTTCTGCAAAACCCTAGCTGCAGAAAATCGTCCTTCAGCTCAGCTGTACTGTTTTGTCCTTCTTCTCCTTCACACGTGTGGGCTGAACTCGTCCTCCAAGGAGCTCGTACTAAATCAGATGAGAGAAGAAGATGTGAGTTGAGTTGTTGTGAAATGCTCTCCAACTTTGCCTGTATTTATATCCATCATTGGGGCGTGTGACACATCTGCTGGGGGTGTGAAACCTTAAGGCCGACCTGCACATATAATTTATTATGAATAATAAATTCAAAATAAATGTTCTGCTCATCGGATTAAGACATATTATATATGGATTTTACACCTCTCCGAAAGAGGAATCCAACAAAAATATTAGCCTCTTAATCTGAGCATCATAACATGGAGTTTGGACCTAGTTGTCCAAATTTAACATATACCCTGCACCTGCGGCTTAATTAGACACAGAAAAATATGCGGATTACTCTGAAAAGTGTGGATTTTCTGAGGTCTTTACAGAGGATAAAAATTGCGGATTTCTAAAGGGATGTGAACAGGGTTTCAATACATGTTTATCACAGCAATGAATTGCAGATGGTGCATCACAAGTCTAGATATATATATATATATATATATATATATATATATATATATATATATATATATATATATATGCGAGTTAAGAGGTAATGTATGCTTATTTGTCCTGAGTGACATGACTATCACAATAAGTGCGGATTAGCAAGGAGTTAATTCGGATTTTCCTGAGTTAATAACAGCAGAACTGAAGTGTGACTTAGGTACACAAAATTAACTAACTCTGGTTTAAATACGAACTGAAGAAGAGATCACAATTCTGGTTTTGTGATGCAACTGAAGTGCGGTCAAATCTGAGAATAGAAGGAAGTTCCTATCTTCAGCATACAAAAAGACAGTAATATATCTCAGAGAATAACAAGGAAGAAGAAATGTTTTGATCATCGAAGAATTACGGAAAATAAAGTTAGAGATCGAACTCTCTAATATTGGTGCAGATCAGTGCAAGTTGGTGCAGAAATGAGTGATCAGCTTTGGAGGCAGATAAAGAAGTTGTGACAAGGTCTTGGAGATATTCATAGGTCAAGGGTCTGAGTCTTGGTCATGGTACTTGTCATTTGAAGATCTACAAGAAGAATTCCTTACGGGTTTTCCTCTCCAAGAGGGAGAGGTTTTGCCCAGGCTCGCAGAGCCTAACTTTGTGTCTTTTGTATTTTGGTAATTGGCTTGATGAAAGACTAAACAAGCTAAGTAAGAAAAGACATAAGTAACTCATGTAAGCTCACAAGTAATTATCAAGAAGAGAATTTGAATTAATCACCAGCCCTCCAAATTCTCAACAAAAATATCTTCCATATTTTCAAAATTACACTTAGATTTCTTGTTTTTCGCACAAATTTTCATTTATACTTTTTGTGAATGCCATATTGTAATACAATCTGAACTATTCAGTGTTCAATGAAAACTTTGATAAAACGTTCAATGAATCTAGATGGCATTACAAATTTTCTAATTTAGCATCAGTGCCGCTTATCATTGTTTAGTGATGGAAATTATTTGAGTTAACATGTTTGGTAAGATGTGCTTAATGTACCCCGGATGCGGGTGATTAGACGCGCCTTGCTGGAAGGCCACATGGCCTCTCCGTTGACATGAAGCTGGCCACACCACGAGGAGGCAACTACCTCAGGCGTGAGATCCATAAATAAGCTAGGTTGGTTTACAGCCTTATTCACTCCTGAGCATTCATTCTGGTGTACTAAGCATTCAATTCTGCCTGATCCGCATCGCAGCATTCACTGGCCTTTTATGGGCAACGGTGTCGTCTCCCTCCCGCATTCTTCTTGCGCCTCCCTCCGTCTCTCTCTCAAGCTTGTTCTGCAAGCTCCTGTCTTGGCTCTGCTTATCCCAACTGTACTTCTACCCTTCACGCTGTCGTCCATTAGCCCATTGCTCATCCATTTCACGTTGCTGCTCATCCGTCCTCCGCTCATCTGCCTCCCTCCGCACATTTTGTCCCTCCTATGCATCCCCAATATTCCACTGAAATCATGCCTTGCCGCCATTGTATGTGTTGCCGCAAGAGAGGTGGTAGAGGTTCTCCCTCTCGCCCTCCAATTTCGGTCATGGCGAAGCGCACTTTTGCATTCTCAATGGCCTTGGACGCACCAGAGGTCACTGACCCCGAGCTCCTTTCAATCCATCTCTCAATTCGAATTCTGAAGACTCAACAAAGCAATTTTGGCTCTGGTTCTAGGAAGAGGCTGAGAAAATCCACTCTCCCTCACTCATCCTCCCCAATGCCTAAGAAATGGTGGCCCTCCTTGTCAAAAGCATGGAGGAAACCTCTAACAGTGGGGGTAGCAACTCTGCTGAAGGCACCAAGCAACCTGACAATGCAGAAGACATAGGCGCTCGCTCCACCTCCACGCCGGAGCTGGCTCCTCGGCTCTCCAAGAAGGAGGAAACCCTCTCTGATTATGGGTGCTACATCGTGGAAGAACCTCCTCGTATGCAGCACCAGGACGCAAAGGACCAGCATCAATAGCACCATGGCTCCTCTTTCTCCAGTATTTTCAAGCCTTGCTATAGTTTCTATGCTTACTTTTCTTATGCACAGCAAAGTTAGTTTTTTGGATATTCTGTTAATAGCTGGTTTCCCATTAGGGGCGGCTCCTTCTATGTTTTATAGAGCTCTCTATGGGCTGGTTTCCCCCCAAGGGGCAGCCCCATTTTTTAATTTTTTAATTATCTCTTTCCGACCGGGGTTGGCTAATTCAGCAACCCCGGTCAGAAGCATGAATGTACTATTTTTGTACCATATAACATAAATTAGTCTTATTCAGAGCAAAAAATATATATATATAAAATTATAAATAAATAAAAAATAAAAAAATATGTGTTTAATGTTTAGACTTGAAATTGAAATTTATATTAATGTCCACAAAAAACCAAACTGGTTCCCAGAGACCTCAAGAACCTGAGAATTGGATCAATATTATACTTAACAGAGATCATAACAGGATACTATTAGTTAATAAAAACTGCCTCTGCAAAGCTGTCCTTAATGACCATGGGTTTCATATTTTTAAACTCTTACTCATATTTCTATAACGCTGAACTGAATGCACACTGCATTTCCGGGGCTTTGTATATTTCTCAAACACTGTAGATTGCTTTATTAAGTATTTCTTTTTTCAATTTGAAAATCATTTCAAACTATCCAATATAATGGGTTATGTAATATAATGGGCTACAATTTCTTATTTCTTGCTGTGGAGCTGCCTTCAACTGTTGTAGGGAGATTATAATTTTCTCCATGAATCTGGAGAGTTTTCATCTTTTGGCTCTTCGGTTAGTTCCTATATTCTCAATGTGTAGTTATTTTATTAATTTCAGGGTGTTAAATTTGGACAACTAGGTCCAAACTCCATGTTATGATGCTCAGATTAAGAGGCTATTATTTTTGTTGGATTCCTCTTTGTGAGAGGTGTAAAATCCATATAAAATATGTCTTAATCCGATGAGCAGAACTTATATTTTGAATTTATTATTCTTAATAAATTATATGTGCAAGGTCGGCCAGTTTTGTAATGTAGGCTCACATGCCCAACAGATGTGTCACACACCCTCATTGATGGATATAAATACAGGAAAAGTTGGAGAGAATTTCATCACAACACAACACACATCTTCCACACTCATCTGAAATAGTACGAGCTACCTGGAGGACGAGTTTCAGCCACACGTGTGGAGAAGAGAGAGGACAGACCGTACGACTGAGCTGAAGTACGACTTTTCTGCTGCTAGGGTTTCGCAGAAAATTTGACCAGCGTTGACTTTGGTCAACGCATGGTCCAATCAAGCTGAAAACTTGTGGAAGGTTCGATTTTTGAAGGCCGTACTACCTGGCACAAAAATCGAGGTCAAAGGGTTGACCGTTTTGCTGCTGCGTTGACTTTTAGCTTGCTGCCCCTGCGTTGACTTTTTTCAGGACAGCGTTGACTTTTGTAGAGTTGACTTGGGTTGACTCATCTACTGATTGGAGGGCTGTTGTGACACATGCTGGGCTGGCTGACCAAAGGAGACTTTGCTGGTTGAAGCATCCTGTTGACCGCCGAAACGAACACACACATTTTCATTTTGATTTGTCTTGTAAGATCTACTTTTTATGTTCTATCGCATTTGCTTAACTACTTATGTAATTCTTTCGCCAGAAAAGTAGAAGTATATATAGAAACATCTACAAAACTTTTACACATATTCAGATGAAATTGAGGAACAAACTCTATCTTTAGCAATCATCACCGAAGAAATGGGTTCCACTAGTCTTGAATTCAAGGAGTATGACAAGCTGACTGGAAGTGATGACTTCCATGCCTGGAAGATGATATTAGACCTAAAATTGGAAGATCATGATCTCCTGGATCATGTGACAGGGAAGATTCAAGAACCTCCATCCAATGCCTCTGCTGCTGTTAGAAACAAGTATAAGAAGGGAGAAATCAGAGCAAAGCTGTTGATCAGGGAATCCATAAATAAGAGTCTGGTTGCCTACATATCTGAACTAGGCACATCCAAGGAGATGTATGACAAATTGATACTTATGTTCCAAGTAAACAATGTGAACCAAGTGCTTTTCCTCAAGAACAAGTTGAAGAATATGAAGAAGGGCTGAGATGAGTCTATTCAAACTTTCTTTATGAAGTTGACCGAAACCAGGAACAATCTGCTAGCTATTGGGGAGACAATAGCTGATCGTGAGATGGTTCTCACCGCACTTGGAGGACTTCCATATGAATGTCAAGTATTCACAACTACCATTCTCAACAATAATACCATTCCTAACTTTGATGAGCTTCTGTCTAGATGTATGCAAGAAGAAACAAGGATGAAGGAATTCGATAATGAAAGAAATGCCGCCTATGGTGCTCATTCCCGAAAGAAGAACTCTGGTGGTTCTAAGGACAAAGGAAGGACAAAGACTCAAGAGAAGAAGGGTAAATGTTTCACCTGCCATAGGCCTGGACACTATGCTAGAGAATGCCCCTTCAAGAAGGATTCTCCCGATGGTGACGACAACAACAACAACCGAAGGAATGGGAATCGAAGAAATGACAAATCCAAAGGAAAGAGGAAGACTCATTTTGGTAGAAACAATCAACCTTTTAAAAGGTCCAGAAATACGAGGTATGAGGAGTCTAATGTTGTTGATAAAAGAAATGAGTATATTCTTGTATCTGCTCTCTCAGCTGCATCTCCGCCCGACACTATGGATGTCTGGCTAATCGATAGTGGTGCCTCAAGACACATCACCGGATTCAAGGAAGCACTTTCCGACATGGTTGAAAGGGATACTAATCTAGAAATTATCCTTGGGGATAATGCCACTTATCCTGTGAAAGGGACAGGGACTGTGACCCTCCACTTGTCCCAAGGACAAGTCCTCCGTTTGCAAGATGTACTCTATGTACCTAAATTGAAGAAGATCCTTGTGTCTGTATCTGCCATGGAAGACAAAGGATTCAATGTAACTTTCTCTGATGGAAAGGTGCTCATGTGGAAGAAGAGCTTCAAGGAAGCTATCTCAATTGGTTTTAGAGTTGGTACACTCTACCAGGTTGGAGGGAGTCCGTTGGGAGCTATGACTTGTGAAACTATCCGACAAATCGAACTATGGCACCGAAGATTTGGACACCTTCATTACAAGGCCCTTCCCGAAGCAAGGAAGGTGGTGACAGGGATGCCTGACTTTGGAAATAATCATGAAGGTGTATGTAAGGGCTGTGCTGAAGAAAAACATACAAGGGGACCTTTCCCCCTCCAAGTATCCTGGTATGCGAATGTGCAACTGATCCCATTAAGTCTTTGGTATGTTTGCATAACATCACTGAGATAATTTGCTTACTATATGACATTCATTGATGACTTCTCCCGCAAAACCTGGATATACTTCTTGAAGAAGAAGGATGAGGCTTTCATGTGGTTTCGTACCTTCAAAGCCTTGGTGGAAAATATGACCGGAAAGAAGGTCAAGATTTTGAGGACTGACAATGGCACTGAATATGAGTCAAATGAGTTCAAAGACTTTTGCAGAGAAGCTGGCATTAAGAGGGAGACTACCACTGCATATACTCCTGAGCAGAATGGTGTTGCTGAACGCAAGAATAGGACTATTATGGAAGCTGCCCGTGCCATGCTATGTGACCAGGGTCTACCGAAGTTTCTGTGGGGAGAAGCTGCAAATACTGCTGTGTACATTCAAAACCGATGCCCTCATTCCGCTCTGGACTCCAAAACTCCCGAAGAGGTTTTCTCTGGTAAGAAACCTAATGTCTCACATTTTAGAATTTTTGGATGTCCTGTCTATTTTCATGTGCCGAAAGAAAAGAGAAGTAAGCTGGATGCTACTGGGAAGAAAGGAATGTTTGTGGGCTACGGTGAGACTTCTAAGGCATATAGAGTCTATGTACCTGGTCAAAGGGAAGTAGAGATAAGCCATGATGTCACTTTTGACGAAGATGCTTCCACCAGAAAGAAAGTATTAAATCTTATAGATACGGAAAATCATGAAAAATGCAAACCCCGGGACGAGACTATACCACGATATTGAAGGAGCCTTTGGACTATTGATGCCAACCAGTGATAAGGACATCATGGCTCGAGACACCCTCGAATGCGGGGGTCATCACGCCCACAAGGACATTAAGAAAAACGAAAGGTGTAGATACCAGGCATCTAGGCACCATGAGTACTATTCGCCCTTGATACGAACCTGGATTTTGAGGAAGCCATCGAGCATCAAGAGTACGGAAGGATGCTGTGCATGAAGAATATGAGTCTATTATGAAGAATGATGTACGGGATATTGTGACTAATGCAAACAAATCTGTTGTCAAGCTAAATGGCTCTCTGAAGATCAAACATGGATCGATGGTAGCATTTTGAAAAGTTTAAGAGCAAGGTTTGTTTGGGTATTTCTCTCAAAAAGGAAGAATTAATTGTGATGACATATTTGCACCTGTGGCATGATATACCACCATTTGATCAATCATAGCCCTTGTTGCTATGCAAGGATGGAGTCTTCATCAGATGGATGTCAAGACCGCTTTTCTGCATGGTGCAATAAAGGAAGAGGTGTATGTGGAACAACCTCTGGGATTTGAAGTTCAGGATCGAGACACTCATGTCTGCAGGTTGAAGAAAGCCCTCTATGGGCTAAAGCAAGCACCCAGAGCTTGGTACGAGAGGATGGATAGTTACTTGATGAAGCTGGGCTTCACTCGAAGCAATGCTGATCCAAACCTTTACTTCAAGGTTGTGGAAGGGAAGCCTCTCATTCTGGTGCTGTATGTGGACGACCTCTTCCTGACAGGTGATGACCCTCTCATTCATCAATGTAAGAGGGAGCTTGCTGTTGAGTTCGAGATGAAAGACCTAGGACTGATGCACTATTTCCTAGGCCTGGAGGTCTGGCAGAGACCTGGAGAGATTTTTCTTTCTCAAGGAAAATATATTGTGAAGCTTCTGGAAAGATTTGGGATGGTGGACTGTAAGTCCGTGTCGACACCGATGGAACTCAACTTTAAGAAGTTGAGTGGCAGCGCTGTTGGGCCTATCTTGGCCAATCCTACTGAGTATCGTCAACTCATAGGAGCTTTGATGTTCTTAGTGAACACCCGTCCGGACATATGTTTTGCAGTGAACACTTTGAGTCAACGGATGGTTGAGCCTCATCATTTTCACTGGGTTGGTGCCAAGAATCTTCTGAGATATCTTCGGGGCACGATAAACCATGGGCTGAGATACACTGCCGGGAGTGTGACACTCCGTGGATATACTGATGCCGATTGGGCTGGCAGTGTGGTGGATCGTAAGAGCACTTCGGGATGCTGCTTCAATCTTGGTTCTGCTTCGATCTCATGGATGAGCAGGAAGCAGAAGTCGGTGGCTTTGAGCACCGCTGAGGCCGAATACATTGCAGCAAGTATGGCCTGTTGTGAAGCAGTTTGGTTGCGAAAACTCTTTAGTGAGCTGTTTGGACATGTGCTAGGTACCACTGTGATACTCTGTGATAACCAGAGTGGGATTCGTATGACTGAGAATCCTGTGTTCCACGACCGATCCAAGCATATTGATATCAGGTACCACTTTATCCGGGATATGGTACAGCGAGGCGCCGTAAGGCTCGATCATATAGGAACTGATGAGCAGGTCGTGGATATTCTCACTAAGCCCCTGGGGAAGGTCAAGTTCCTAACCTTCCGTGAGAGTCTTGGTGTCGTGGAAAGACCCTATGATGTGGGTCCTGTTGGACGATGAGCTCTGGGAGCTCTGGGGGGCTTTGGGGATGGCTTCTCGGAGCTATAAGCACTCATAATGCTTCTGCCCCACCCTTGTGATTATTGAGCTGGTTCACCACTCATTTATCTGTGCCCCGTATGCATCCTACCCATTGAGTTCAGGGCTCATGGGAAGTACCTCTCATTTGGCCAATGAGGTGTGGAAAAGCTAGAGACTATTAGCAAAGACTGCTGGACGCATCAGAGATTGCCGTACTCTCTATCTAGGATGGCACGGTCCAACCACTTGATCTGGGATCAAGATTTGTGAGGTCTGGGACCTCTGGACTGACTATGTCAGTCGGGGGATGATGTCTTTGTGGCTGACCCACTTCTGTTCTGAAATAAAGAGGCCAGCAAAGCAAGTTACGGCGGGATGACGCACGATGTTTGATTGCACTGATGGATGGAGTTCTCCCTAGTTGAGAGGGAGTGTTAAATTTGGACAACTAGGTCCAAACTCCATGTTATGATGCTCAGATTAAGAGGCTATTATTTTTGTTGGATTCCTCTTTGTGAGAGGTGTAAAATCCATATAAAATATGTCTTAATCCGATGAGCAGAACTTATATTTTGAATTTATTATTCTTAATAAATTATATGTGCAAGGTCGGCCAGTTTTGTAATGTAGGCTCACATGCCCAGCGGATCACACACCCTCGATGATGGATATAAATCACAGGGAAAGGATTGGCGAGAATTTCATCCACCTTTAACACAAATCTTCCACTCCTTTGAAAATAATCCCAGGCTACCTGGAGGAATGATTCGACTACGTGGAGAAGAAGACGGTAAATGCAGGCCCCGAAATGCAATCGACTTTCTAACATGGAGTTTCATGATTTGACCAGTATTGACGGTGAATGTATGGTCCAATCAATTTAGCTTATTGAAGGGATTCGATTTTGAAGCCGTGCAACTGCATCGAGGTCAAAGGAATTGACATTCTTTGCTACGTTGACTTGCAACTTACTGCCCTGGTCGCTTTACGGTATTTGACTTTGTAGAGTTAACGGGATTGACTCATCTCTTGATTGGAGGCTGTTGTGACACGTCTTGGTGGTGACCAAGGAGACTTTCTTGGTTGAAGCATCTGTTGACGCTTGAAAGCAGACACACACATTTTTCCTGTTTCTGATTTGTCTTCTGTAAGATCTACTTTTATGTTCTATCTGCATTTTGCTTAACTACTTGTATGATTGTTGTAAGAAAAGTGAAATTGCTCCTAGCATAGAACATCTACAAAACTTTACATAGAAAATCATTTCAAACTATCCAATATAATGGGTTATGTAATATAATGGGCTACAATTTCTTATTTCTTGCTGTGGAGCTGCCTTCAACTGTTGTAGGGAGATTATAATTTTCTCCATGAATCTGGAGAGTTTTCATCTTTTGGCTCTTCGGTTAGTTCCTATATTCTCAATGTGTAGTTATTTTATTAATTTCAGGGGCTTCTTCCCCTCGTCTTCAGTGTCCACTTGGTAAGTAGAGAGTTCTTTACGCTTTTAGACTGCCTCGTCTACTTTCTCTTCCGATATTTTCCTGGGAGGACTTGGATATTTACTTGGGAGGAGTTGATTCAGTATTATCATATAAGTTATTGCCATTTGAAGTTTTTGTATGGGATTTTGGAGCAAAGGAGCAGTAGCTGTTTCAAAGATTTTCCATATTTGTGTCATAATGGGTGCCTCAGATTTGGATGGAGCCGGATATGTCTTTCCCGAGGGCCGAACACAAGGTTCAGTGGCACTTTCTTTACTGGATGTTGAGGATATGGACAGCTTCATCCTCGATATTTTGTGTCTTTAGGGTAAGATTTTTGAATTGGTTTCTCCCCGCAAAGGCCTGGTGAAGAAAGGGTTTTTAAATTGGTTTCTCCCACAAAATCCTGGTGAATGAAGGACATAAAATCCCAAAAGGCTCTGCGAAGAAAGGAGATAAATCTCAGTAGATGGTAACTTGCAACGAGGCATCATGTGGCATAGTTGTTATGAAGTTTCAGTGGTCTATTTCTTGCTAAGCTGCTAGTAGCATTTATTTACACAATTACATGAAACTGATTTGAAGGGGACTTATAATGCCCTATTTCAGGATGTTTGCGAAATGAGCAGGCTCTCTCTTCGTGCTTTCAATAGTGAAAAACAACACTGCTGTAAATGTGCAGATTTTATTAAATCTGAGAAAGAATTTTTGCTTGTAATAGATATGTAATTTTACATCGGTCCTCTTACTCCAGGCATAACCAAATGCTGGAATGGCAACTTTCCATCATCATGAAATAACTACTGAAGTAGAAGGTTACACTTCGTAATATAATTTTTTGAATGTTTTTTCAAATAATCTTTTATCCAATATTTATTCTACCCAAAATAACAGTTTTTATATTTAGTGAAATTGTTTCTCAAAATAATCTTCCCAAGCCTTTTTGTTCCTTTCGTGTAGTTTGCACCTTTGGGGCAATTGCTAGTTTCTATTATCAGTGTACTTTGCACCTTTGGTGCCATTGCTAGTTTCTATAACCAGTGTACTTTGCACCTTTGGGGCCATTGCTAGTTTCTATTACCTGTGTACTTTGCACCTTTGGGGCCATTGCTAGTTTCTATTAGTTATAATAAGGTGGCTTATAAATATGGTGGCCTACAATTTTGTAAGGCGGCAATTTGGTATTTATTGATAATTATAGAAGAAGAAGAAAAATCCAATTATAATTATGCCAAGTGATATATTATCCCGCTAAAGTAAACTACGTGCTTGTAATTACCATGGAATTGTAATCACCATGAAAGAAACTAAGTTTTTGAATGTCAAACTATAACCGAGGATCGTGCTGTCCATGGAGTTAAGTTCTAACATCACCGGCTCCGACTAAAATCCCTAGCTTTGGTTCGCATGGTTAAATTTTTTTAATCTCGATTGTTTATACGCAGCTGCAGGAATATAAACCCATCTCAGCTGATCAGATTCAAACCCAAAGAAATCCCATCACTGTTATTCAAATTCAAACATAACATGACCAGTGACAGGGGCAAACGTCCACATTGCTAACCAGACTTCAAGTCAACAAAAGAAGAAATATTGTTATTACCCAATTTTAAACTGAACGTTCTACTTAAACACCCTAGTTTAGAAACAAGACCAACATTATCATCGCCTGTCACTCGATTCAGAATTTAAGACGGAGCAGGAACAAACCCTACCCTAAGTTTGTCTTGCCAGAGTTAAAATGAATTTATAAAGTTCAATCACTGTTGGTTTGAATTTAACATTACTAGCTAGAATTAAAAAAATAAACCCACGAGAAATATTAAATTTTTTTAAATGTCCTACATAGGCATCAGAATTTATGACCTGTATACTGAAATTTCCATCCATGGAGACGTTTGACGAGCCCTCCGCCATATATTGCAGATAATCTACCGATTCCATCCCTCCTTCCATCATCATCTGCTTTTCCTTGTGGTCCAAATCTGCTGCAATGCTCGCGAGATCAAACTCCGAAAAAAACGGCCCTTGCAACACAGTGTTGACGCAATGGACTGCGCAGAGCTTGGATTCCTGTACCTCGTGGTACAGCAATCCTCCATTGGTAATTTCCTGTGTAGCCATGTGCGTGGTAATGGGAATTTCCTGTGTGGCCATGTGCGTAGTAATGGGAGTTGAAGGTGGTTTCGACTCTTCGCTGTCTGAAACCCTAGCTGCTTCTCTATGTTATAGCTGCCACATATTCTTTACTTTGCTTGCAGTGGACTCCAGAGTGCGAAACGTTCTCACCATCATTTATGATCAGAAGGGGACAGGACGAATATATATATATATATATATATGTGTGGTATTAAAATATCAAAATTATTCCGGGGAAGGTGGAGGGTCACAAGTATTAAAAAATCATATATTTTAATAATATATTATTGAGTTTTTTATTTTTAATAAGGTAATGAAATAAATTTTAATAATATTGTTTACTAGCAATGGCCTTCTAAAGGTATGGGATACGGTTGTTAAATTGAAAAAAAGTTGTAGTTTGGTTTTATAATCATGTAAATATATTGATATTTTAAATTTTATTGTGTTGTTTTTTTAAGAGGTGTGTGTTTTAATTTTGTAATTTTTTGGAGTTTGGAATTCAAAAAATTAACAAAAATACCATGTTCTATATTGCAAAGCAATATCAAGAAGAGACAATTTCAGTATCATATTCTATATTGCAAAGCAACATTGAGAAGAGATAATTTCACTATCGACCATGTAATAATTTTCATATTACAATGTGTTTTCTAAAATGGGTGTATATTTTTTAGCATCATCAACTTGACAAAGAGCCACAATTTTCCTCTAAGTTTTCTTAAGAAAACCAGTGCTACTTTGCAACAAGAGGATTGCTTCGAAAAAAAATTATCATATTCTTGGATGACCATGTAATAATCTCCACATTACAATTTGTCTTCTAAAATAGCTATATATTTTTTAGCATCATCAACTTGAAAAAGAGCCACAATTTCCCCCTAAGTTTTCCTAAGAAAACCAAGGCTACTTTTGAGTTTTCCTAGGAAAACCAAGGCTACTTTGCAACAACTGGACTACTTTGAAAAAAAGCTAAGGAAGGCTACTTGGCAAATAGTCGAACAAAGAAAAAAATGCAGCAGGCATTAGTAAAACATATGTAGAGCCAACATGCGCTCAAAAGTTGCCATTTTGTTGGCCCTAAATGCAACAAGCCCTTAGTTCTCTAACCAAAATAGTTGCAAGAAGTTCCATATGCCTTGCACGTTGATTCACATTTATAACAAAACGGGTAGCCACACCTGAAACACCACCCACAATACTATGTATCAATTCACTTTATGCTTCACTTGCATAAACAATCCCCCTTCAATTTCATGCAATGAACAAAAAATGGAATGACAATTTCACTAAAATGATAATAATTTTACATATTGGGTATTTAATTAGAGATATATAAATAATAAATCATTTAGGTTTTTCCTTTACATTTTAGTAATCAAATTATTGTTTAAAATGAAACATCTTATATTACCAATTGCAAACAACTAAATTTCATAATTATTAACTACTTTGAAATTTAACTCCTTCGTAAACCTAAATTTAAATTATTATTGTTATTAATAAAAACACTTGATTGTTAGGTTTCTCAAGTGCAACAAATAAGTTAACTTAGGATGAGGATTATTGTAACTTATTTTTACCCTTAAAATAATTTGTAAATTTCCTTTTATTTTCAAAAGCAAAAAAAGAAAAAAATAATAATAATAATAATAGAAAAATCAAAATAAGAAAAAGGATGAAAAATCAAAAGAAAGAAATAAAAATAAAAAGGAAAATAAAATATTTTCACCTTTAGAATAAGTGAGCACATTCAAATGGCGTCATGTTGTATAAGTCTTATTTGACAAATATTTATTTTTTTAAATAAATATTGTAAATAAATGTGATATGATTGTCGCTCGCCAAGAATTAACAGTCATGCAACTTTCAACGGCTACGATGGCGCGCTCTCATCAACGGTGATAAATAGATTGTGGGACCCCGTGCATTCCCAACATTTAATAGAGGAGGGGGGGGTCCACAAAGTGGATTCCCCCAATCTCGTTTTTTGTACGTGTCCACTTCTCATGCATTATGAGACCCCCTTGACTTGAAACCACAAACTGCCACCACCACCCCCCTCCCCCCGCAAACCGCTTATCCTCTCTGACATTATTCCCGTCATTCTCACCCTCCGCCAACCTTTTGCCATGTTTAGTCATGGCCATCTCTCTCGCCAAATTTATCAGATGACCGTTACATCATTTATTTATCCTGCCAACGTTCAAATACATTAAATCTCCCGCGCCATTAATGGTTAATCCAACAAAAATTCGTTATGACCGCCATGATAAAGTTGTTATCCCTGCAAAACTAAATTTTTTTACCATTCCACCTACAATGAGAGCCTCCAAAATAGTATAAGAGAGAATTCGAGCAGCCAACAGCTTCCAATCATCATCACTCCCAAGTAAATTTTTGATTGCTCTCAGTAATTTTTATTTTTTCCTAAATGGCCACCCATAAAGGAAAATCTAAAGTATCTGTAGACAAACCCATGTTACCCCCTATAATAAATTTAGATGAATTGCCCCTTGTCCACACCCATTACAAGATTTCTGAAACCAATTGTGAATTCAACTTGTACGAGCTTCACAATTGGGCATTTCAGAAGTATAAGGAAGCCAGTGACAAATTCTCTTTCTTGGAATCGTTACTTCCTCAATTTTGTTTCCCTCAGACATGCCATTTTCCATAATTTTTCTCCTAGTGTGGAGCATGATACCTTCATAGTCAAAGAGTTGTAATCACCCAAAACAATGAGATTTTGTTTTCCATAACCTCTAAGTCAATTTGTCAGGCCTTGTAGTTAGACCCTCAAGACTCCCTTCACCCTTTTTCTATAGATGCCCTTATGGAAATTTACGAGAAGCTTTCTTTTTTAGAGAGGGCACATATTTTTGAATCTTCTTAACATAAAATTTTGAATTGCCCAGGACAAACCCACCTTATCATTCTACAATGTTTCTTGAGATATCTAGGCAGGTTATTTCCATGGTCTCTTATCTGTTAGGATATCCAAATGATCAGTGGGTAGATGAGGTTATTTTAGGGTTCTTATTAGTGTTTTCATCTAGTAAGAAGCCCTCAATTATGTTCAATAACAATCAGTTTCTGTTGGATATAATTCATGACCAGTCCTTAAAGTTCAGTGTTGAAGGATCATTCAAGCACCAGTCGATTTTGGTTTACTTGTTTCTGTATCATCAATCAGAAAGGTTCAAGTTTCCTCTACAGAAGTTAGATATTGAAGGAAAACCACAGTGAGTGATTCATTAGACCTCATTAGTGAGGAAAACTTCTGAATATTTCTCTTTCAGTGATTTTGTTAATCAATTTTTGTATATGGCAAATTGTATGTTAAGTAGTGATGCAGTTCCCAAAGTTTCTACACATATCAAAAGAATTATACACTTGAGCGAGAAGTCTAAAGTTGGAGACTGGTATTTATACCAGAATTTTACCGAAATCATAATCTATGGTTGTGAGCTTCCACCTTAAAAACTATCAGTATTCCTCCCCATGAGAATTTTTGCATTAAAATATATTAAACAAATGATGAACATGGATGATGTTCATTTTGTTTCCAGGAAGTGAAAAGACCAATTTAAACTAAAGGCACATGTTGGCCCATTCATAGTCAACACTAGAGCTGCAAAAAATAAGTTAATGATTTGTTAAATCAAATGAAGTTTAGATTTAGTTTCACCTGGTCATATGGGAATAATATCATCAATGAGAGTTTGACAGAAGTCTACACCATATGTGCACAATGCAATGCCTTAAATTGAACATTATGCAAACAAAGAAGAATGGGAATAAAACACGTTGCAGGAAGTTGAGGAGCATGTTTCCAGTCAAACAACATTGGAAAATCCTAGGCTGAAAGAGAAAGAATTGAAAATACCAAGAGAAAGCATATCCCCGATAGGATTAGAGTTGCAAAAGACATCATTCTAATTTTTTAAGAGAAGAAAGTCTATGAATGTTGCTGAAGAGTCATCAGAAGTTCAAACTTCTGAAGAGCCTACTACAATCATGCTTTCAGGAAAGTTTGCATTTTCATTACAACAAATTGAAGAAACCATAATGAGTTCTCCTTCTTCTCCTACTTATTTAGGACAACACGGCATTTTTGCAAAAATTTTAGAGATGAAGAAGAAAAATGAGGCATTAAAAACTTCAACATGTAAAGAGTTTTGGAAACAGTCTTCCACAACTCATACCAGATTACTTTCTGCCTTAGATAATGAAAGAGGATAGTTCCAGTTAGCATTTTTGGAACCAAAGGTCCATGTGCCTAAGACTGCTGAAGATTACAAAACTTATGTATTTCACTTGATACTAAACAGATACATCCTATAGATCAAATTGATCTTCACAAACAAGCTAGAGAAACGATATACACATCCTTGACAAGTTCTGCCATGGCAGCATCCAAGCTACAAGCATCTCTCAACAATATTCATTCTTAGTTGAAGCTAGAAATATGTCTTCTCTAGCTAAGGATACTAAGATTAAGGGGTTAGAAGATCTAGTTTTGAAATTAGGATTGGATCCTAAATATGTAAAGGCAGCTGAAGAAATAATTAAAAGCAGAAATGTAGACATTCAAGCATTGAGGATACAACTGAAATTACCAACAACCGAACACTTTCAAGCACAAGAAATAGGTCAGTTGGAGAAGGAAAAGGAAAACATGCTTCAAATGATTGTGGAACGGAATGTACAGATTCAAAATATGGAGGAAGAGACAGAGAAATTAATCAAAGAAATGGAACTTCGAATCAGCATTGGAGTAGGGACATCTACAACAGTAGTATCAACAATTAAAACACAGACTACCAGTTAGAATCCAGCAGAGCAATTGTCCAAAGAAATGGGAGACCTATCATTGAAATATATGGAGATTGAAAACCTCGGAGCTTATATGGAGAAGACCCAAGATAATAAAATAAAGGTTGATAATGCATATCTTGTTGAAATACAGAAAAACTTCAGATTAACCAAGCAGTTGGAAAAATATGAAGATGAATCATTGATAGCACAAACATTATCTGAAGCAAAAGAAAAAATATGGATTGATATAAATTCAACCATAACTGAACTCTGGACATATATTGAAATTATTTTTGAACAGGAGGAACTGGTGACAAGATAAAAGGCAGCCATTACAAAAATCAAAGAAGATTTAGATCATAAGGCAGGAGAAGCCACCGGAATGATCAAAGTATTGAATTCTAAAATAAAGGAAGAACTGGAAGAACTAGGAATTGAAGACGAGACTGATACAGTCCTCGAAGTAAGATGAGTTTTGACAAAAAGGAACTTAATGTTACAGTTAGAGAATAAATGTCAAAACTTAGATGTACAGGTAAAGAAATTCTATAGGAAATTTAATGTTTTACGCCATAAATGACTTCCACCTCTAAGAGATTCCAAGGGCCAATTGATTCCACTAGAAAATTACCAGCACATATTGCATGAGATAGCAACAGCATCAGATAAAACAAAGTTTTCAAAAGTCAAAGGGATCATTACTGGTAAAGCATTTATTTAAGGCCTAGAATATGATCTTTTTATCCAACATGAAATTTAACATTTGTTCATTACTATGCCGACTTTTGAGAAGTATACATAGGTGGATGAAGTGTATATAAGTAACAAATTTTTTTTATTCCAGATGATAAAAGATGGGATAAATTACTCAAACTCATCGAGTAAAACAGAATCCTGAATTCAACAACCAATTGCAGTGAAATATGGAGCAGACAACAAGATAACTGGAGCATAAAGCAAAGAATTCAGTTTGAAGCAACATCCATCAAATAACACCCTCAAATTATGTGTTTATTACTCAAAAGAAAATCTATTTTGTGTTATATTTTTGTAAAATACAAATCAGTTTTGGACATATTTTATTTTGTAAAAGAATTATTTCAGATCTAGATATTTTTTAATTACACTCTATAAGTATTTTGTAGTTTGAAGTAAGAAGGGTTGAACCCTTGTGATGATCCAGTGACACTATTGTACTAATATGAAGTTTTATGAAGATAATCAAAGGATTGTGACTTCATTCTTAACAACTTTTGTTCATGTGAGTCTTTCAAGTTATTCTTTTATGTTTTTCATAATATGTTTCTGCATATGTTCAAAATAACATAGGAGTTAGGGCAAGGCTAGATTGAATATCAATCTCCCTGAAAGACCTCTGCAAAGTTATAATAATTTTGGAGATTAATTAACTAAACTGTTTGTTTAAGTTAGTTCCTCTACATCTTTTAATTATTGTCTTTTGTCATCTTTTGAACATATATTGTTTAGCTGTAGATTTTATTTGCATGCATCAACTGTATTTGATTAATTAAATATTCAGTATGGATGTTTGATTATCACATATCTTCTTATCCTCCACTTTCAAACTCAACTAAAAATATTTATGTTGTTATGAATGAAAAGTATCCCTTTGAACTTCTCATAAATATTTAGATATTGCAAGTGTTAAAGGTTTAATACATTGGTCATCCAATTCAATTAAAACTCTTACTTAGATTCTTTGGCACAATTCCACAACCTAAAATTGTCTGCAAAGATACAACATCAGATTGGCATCGTGGTCGGGGAACGAAGTTTGAAGTTTTTTTCCTTGGGACAACGATAAGGCTTACCTATTGATGGTGAATAGGAGGTCAGCAAGCTAAAATCCTTCACCTGATGACTTCACATATTAAATATGGCTTCACGCAAGCATACGAAATCTCAATCACATCCTGATCTCTACTCTCCTTTATCGAATCTAGAGAGACTTGTGAGAATTGCATCTAGTAGATGTAGATTAGAAATTTCCACTTCTAATTCTACCCCTCTTCCACCTGAAGCAGTGTGACAAGATGAGCCCTATCAATCAACCTTAAACCATGTTGAATTATCAGATCTACCACCTAAATTTTTAGAACTCTTTTCTAAGGTAGCAGATCTTCAATATGCATTACTAGTTCATTTGCTTGAGTCTTTTGAGTTTCCTACTTTTCATTCTGAACCATATGATACTGAAGAATATCCCAAACTTTAATTACTTGAATTGAAACAAACTGATTTCATTCCCTTTGTCATACATACTCATTCTTCTATCTTTGTTAAACCTAAAGAGGAAATTAGTATTTATACTAATCCTCTAGCCTTTTAAGATCCTGAGGAAGTCATACCTGAAGTTCAAAAATTAGTTATTCATCCTCAGTTTTTCAAGAAGCCTAAAACTCCATTTCAATCATCTTCCAGTAAAGTTGTATCTCCTAAACACACGGTCTTACCATCACATCAAATGGTTGTATTTGTGGCAATTGTAACAACTCGGCATGCAGCATTAGTATTTCCACCAACAACCCAACTTCATGCTTTTCCTGATGGGTATTTGAAATGCTTACCCAATTTTAATGGAGAAACATGGCCATATTCAGAAGATCATTTGGTTGCATTCCTTGATTTTGTAGACAATATGAACATTAAACATGAGGATTGTTATACAAGGTTATTTGTTCAATCATTAGATGGAAATGTCAGAATATGGTTCAGGCAATTACAAGCGAATTCTATAAATTCATGGAATGAATTAATCAACATTTTTAAGAATCAGTGGGGAAATAAAAAGGATCATGTTTACTATTTGACATGATTTGAATACTTGAGAAGAAACATTAGTAAACCTATTATAAACTTTATTAAAAGATTTAATAAGATTTACAATAAGATGCCACCAGATTGTAAACCCCTAGTCACAACAACTAAAGTTAGATTTTCTAAAGAATTTGACGATGATTTTGTTGTAATGCTTAGAGAAATAAAGTTTGAAACCTTAGTAGATATGAAAACTAATGCAATTGAGATAGAGGCTAACAAGATAGCATCTAGTAAATTGAAAGAAAAAGCTGAAATAAAAATGAAAACTAGAGAGGAAAGTACTTCATCATCAAAGAATAAAGAAGAACACAAAATTGATGAAATAACCTCTTTACTAAGAATTTTGTCCAATCAAAATTCAAGAATGGAAACTCAGCCCATAGTAGCCCAACAGGTTGCAAATAGACCTCCAATTCAATATAGAAGACCTTTCCAACCTCAAATTTTACAAAGACCAAATATTGATCAACAAATTCAACCTCCATTAATGATTGATGATCACGATCCTTAAGAAGTTGTTCCAATTTTCACAAATGATATCAATTATTTTGAAGACCCATATTCTCAAAATTCCATTGTCCCTATTGGTCAGGATAAGTTTCTAGTCGAAATAAAGAGTCCTCTCAAGTTTCTAATTACCAAGCCTTTTATGAGTTTCTCATTGCTGAATTGAATAAGAGATATGACCTAAGACCTAGACAAGGACCTGGTAGGCCTGTAAAAAACATTACCTTTGATGAGCCTCGAGAGAAAGTTGTTGAAGCACCATCTACCCAACCAAAATCAATCATAAGACCACTCTTCTATAGAAAAATTTGTTCCAAAGATTTTTAATGTTGAAAGAGAATTAGAAAGGGTAAAAATTCCAATTCCCCTAGCTGAACTTTCAAGGAATCCAGGTTATAAACAACAATTCTCCAAAAGGATACAATATTCAAGTGTAGATGTTGAAGGAGAAGTAATTAGCCTACAAGATGAAAAGCCTTTAGTTGTTTTTAGGCCTAGCTCCGATATGATTGATGAATGTTTGCCTCCTTTCTATGTTACATTAAAATTTCATGATTTTCTTTTGTAAAACTACATGTTAGATTCTAGAGGCTTCCATAATCTGATGCCTAAAGTTATCATGGACCAAATTCAGTTACAAATTACCAGGCCATGTCATGATCTATATGCATTTGATTCAAATAAAGTATCTTGCTTGGGATTAATCAAAGATCTAGTTGTTACGCTTGCTCAAATTCTTGTTAAGAGGATAATATTGGATATAGTTGTAACAAACATCCCTCCCAAATTTGGTATGTTATTATCAAGATATTGTTATGATAAGCTTGGAGGAAGCTTACAGATGGATATGTCCTATGCTACAATCCCAGTTTATGTAGGTGAACATTTAAGGTTGTACATAGAAGTAAGATTCATAAATATCGTATGTAAAACTAGTCAAGCAATAAATCATCCTTTATATGCTATATGATATAGTTGTAACAGACATCCCTCCCAAATTTGGTATGTTATTATCAAGATCTTGTTGTACTAATCTTGGAGGAAGTTTACAGATGGATATGTCATATGCTACAATCCTAGTTTATGGAGGTGAACATATAAGGTTGTATAGAGAAGTAAGATTCATAAATATCGTCTTAAAAACTAGTCAAGCAATAAATCATCCTATATATTCTATAGATCAAGATTTTGGATGTTTTACTTTATCTTCAAGTGATATTTCTATTCCACGAACTATAATTAAATATACTATAAATATGCCTCATTTTTCAGACAGTGATGTTTGGAAGATGTATTTTGTTGGAGCATTTTCTAAATATGGAGATGGTGCGGGAATTGTACTCATTTCATCTGAAAAGAAAAATATTACACAATCCTTCAACCTAGATTTTGAAGCCACACATAATGTGACAGAATATGGAGCTTTAATTATAGGATTGGAATTAGCTAAAAATTGTAAGTACAAAACTTGGCAGTTTATGGTGATTCAGAATTGATTGTAAAGCAGATCAGAAATCTTTGTCAAACAAAACATCGTAGACTCGGAGCTTATATAAATGAAGTATGGTAATGTGAGGAAAAATATTTTCAAGCTTTTAATATCTTGGCAATCATAAGAGAAGATAATATCCATGTAGATTCCTTAGCAGTTTTTGCAAGTTCATTCAAAATATATGATCCTTTGCAATTACAATATCAAATTGAAGTAAAGTACATCCCTTCTATTCCAGATAATTTAAAACATTGGCAAGTCTTTGAAGATGATGAGTAGTTAAAGAATTTTTTTACACCCTATTGATAAATGTTCTGGTTTACATGTCGAAGAAGAAAACAATCATGAAATAAAATAAAATGAGGTTGACATATATGAACTTTAAAGAGAAAATTGTTGATCATGATATTATCCAGTTATCGAATAATCATATTCCAAAAGGATTAGTTACCCTTGAAAATTTGTTTGATCAAAATGATGTATCAAAATCTTCATTGTTGAATTCACAACAGGAAGATGTACAGGACTGTAATATTGGTACTGCAAAAGAAATCAGAAATGTGAAAATTTCAGCGAGTCTGCCTCAAAACATAAATGAAAAATATAACGATTTATTTAAAGAATACAGAGATGTATTTGCATGGTCATAAGAATAATTTAAAACTTATGACACAACTATTATTGAACATAAAATTCCTCTAAAACCAGGAGCTTAGCCATTTCAACAAAAATTAAGAAGGATCAATCTAGTCCTACTCCCTATTATTGAGAAAGAAGTAAGAAAATTGTTGGATTCCAAGATAATTGTTCCTTTGAGATATTCTGAGTGGATAGCTAACCTGGTACATGTTAGGAAGAAGAATGGAGAAACAACAATGTGTGTTGATTTTAGAAACTTGAACAAATTGTCCCTGAAAGACAATTATCCATTACCAAAAATGGATCAATTACTTCAAAGAGTATCAAGGTATAACAAGATTTCGATGTTAGATGGATTTTTTGGATACAACCAGATTTTAGTCAGTCAAGAAGACAAATAATAGACAACATTCACAACTTTGTGGGGTAATTTCATGTATGCCAAGATGCCATTTGGTCTAATCAATGTTGGAGCAACTTTTCAGTGGGTCATGGATCTAGCATTTTTTGGTAAGGTAAATAAATTAATAGTCATTCCTTCCTTCATTTCTACACCTTTCACCTTCTTCAAAGAGAGTGGGCATAGTGGATCTATGAGAAGATTTAGGATTCTCTGGTTTCCTTCTTTCCTGATAGGAAGTGCTGGGGCCTTCCTCATCACATCTTTTTCTTGGATCTTCTTTCTGCCTTCCCTCTTTCATTTGATAGACCTCTTTAGAGAGATCTTGCATTGATCTACAGAAATGAGTGGCAGAATTTTCTTTCTCCATGATAGATATCATCTATTTGCTTCTTCCTTAGATGAAAAAGATGAAGTGTCCACAAGCTGAGCCAAAGATCATGCTCTGATACCACTGTAATATCCCAAAAGGGAGAATGCAGTAATACTTGTGTAACCAGCTCCAAAAATAGAAGAAAAGATATATCAACGCCTTAGAAATAAGCCACTTCGAGGGGGCAACCTCTAATACATTACATAAATGAACAATTTTTTGATGATACAATTTACAAAACCTCATTTCTATATATAGGAGTCCATGGGGCCATAATGTAATCCTAGTGGGGCCACAATGTAATCGTAGCCGACCTAACAATAATAATTTAAGGGCACAATAATAACAATATGGGGGTTACAAGGGTACAATAATAACAATAAGGCAGTTACACTAACAACAATAAGGGACTATACTAGTAATATAGGGACCTAACATGCCCCTCTCCTTCAAAAAAGTGTTGTCCTCAACGCTTGAGTAGCTCTGGATTCTTCCGTATAAAATTCTCATCCTCCCATGTAGAATCTTCAATGGGTAATTTCTTCCACTTTATGAGATACTCTGAAATGATTGATTCCGTAGTCGTCTAGTTCTTCTTTTCCGTGACCGCTTTCCAGTTCCGCATGATTTTTCCTTCCTCATCAAGTTCGCAATATTGTCTAACCGAAGATTTTCATCATAACCTTCTTTAAGCATGAAACATGGAAAACTGGGTGCACTCGAGACGAAGCAGGAAGCTCCAATTTGTATGCCATAGTACCAATATTTTGCAACACATTGTAAGGACCATAGTACTTTGGAGATAGTTTATTATCCTTCTTAGCTTGCTTGAGGGACATTTGTTTGTATGGTTGTAGTGGTAAAAATACCCAGTCTCCTACATCAAAATTTCTCTCGCTGTGATGTTGATCTGCTTGTTGTTTCATTCGATTTTGTGCCAAATTTAGGTTATCCTTTAAGAGTTGGAGAACTTATTGTTGATGCTAGATGTGTTCTTCCACTGCTTGAACCTTAGAATTTTCTCTTAAAGATGATGTGATGGACGATGGATGATATCCATAAAGTGCCATAAATGGGGTCATTTTTGTCGCGTATGGAAGGAAGTGTTATACCACCATTCAAATATAACCACTTGACCCATTGTGTTTGTTTATCAAATACAAAACAACGAAGATATCCAAACATTTATTTACTTATTCAGTTTTGATTGGCCCATTGAGGATGATAAGATGAGATATGAGCTAATTGAGAGGCTCTAAGAAAATAACTCCATCCAAAAATATCCAAAGAAAATGGGATCTCTGTCGCTTTCAATAACCCTTGGGTTTCCATGTAGATTTTGAATTGTGTCCATAAATGTAGTAGCAATTGTACTTGCTTTAAATGGATGAGATAATGCACAAAAGTGTGCATACTTGGTAAGTCTATCAACTACCACCATGATGACACTGTTTTCTTCGGACTTAGGTAAACATGTGATAAAATCCATCGAAATCTCCTCCCAATGTTGACTTGGAGTGGATAAAGGTTGTAGAAGACCCGGGTCTTAATTGTCTCAACTTTATTCTGCTGGAAAATCAAACATTCCGCCATAAAATTTTGAATATCATATTTAAGGCCATCCCAAAAAAATTATTTCTTCACTCTGTGGTAAGTTTTTAAAAATCCTGAGTGTCCTCCTAAGGAGAAGTGTGCAATTCCAAAAGAATATTTTGTTTTAGTTTGGAATTCCTACAAAGATATAAGCGATATTTGTACCATAAGGAATCATTTTTCCAACTAAATGTATCAGATGTACTAGGATCTTGTTGCAACTTTTGAATGAGTGTCCACACTTCTTCATCCTTCTTCCATTCATCTGTTGATTTGGTTATCCAATCTGGTTGGATAATAGAAATGGCACAAAAAATTTCTTCCACCTCTTCATTCTTTCTTGAGAGTGCATTCGCAACAACATTTAGCTTCCCCCTTTTGTAGATTATTTCAAAGTCATAACCCAACATCTTTGTAACCCATTGTTGCTGCTCTTCTGAAGACATTCTTTGTTCCAAAAAGTGTTTAAGACTATCATGATCATTTTTTACCTTGAAGTGTCTTCCCATTGGGTGAATTCACCATTTCATTAGTGCATGCAGTATTGCTAACATTTCATTCTCATAAATAGGTTTCTGTATATTCTTTCCTTTGATTGAACGACTTTCAAAAGCACTGGGTCTTCCTTCTTTCATTAAAATAACTCCAATTCCATTTCTTGAGGCATCACATTCCACAATAAAGGTTTTTGTGAAGTCTGGCGTAGCTAAGACTGGTGCAAGGCACATTGCCTCTTTAAGATGTTCAAAGGCCTTATTTGCTTCAAGAGTTCATGAAAATGCATCTTTTTTCAATAATTTTGTTAGAGGTGATGCTATTCTCTCATAATTCTTAACAAAATTGCGATAATACCCCGTTAAACCGAGAAATCCGCACAACTACTTTGTGGTTGTGGGGACTTTCCATTCCTTAATGGCTTTAATTTTGTTAGGGTCTACCTTAACACCCTCATGAGATACAATATGACCCATATATTCCACCTCTTGTACTCCAAAGAAACATTTGGATGTTTTTGCATATAATTTTTTCTCCTCCAATAGTTTGAGCACTCTGTCAACTTGTTCAACATGATCCTTCCAAGGCCTATTGTAGATTAGTATGTCATCAAAAAACACTAGCACAAATTTTGTAAGGAAGGGTTTGAAAATGGAATTCATCAACCCTTGAAATGTAGAAGGTAATAAGGTTATACATGACTATGTCCATAACTATACCCTCATGAGTTTGAAATTATGTTTTTGGAATATCCTCAGTCTTCATTCTAATTTGATGATATCCTGAATGAAGATCCATCTTGGTAAAATAAATTGCTCCATGTAATTCATCAATCACAGGAATGGGAAATTTATCTTTAATGGTGAGCTTATTGAACTCCGTATAATCTAGAAACATGCGCCATGATCCATCTTTCTTGTGTACCAATACTACAGGAGCAGAGAAAGAACTTTGACTAGGTTTAATTATACTCGCCTCTAACATTTCTACAATCATACGTTCAATTTCGATCTTTTGGACATAAGGAGGATATTTGTAAGGCCTGATGTTTGGATGAACACTTCCTTGAATTAAATGAGTAGCATGATCATGATCACGAATAGGTCGGAGTCCTTTGGGAGTTTCAAACACCTTGGAATGATTTTCCAATACTTTTTGGAGATCTAGAGAAATAGATGAATTTGATGTTGAACTTCTAGTGAGCATTATTGTGCAATTATGTCTCGTTGTTATTTATTCAGAAGATTTATCTCATGACATTAGAGCTTATTATCTTTCCTAGATTCCCTGCGATACCCCGTAATTCGATTTCCTTTCCTTTCGAAAAAAATTTCAAGAAAATTTCTTGAAAATTAAAAGCTACCGTCCCCAAAGATTGTAACCATTGTACTCCTAGTACAACATCAGCACCTCCCATTGGGATGGAAAGCATTGGACTATTCAATACATATTCCCCCACGGCTAGCTTGATATTATGGCATTTTCCAGAGCAATTTATAGTTCCTCCATTTGCAACCATCACTTGACATTCTGGTGCTGGGTATAGGAAACACCAATTTTCGTCTTACAATGAATAAAATTATTGGTACTACCTGAATCAATCAACACTATTACCTTTTTCTTCTTGATATGTCCTTCTATCTTGAGAGTTTGAGGAGTGGTAATTCCTGCCAGTGCATTACACGATATGGTCGGATTCATTTCTTCCCCTTCTATGGCCGGTTCCTGGTGTATATCCTCTTCTTGTTCATTTTCTTCTTCCTCTTCACAATTTATGTAAAATAATTTCTTCTCAGCACACTTATGACCTTTAGTGTATTTGCTATCACAACTGTAGCAAAGCCCTTTTGCTCTTTTTTCTTCCAATTGTTGTGGTGTCAACCTTGTAGGTTGTGGAAATCTAGGCGTAGCAACACTTCCTTCTTTTAGAATTGAGTGGTAGGCTTCCTTGTCGCCATAATTTTACATTCAATTTTTCTTGCCCACTCCGAATGCCTTCTCCAATGAATCAAAGTTCCCAAACGCGAACTTGATGTTGGATGTTATCCTTTAAAGTGCCTATGAAGAGATCAATCCCGTGTTCCTCTAGAAAATCGCCACTTTATATTCATCTTTGGAAGTCCTCAATGTGCCCCCCATTAAGCCCTTTGTTTGGTAATGTCATCTGCTGGGCATGTGTTGTTTTTTGTATCCTCATAATATGCTATCATTTCCTCCGTAAAACACCAAGGATAAATTTACGGAGAAAAGCCATCAATACCCATACAAATGTATTTTGTTCTAAATGTAAAGTTGCAGTCATGTACTTTTTGTGTGTTTTGGTACGTTACGGAGATCAGAATATTGCTCCATTTGTAGTATCCATGTTACAGATCCTTCAATGAAACTTCCATCTCCATTTTTGGAATATGGTGGTTCTTCCCGCCAACATTAGAGTTTGTGAAATCATGATTAACATTTATTTTGTTCTCATCATGAGTTTCTTCTACTATCTTTTCACCATTATGAAACATTTCTTGTATCAACTTTGTCAAACTTTCCATGTATGCTTTTAGATCATTCTTCATGTTTTCCATATTGTCTTTCATGTCATCCATCTCAGCTTCCATGCCATCCATCTTAGCTTCCACGCCTTTCTTCAAAACTTCCATTTCATTTTTTGTTGCTCTTTGCGAGAGCGAAATTTGATGCACTTGCTCTTGTAATTTTGATAGATCATGTTGCAATTCTTCATCTTCATGAGTCATAGTAGAGCCTTCTAAAGGCTTAATGGGTGTTGAATTATTTTTACGGGGCATCTTTTAGAACCCAATACTGATATCTATTCTACAATATGCCCTTGGAATCAATTCAAATTGATTCTTCAAACAATACTTATGCAATTCGGGAAAAAAATACACACCTTTTTCTTGCTTTTGAGGAGCTCGATATTGAAATTGGATTATCTCTATGATTGCATCACTTCAATATTTAAATTTTGGTACTGACGTAGCCCTCTGAATTCTCTTTCGAATGCCACAAGTCTGACTTGATTTGGATTCTCCAAGACAAAGTTGTGTCCAATCTCCCACAATGACCTAATTATGGACTGGTTCAGTAGAGCAAACTTGTACGACTTGTCACGTGTCATTGTTTCGTCCTTCAGCTCTGAAATTGATAGCCAAGAAACTACAGTCCATGTACTTGCGACCAATTTTTACGGCAATCCAATCCGATGCTCAGAGAGACAGTTACGAATCTTTTCCCACGATCACCTCTTTGAGATGAAATTCGGGAGCCTGAAAAAGCACTACCTTCCACATATCATATCTCTGAAAATATTGCGAACCAAGATCTAAATTTTTTTGACGAGTTTCCTCAGGATTTCGGCTTCGCACCCTAAAAATTTCAGATTCTGAACCTTCGTAGAAAAAAAAGTTGTAGTGAAAATGCCACGATGACATGTTTAGAGCAGCGAAACCCTAGAATCCAAAGCTTTGATACCAAATGTTGTGTAACCAGCTCCAAAAATAGAAGAAAAGAGATATCAACACCTTAGAAATAAGCCACTTCGAGGGGGAAACCTCCAATACATTACATAAATGAACAATTCTTGGTGATACAATTTACAAAACCTCCTTTCTATATATAGGAGTCCATATGTCCTAGTAATGTAATCCTGGACCTAATAATTTAAGGGCACAATAATAACAATATGGGGGTTACAAGGGTACAATAATAACAATAAGGGGGTTACACTAATAACAATAAGGGACTATACTAGTAATATAGGGACCCAACACCTTCCTCATCACATCTTCTTCTTGGATCTTCTTCTGCCTGTGAGATCTTGCATAATCTGCATGAAGGCAGAGCAGCAGGTGCCACCTCTCCATGATAGATCTCATCTATTTGCCACCTTGATGCAAAAGATGAAGTGTCCACAAGAGAGCCAAAGATCATGCTCCGATACTGCTCATAATATCCCAAAAGGGAGAATGCATTAATAGTTCACACAATATAAGAACTTATAGCAAGATAAACAATAAAATTTAAGACAACGTGAATTTATAGAGAATTGAACCATTTTATTATATTGGGATGATTAGATTGCAGTACAAAATACAGGATTCCAAAAAAGATGAGCTTTATCACCTTTGAAAACATGTGTAGCAATTACAACGTGTTGGAGAGGCTTTGTAGCAAATCTTGGCGTTATCCTTGATGGAATATATAAACATATGAGTTGCATGAAAAGGAAATGTAAATATACTCAAAGCTAGAGATGATGCTAATATTCAGAATCGGCCAATGTGATGGATTCCCAAGATTACCCAAAAAGGATTTTCCAAATATGCAAATTTGGAAAATCACCTCCCTAAGATTTGATCCTTGATATCTTTGAGAAATACTGATGCTGAGCTAGATCTAAAAAATAGATGGCTGAATGATGATATCGAACAAATCTATAATTGAAGGGTTGATCCTTCTTCCCAGATCTATGAGCTAGAAGCTCTAGACTAGCTCTCAATCACTCAATGATGATTGCGATTTGACTGCCCAAACAAGCGCTCTAAAATTGTGCTATGAGGGGAAAGAGGCCCTACCTTTCTTTGAAAAATGTTCAATAAACTCAAGGCCGATGGTAGGAAGTAGATGGCAATGGGAGGGAATGATCCCTCATAGGATTTCGTGAAATACTGTAACTTCCTTCCTCCTTTAGATGCAAGGTAGATAGCGTAATTCTGAAGGGAGTACTCTGTTGGGAGGTCAATAAATTTGGCATAATGCCGGATCTGCAATGTGGCTGCAGGGAGTATGATCTATAAGCTCAAGTGATGGGAATAATCTCACCTTGTTCTCCGTGAATCTTGAAGACCTTTACCTTTCCAGTCTATCAAAAATCCAAAATTTACGAATATGAATGTTCTGAAAGTAGAGAAGAGATGTGGCACCAATGTGTGATGGGAGGAATTAGCAATCCTCTTTCGGGAGCTACTCAAGAAAGAGGTGGGATTCTTCTTGGGAACACTGTGCTAAACAACACCTGCTTTGGAAACTGATCCAAGAATGCGATGGAATGTCACTTGAAAATTCCCAGGATCTAAAAGATCATGCATCAAATAATCCAAGATTCCTTTCACTTTGCCTTCATCTCCTTTATATTGTTGAAGCCTTCCCAAGCCTTGGCCCTAATCTCCTTTTGCGGTCACATGTGGACAAGATCCTCCAAGTGGAATTATGTTTGTTTGACCAAATCCCAACCAACAAGTCTAGAGTGCAGTATGTACACCTCCTCCATTATGTGTCATTTTTACATTATCTTCCATCACTGATCATGAATGCTCGATGATCACTTTGAATGCTGATGATGCTTTGTTTGACTATAACCAAGATCTTCGTTGAATAATCAATCCTCAATGACTCTCTCATTAAATGACATGATCTCCAATCTCATTCACATTATTCAGGTTAACAACTACCTTATTATCTGAGATCTAGAAATTAATCCACATTCACACACAAAAAAGTGGATATTTATTCATATTGAGGATTGTGGGTCCCTCCACCCTTTTATTTACTTAATTCACTAAGAAAATCAAGGACTCTAATATTCCAAATATGATGTGAAAATTTGGGAATATTACACATTCTGAGTCAGAATATCCTTCACAACTGAATTTGGAACATAAGTAATGATATGTGAATACAGGATATACACTCTAAAGTCTTTGATAGCCTTCACTAAAGCTAGTGTCTCCTTTTCCATTATGTTATAATTTAAAGTGGCATCTCTAAGTGATTTGCTGAAAAAAGAAATGGGCTGCTCATAGCCCTAATCATTTTTCTGTAATAAGACTACAACAATAGTATGTTCTGAAGCAAAGAAAAAAATAATGAAATATTTTTTGAAATCAGGACTTATTAGGACTCGTGTTTTTTTCAAGTCTTGTTTGATTGATTCAAATGATTGTTTGGCCTCCACAGTCCATTTAAGTACTGAGTATTTTTTCAACATATTATTTAGTTCTCTAATTATTTCTACTAGGTTTGATATGAATCTTCTGAGAAAATTGATTTTACCTAAGAAAGCTTGCAATTATTTAATATTCCTAGGACGACTAATGTTCGGAATAGCCTCTATTCTAGCTGGGTCTATCCTAATTCCCTTTTTAGATATGATATGTCCTAATAATTTACCTTCTTCCAATCCAAATAGAGTCTTTTTAGGATTTAGAGAAATTCCAAATTTCTTGCATTTGATAAATACTTGTCTGAGATGATCTAGATGTTCATTGTTAGTCTTTGAAAATACAGTAATATCATCTAGATAGATCACAAGAAAATCATGAATTTCTTTAGAAAAATATATATCCATAGCTCTTTGAAAAGTGGCTCATGCATTCATTAATCCAAAAGGCATTTTCACATACATGACAGTACCCCAAGGAGTAGTAAAATAAGTTTTAGGTTGGTCTTCTGGTTGAACTAAAATCTGGTTATATGCAGAGTATCCATCAAGTAATGAAACCCCGGAAGAACCAACCACCCTCTGTAAAATATGATCCATCTTGGGGAGAGGGTAGTTATCTTTTAAGGACGCTTTATTTAAATTTCGGAAATCAACACACAGTTTGATATCCCCTGCCTTCTTCCTAGTGGGAACTAGGTTTGAAACCCAATCAGAATATCTAATTGGTGCAATTATCTCAGCTTCATACATTCTCTTAATCTCTTTTTCATTTAAAGACATTAAAACTGGATTGATTCTTCTATGCTTCTGTTTGAAAGGTTTTTTTTTATCTTCTTTTATGGGTATTTTTTGTTGTATTATGCTATTGTCATAAGATTTTAAGTCCTCATAACTCCATGAAAATACATCCTGAAATTCCTTAAACAGGTCTATGTATTTCAATTTTTCTTCTTGAGGTAAGCCTTTGAAAGTTTTATCATCTTAGGCTTTAATTATGTTCCTATATTGCACTCTTCAATGTCAGATATTAATGGTTCCATCTTTTGTTTTCTTGCAACATCATAAGAATCAAAAAGATCTTCTAAAGGGGCTAATCCCTTAGGTAAAAAGTTTTTCTTAAGGTTTAAAATGTCAGAATCATCATCTGCTAATTCTTCAATCTCTACTTTCTCTAAATTATCTATTTCTACTTGAGTAAATTTAGTGGTTTTAGTAAAATCTAAGTTATTTACATCTACAACATTTATATCAATATCACTATCTATGGTTTGATCTACTGTACAATTTGGGTCTATGTTACAATTCTAAAATTCTCCTTTAGCATTCATGAAATGATAAATCTGTTCATTCTGTGAAAATATTTGCCAATATTTTAGATTATCTGGTATCGTAGGTCTATTTTTAACCTCTGCTGTATATTTATGATTTGGTTGAAAGGGCAGATTGCAGGTACTAGAAAAAGTTGCTAAGTTGTGTGCCTGTATGTTCTGTTTTCTAGGAATTGCAGCAAAGTCACATTCAAGGAGTTCACTAATAAGATCTAAAACAATTTCTCTATATTGGCTTAATCTTGGATTATATACAAAATATTCTCCTCTTTTCTGTTTCACAATTAACTCAGAGTCTCCAATGATTGACACTCTTTTGGCTCCTAAATTTCTAACAATCTGTAGTCCTAAAATAAGAGCTTCATATTCAGCCATGTTGTTTGTACATTTGAAATTTAATCTAAAAGCATGACCCTTTGCATGATTTTTTTCCATGTTATGTATCTGAACTCATGCTCCTTCTCCTAATTTGTTAATGGATCCATCAAAATCTAGGTGCCACATTGATTCATGAAAAATGTTGTCACTGTTTGGTGCTTTCTTTTCCTATTTTAGTTCAGTGTTGTTCTTAATGCCAGTTTCAGAATTACATAAAATGGAGTCCATATCAGTAGGTGTAGAGTAAATATGATAGTTTCGAGGTCTTTCTACACTACCGACCATGTACTTCATCGATGTCTCTGTTGGCCAAAAACTAATATTGTTGCATAAGACATATCTAGTTGTAGAGTTCCCTGCAGTTTAGCTCCCCATGAGCGAGATAACAACATTCCATACTTGGGAGGGATGTCATCTACTACAATATCCACGACTATGCTTTTTCCAGGGTATTGAACTAAAGTAACACATAAATCTTTTATCAAGCCTAAACATTTCACTTTACTGGAATCAAATGAGAAGAGATATTTATAAGGTCTAGTGATGTCTAAATTCAAGGTTTCCATTATTGCTTTTGGCATTAAATTATGTGAAGCCCCTGAATCTAGCATTGCATTATGTAAAATTTGATCATGAATAGTTAAGCTAATGTAGAAAGGAGGAACTCCTCCCTCTTGGTGTTTCCCATTAACATCAGGACCAAAGATTAGTTCTGGTTGATCATCACTCAAATTAATTGAATCTTCTCCATCATTCATATTTAAAGTCTCAGTGATATGTGTTTTGTAAAGGTCATGTTTTACCAACTCTGTCAAAGGAATTGGTATCTTTAATTTGGCAATTTCAGCTTGGATGTTAAATGGTGCTTGTGATTTTCCTAGCTGAATTATTTCTTCTTTTGTGACTGTAGTTTGGGTGGGTTTATCTTCTTTTTCTGCGGTTGGTTTTTCACTTTCGGTTTGTATTTCCACTGTTTTACTGCTTTTAATTTTCTTTTCAGGGGCAGTTTGAGATGCAATGGAATTTTTGGTAGGTTTTGATGTTTCAGTAGTTGTTTTAACAATGGTTGTTTTAGGATCAGTTGATTTTGGATTAGCAGTAGATGTTTTTGGATCTGAAATTTCCGTTTTAGCAAAAATTGTTGTCTTGGCAGCAACATATTTTTGAGGATCTGGTGATGTTTGGACAACAACATCTGTGATGTTAACAATTTTAGGACTAGGTGAAATTTTGGGACTTGGAATTTTCTGAGTTGAACTAGAGTTTTGCTGGTTTTCCCTAGGGAGAATTTGCAGAACTTTAGTTGTAGGAGCCTCTACTGTTTTGGCCCCACAAGAGCTGCACTGTCCACATTAGCTCTAGAAAAGTGGTTTTATTCTAACTGTTGGGTTTATTGGTCCCTTTACCCTTTTATTTACCAACTGAACTTAAGAAAAACAAAATTGGCAAAATTAATATTTCTAATTAGTTGTTAGCTAATTAGGAATATTACACATGAGCGGAAAACTTTGGTTATAATACATAATGCCTCCGAAATTTGGATAAAGTGCACTAATAAGCCTATACTTTAAGATAAAGCCTTTGATATAAAATTGGTCTCTTTTTATCCTTTCAAACCTTTTTGGAAAATTGACAATGAAAAAATTTTTGAAATAAAAGAAAGTGTCATACTTTATTCCCCTAATTATGCTAACTCCCTTTAAAAGACTGATATGATGAAAATGAAGCCTTGTTTGCCCTCTTTGGTGACATTTTTGTACTTTTCAGTGGCAAAACAAGGACACCTAGATACAGACCTAGTTAGAGATGGAATGAATGACCTAAGAGTCTAAATGAAAATGATTGACATGACCTCTGAGATAATGATGGCCATGGATGGAATGAGGGGAGAAAAATTTCCGACCTAGACCAGATGCAATGACCAAACTTGTTTGAAAAGACAAAATTTTTGACCTAGGACTACTAGAAAATAAACTAAAAGAGCATGTTTGATCACTGAACATATTGACACTAACATTGGCTATAGTTGGGGATGGCAGCTCCTTCAGGAGGTATCAATAACATCGTAGATTAGGTAGCCTTATCCATTAGGAGATGGAGTCAAAACTGGAAACTGAAAAACTTTGACAATCTTGAAATGATGAAATAAAATGGAAATGAATTTGACTCAAAAAATCGACTTGACTCTGAATTAATAATTGATTGAAACTTTTTGAATTTTTTGAAAGAAAAAACATGAGTTGAATATAGAAGTCTCATGGCCTTCTCCTCGGGCTTCAAACTTATGCAAAAACTTCCTTATTCTTGGACTACAAATAAAAATGATATGTACAATGAAAGTGAACCTCTTCTTCAATGATCATGTAAGGTAATGTTTGAGTAACCTACCATTGATTGGTCCTCCCAAAAATTCCTTCCCTTCAAGATATTCTAATAAAAATTCCTTATTACCTTTGAATGAAGTAATCTTATAAGGACGTTTCCATGGATCAACAAATTTTCCGTGCTTACCTTTGCCTTCATTTTAGGCATCCCAGCGAAGAACAACATCTCCTATCTTAAAATCATCAACTTTGGTCTTCTTATCATAAATATTCTTGATTTCCTCTTGAAGTTTTGAAGTGTGATTGAAAACCTCATCTATTGATTGTTGTAGACGGATCATTTGGTTGATTCTTCGCTGGATATCATTTGGTTCATTATCGATCTCTTGTATAATTTTCATCACTGGTACAAATAAAGAAGTAGGGAACACTGTGTCAACACCATACACGGGCTGGAAATGTGACATGTTGATTGGTCTCTTCGTGCCAACTCTGTCCGCCCATAGAGCATTGGTGAGACTTTTGTGCCAATTTCTCTTGTTCTCTTGCAACATCTTCTTGATTATGTTCACTAAAGATTTATTTGAAAATTCATCCAACCCGTTGCCCTGAGGATAATATGTTGTAGAATGACCAAGAATACTATGATACTTATCACAAAAGTCAATAATTTTATTGGACTTAAAGGCAGTTGCATTGTGAGTAATGATTTTATATGGATAACCAAACCGAAACAAAATATTTTTCTCTAATAACTGAATAATGACAGTATGAGTAGCTTTTCTTGTGAGGATGGCTTCAATCCATTTAGTGAAGTAATAAGTGGCAATGAGTATCCACTTATGTTGGGCTGATGATGGAGGATGGATTTCGCCAATGAAGTCAAGTCCCCATTGTTGACATGGCACTTGCACTTCAATTGGTTTCAAGGGCAAAGGGAAATTTTTTCTCTTTCCCTAAAAGATTTAACATTCATGACAACTCATGACTATTTTATAAACATCAAATAATAGACTTGGCCAATAGAAACCCACCTTCGAGATCTTATTTGTTGTAGTCTTCCAATAAATATGACCACCGCACTCGCCTTTATGAAAGTCACTCATCACTTTTTCAACTTCTCCTTCAACAAAACAATTCAACAATACTCCACCCGGATGTTTCCAATGCAAGACATTGTTAAGGATGCACTACTTGAGAGCTTTCAACTTCAAAGATCTAGCTTTATTACTAGGAAATCTGGGAGGAGTATTGAAGTGTTGCAAAACATGAACAATATCGGCATACCATGGCGATGAAGAAAAAATTTCAGATACCTCACATAAAACTTCAGCCTCTTGCTCCTCAGATAATGTAGCAATAAAATTAATGTCCAAACCATGTATATTTGAATCCTCCATAAGCTTTTCCAGGCCTTGTCCCTTGATTAGATTTTTAGGCTTGTTTTCCAGGTCATACTCCAACATAACAGCGATCCATTTGCCATAATGCCCTTCAGGATCATTCTTCTCGAGCACATCTTTGACAACAGGGTTTGGGACATATGTAATGATGTGAGAGTGGATAATATAGACCCGAAAGTCCTTAAATTATTTGACTAATGCCAAGTCATGTTTCTCAATGATATTTTACTTTAATATTGCGTCTCTTATGGTTCTACTAAAGAAGGCGATGGGTTGCCCTGTGTTTTGATTTTTCTTTTGCATAATGACAATAGGTAGAGTATGCTCTGAAGTAAAGGAAAAAATGATGAAATAAAGTGTTTAATCTGGACTAATAAGAATAGGAACATGAGATAAAGCCAAGTTAACTTGATTGAATGACATTTTTTCCTCTTCAGACAATTTAACTTCATCATCTTTCTTCAGCATGTCAGTAATTTGCCTCAAATATTCAACAAGATTGGGAACAAACCTTCCTAGGTTTTTTTTTTTTTTTTTAGTTCCACTGAATGACTCAATTTACTTCTTGCTTCTAGGATAGTCCAAGGTATGAATTTCTTAAATCCCTGAAGGATCTATCTGAATAACATCTTTTGATATGATATGGCCCAACAATTTACTATCATCCATAGCAAAAAGGATCTTCCTTGGGATCAACGATATGCCAAACTTTTTGCATCTCTGAAAAAATGTTTTCAAGTGTTGTAGGTGTTTCTCACGTGTCTTGGAAAAAACAGTGATTTCATCAATATAGATGACCAAAAATACATCCTTTTCATTGGTGAAGAAATATTCATTGCTCATTGAAAATTCGCCCCTACATTCTTCAATCCGAAGGGAATTTTGGTGTACATGAAGGTACCCCATGGTGTTGTAAAGCTTGTATTTTCCCAATCATCTTGGTGGACTAAAATCTGATTATACCCGGAGTACCCGTCCAACAATGAAATTTTGGAAGATCCAACAACCCTTTGCAGAATATGGTCCATATTTGGTAGTGGGTAATTGTCATTCAATGACACTTTATTCATATTTCTGAAATCTATACACAAATGGATCTCTCTTGTCTTCTTTCTTACTGGCAGAAAATTAGACATCCAATTTGAAAAGCAAAGTGGAACTATAATACCAATAGTAAATAATTTATTTACCTCTTTTTGAATGGAGGGCAACAACTTGGGATTCACTCTCCTTAACTTCTAGCGGAAAGGCTTTTGATCTGATTTTAAGGAAATTGTATGTTGGATTATACTCTTATCATACACTTTTAGATCAAATTACCCAAGAAAATACATCAGCAAACTAATACAAGAGGGTTGCATATTTACCTTTCATTTTATGAGCTCAAGGATAATTTTGAGATCTTGACCATCTTTGGCTTTTCAGGAGTGCCAAGATTAAGGTCTTCCACTCTCACTTCTGTTGGTAGCATAGTCAATTTGCGTGCAACATCGTATTGATCAAAAATCTCCTCCAAAGGCACTATACCTCTTGGAATGGAATTGTCTTTCAGCTGAAGTACTTGCATTTATGCTGCATGGAATTCTTGGTCATCTTCATAAAATTGGTTATCCATTTGTGAATTCACAAATTACTCTTCTGTCTGTATGAAGTTGTTGATTTGTTTATAATATTGAAAGACCTACCAATACTGAACATTATCTAGAACAACAGGGCGTTGTTTTACATTTATCTCATACTCCTTATTTGGATACAATGGAATTTTAAACATGTTGGCATAAGTGGCAAGAGTATCAGAAATAACATTTTTGTCCCTTGGTATCAATGAAAAAGTATACTCGGTGAAGGTCTCGAGGGTATCTAGCACTGCATTTTGGTAAGCTCTCATCCTAGGATGATTGGCCCGGTATTCCCATTTGACTTGTTTTATTACCAGCTCGGAGTCGCCATACACAAAAATTTTCATGGCACCTAACTTCTTGAGAATTTTCAATCCAGCTATCAAAGCCTCATACTTTGCTTCATTGTTCGAACAATCAAATGCCAAATTTTAAGAGGAAATTAAAACATTGGGAGGAATATTAAGTGACTGATTTATAGGGTTGTAAATCCACACTACAATGCCAATCCCTTCCTTTCCCAAGGCTCCATCGAAGTCCATGGTCCACAAAGTACTTTCATCATCGAGAAGCTGCAAATCAGATGACTGAAATTTACTTGCTACTTGAGAGAGTTATACTGTACCAAATTTTTTTGTACCTTTCGCTGTTTCATCTCTTTTTTGGTCTGATGTGCTTGGTTCCAAACCACTTGGCATCTTTTCTTGATTTTCTGCATTTTCAATTTCTAAAACAGAATTTGAAAACTCAAGATTTTTGTCTTCTATTCAATCAAAAGTTCTGAAAATGTTGAACATTCATCATTGAATAAGATAAAGGACTCTAAATCCATGTGAACAACATGTATGGGATGATTATTATGCTTTTCTCTACTACTGATCATGTACTTCATTTTACTTTCCCAATATAGTTTTATAAGTTTCCCAAAGATGGGAATTGTAGAATATGAAAAGTCAAGCTGCAAGGTACCTCTAAGCTTTGCTCCCCATGACCGGGAGAGAAAAATTCCCTATTTGGGAGGGATATCAGCCACAAAAACATCCATGAGGACATTATTGGCTGGGATTTTCTCTAAGGACACCACTAGGTCCTTAATAAGGCCAAGACATTTCACCCTCCTTGAATCAAATGAATACAGATCATGGTAAGGTATTGTGATATAAAATCCTAATCTGTCCATGATGCCATTGGGAATGAGGTTATGAGAGGCTATAAAATCAAGCATGGCACTATGGAGGACAAAATCGTGGATTTTGAGGCTAATCTAAAATGGAGGGACTTCATTATCTTCTAAATCACCATCAACAACAGGACCAAATAGAAGTTCTGAGTGATCACCACTCACATTAACCATGTCAGACATCTGATGCACCCTAATAAACTTAGCTACATGAAACTTATCTTGGCCGTTCTTGACTATTTCAGCTAGTGGAATGGAAAATTTCAACTTTACGATTTCATTTTCAAGACTAAAAAGAGCAGAATGTTTTTCTACCTCTTTCAATGATGTATATTTCTTCTCGTGCCGATATTTGTGTGAAATTTCTTTCTTCTGTCCCCCATATTGTGTTTATTTATCCTTCTTATGATTTCTGGTGGAAGATTTATTTCCTTTAACATGATTAGGAACATCGGGTCCCTTGTCTTTTCTTTGATTTGAAGTAATCGTCTTGTTTTGACGAGTATCAATTTGAGAATTCTTTTTTTTTTTTTTTTGATTGGAGATTAAAGGAACATTCTTACTCTTCAAACCATACTGCCTCTGTACTTGAGTAAGAGCATTCTGATATCCCCTCTGATAATCTTCCGTCGGTACTGATAGCATGTCTTCATTTGAAAAGACATATTGTTGATCGTTCGGTGTATACATTTATGCAGAAAATTGATCTTCCTTAGTGAGGAAAATAGGTGTAGAAATTATATAACTGATATGTTATATGTCTAAGATTCTCCTGATCATACACTATTTGACTTCATGCACAATACAGAATCTATTCCACCATTGATCATCATATGAGGAAATTAAATCAATTGCATGCACACATTAAAACCATAAAAAATTCACACACATTAACACAGTGATTTACAGGAAAGCATGAAGCTAAAACCCCCAACTATCTGTATATAATATATGTCATAGAGATCATGTAACAATCCTCATACAAAGCTTCTCACAAGCTCTCAGTACAATCCAATCGCTACACACTAATCAGGCTAGATCTTGCAAATCCATGCACCGATCTTTGCCACCTGCTAGCCTGCCTCTACTGCGCAATCCCTACTGAAGAATGGCTCTGAATGAACTCGAATTGGTCCAGCCTTGCTCATGTAATCCTCATTGGCATCTCCATCAATTTGTGGTGCAAAATCATGCAACACTATAGTCACAACTGATAGTCAACTTGCCCTTTCACCTATCTCTCCACTGGTCTCCACTGAAACTGTCCATGCACTGTAGTTAACTGATGTATTCTTTATTTGATTAATGAGTTAATATTTAGTGAATTAATTAATAATTAATTCACACCACTCTCACTAGTGTATCAATCAGTTAGACTAGATACAACTAGCTCAATTGTGTCTAACTGAGTTAAACTGAACACAACTCCATCAACTACCTCAATAACTCCACCAAACTCTGTCACATGAGTTCTAACTAAAGTCTGCATACGATAGCTCCACTTAACCCTCGCATGCACCCTCTCGTCGTCCGTGCCACATCTAGGCATCAAATTCAAGTGCTCCAAGAGGATAAGATAATGTTTAGAGTCCAAATATTATTAAGAGCTAATAATATTCGACATATCTATTTTTAGACTGGCAATCTAAAAATAGATTCCGCCAAATATATCTAAAAATAGAAGTCCATATGTTTTTTCCAACTTGACCAACCATCCACAAATAGTATCCTGCAACTCATAGAATATGATCGACATGTTCAAAAATAGACTTTCGCCAAAATAAATGATGCCCACTTAGGAAGGCGACTCTTTTCACTAAGCTCATCATCTTGTTGCAATCTCAACACTCCCTCTCAACAAGATAGGGATTATCTACTACCCCGATCCTGCCTCTATGGTACTCAAATTTTCTCCTGGTGAGCGCCTTCGTCAAGATATCAGCATCCTGATCCTCTGTAGGAATGTAAGAAAGTAACATGATCTTCCGCTGCACACAATCTATGATATGATGATACCGAATGTCAATGTGTTTAGATCTATCATGAAATACTGGATTAATTGAGAGTTTGATGCAACTCTGATTATCACAATATATCACAGTAGGATCTAAGTGTGAACCGAACAACCCGACCAAGATCTTCTTCATCCATATAGCCTCACATGCAGCCAAACTCGTTGCCACTCTCAACCTTCCACACCGCGAGTGCCACTTGACTTTATTTCCCGCCGTACCCGTAAAATGTTGTAGACCCGATAATCGAAATCCCTCCGTATGTGGGCTTCTTCTGTCCGTTGGGATCCCTGCCCAATCTGCATTGATGAAGCCATGTAGCTTCACCTCATCCGACTGTCTGTACCACAATCCATATCCCGATGTGCCTCTGAGATATCTCAATACATGCTTGCCTGCCTTCCAAAAGAGCTTGGTAGGCTTAACCATAGCTTGTGAAAGCTGGTTAACAACATAGCATATGTCAGGTCGTGTATTGAATAGATACATAAGCGACCCCACCAACTGTCGGTAAATAGTGGCATCCACTACCTCTGCCGATGTAGCATCCTCTAACCCAGAAGAGAGGTCGAAGAGCTTAGGCTTGCATGTTGAACTTCCAAAGATTCTGATAATATCTTGCTGTGTGGCCCATCACTACAATCGCTAAATTTCCAATCCCAGGAAATAATGAAGGAGGCCCAAGTCCTTCATCTCAAACTCCTTTGCAAGATCCTCCTTGCATGAGAGTATCAACAGCTCATCACCTGTCAAAATCAAATCATCTAAATAAAGTACAATGATCAGCAACTTACCCTCCACCACAATCTGGTATAGGTTAGGATCCGCCTCACTCTTAGAGAATCCAAGTCCGGTGAAATAACTGTCTATCCATGTGTACCAAGCACGAGGTGCTTCTTTCAACCCATACAGTGCTCTCTTGAGCCTGCACACATGCGACTCGCTGCTGAAGATCTCGAAACCTTCGGGCTACTCTATGTACACCTCCTCCTCAATGACTTTGTTGAGGAATGCAGTCTTCACATCCATCTGATGAATGTGCCACCCCATTCCTCGTGCTTAGAGTTGTGATGCTCCGTATGGAAGAATACCTTGCGATAGGTGCAAAGGTTTCCTCGTAGTCGACCCCAACTGTGGAGAGTTCGGCAACAACCTGCCTTGTACTCTCGACGCTCCCGTCGTGTTGCTTCACTTGTAGATCATCTCTCGAACCTACCACCAGCCTCCCTTCCGGCCTCGGGGACATCTCCCAGGCACCGTTTCCGACAATCGAATCATACTCTTCCACCATGGCATCTACCCATGCAAGGTCCTCCACAGCTTCCTCGAAAGAGGATGGTTCTGTCATGATACACTTGCTCATCAGAGCCATGTATCCAGTATATCGGTCAGGTGACTATCTCTGTCTGCGCTGTGATGTAGGTGCTCCTACAATCTTCTCTGCATCAAGATTCAGTCGCTTAGCTTCTATAGTGCGCTTCCACCCTATGATGTTTGGCGCTGCATGAGTGGTTTCTTCCACTCCATAAACCTCCTCTTGTGGCTAATCCACATCCTAAGGCTCATCCTTAGGAACCAATAGCTCCTCATTTGCATGCAAGTGTGGCTCTCTCTCAAGCGAACACTTCATGGCTTTCTCCTCATGAAATTTGATATCCCGTCGCACAACAATCTTCCGACTATCTGGCAAATACACACGATGGTTGTGAGGTGTTTCTGTGTACCCCAAAAATATCCCAACCTCTGCGGTCGGCTCCAGATTCTTCCTGGCATCCTTCGTCACATGAATGTAAGCAGGTGAGCCAAAAATCTTCAAATGAGAAATATCAGGCTTCTTATCAGAAAACGCCTCTTCGGGTGTACTCATGCCAAGTACTCTATGAGGACAACAGTTTTGCACATAAACCGCAGTGTTGCAAGCTTCAGCCAACAAGTGTATGGGAAGGCCCTGATCATGCAACATCGCCTGTGCAGCACCCACGATCGTTCTATTCTTTCGCTCCGCGACCCCATTCTGCTGTGGGTTATGAGGCGCTATGAGCTCTCTTCAAATTCCTTCTGCACTACAAAAGTATTTGAATTCGCCAGAGATGAATTCACCACCATTATCGCTCCTAAGAGCCTTCACCTGCTTCCCCGACTCTTTCTCAACCAGTGCCTTAAACTCACAGAACTTTGAGAATGTCTCGCTCTTCTTTTGCATGAAGAAGATCCAACACTTACGAGAAAAGTCATCAAGAAATATCACATAATACATGTGCTTTGCTGTCGAAGCTACTAAGAAAGGTCCACACACGTCTCTGTGAATTCTCTCAAGGATCGTCGAGGCACGACTATCCTTCTCATGAAAGGTGGCTTTCATAAATTTTCCCAAAGTACATCCCTTGCACTGATCTGACTGTTCAAGTGTACCTTTGGGAAGCCCGGTAGAAATCTGCTGTAAAATTTTCAAAGCGCCATGGTGAAGATGGCCCAATCTCCTGTGCCATAGTTCGCCCTCATCCCGGCTCACCACTGCTCCTGCTTTTCCTACCATTGCTGTGCAGCCATCTACTTGCAACTGATAAAGGTTCTTAACTCGAACCCCTATCCTCCAGGTTTCACCAGTTGCCTTACTGCGCAGGAAAGCCTTTCCCTCGCTAAAGACAACATCATATCGCTTGTCTTCCAACATCACCACAGAGATAAGATTCTTCTTCAATCCTGTAACATGCATGACATCCTTCAAGATGAAAGGTTTTCCAGACTCCCTCTCAAAGGAAATGGTCCCGATATGAGTCGCATTGTATCTACCATCATCGCCCATCTCGATGTGCACTCCAAGATCCTTCTCATCCAGTTCAGTAAACAAATCTTTGTCTCCGGTCATATGGAAAGACACACCACTGTCAAGAAACCACACTGATCCCATCACACTTGAGACCAAGCATGTGATCAACGAAAAATCCAGCTCAAACTGCGAGGCTAAGGCCTCCCCAGCTGCAGATCCAACAACTTGCTTATTTTTCTTCTTATGTGGATAATTAGTGGCGTAATGTCCGTGTTGGTGACAGTGAAATCACTTCACCTTGGACATGTCCTGCTTCTTGCCTTTCGCATCGGATTGAGAAGTATTTTTCTTGCCCTTCCCCTTCCTTGCTTTGGTAGCCGAAGCGCAATTTTCTTCATCTTCATTCTTCGATGAAGATCCATCCCCGGCACTCCGCCTTATCTCCTCCTGCACAAGATCCGACCAAAGTCGCTCCCATCCTGGCAGTTTCTCCCGACCATTGACAGAGTCCTCATAGGAATGCCAAATCTTCGGAAGCCCAAGGAGAGCCAAGCTCACCAAGTCCTCTTCATCTATAGTAACCCCGCACTTCCTAGCTCATCCCTACACTGGAAAAACTTCGTGAGGTACTTGGGTATACTTTCGCCCTTCTCCATTTTTATTTTCCTGAGTTTATCTTTGAGCGCCAACTTCCTCTGGTCGCTCTTGCTTTGGAAAAATTCTGTCAAATATTTCCACATCAAGAATGGAGAAGTTTTACCATGAAGGCTGGACACTATGTGATCCTTCACACCTTCCAACATAATCCTTCGACATTTTTACATCTTCTTTTTCCATGCATCAAGTGCGGCAGCATCGCTAGAAGCAAGTTTTGGAATTTCTGCATCTATGAACTCCTTCAACCCATTATCCTCCAGCACCGCCTCCATCCTGTCCTTCCATGCAATATAATTCAATCTGCCCTCAAGGGAATACTCCAATTGCAATCTGTTGAAAGACATCTCAACTTCAACACCAAGAAAACACTACTGCAAATTCAAATTCCACCAGCACAAAACTCAACCGCTTCAATGCTTTGCAATTGCTCCAATGATCAATGCTCTGATACCATGTAGAAATTATATAACTGATATGTTATATGTCTAAGATTCTCCTGATCATAAACTATTTTACTTCATGCACAATACATAATATATTCCACCATTGATCATCATATGCGGAAATTAAATCAATTGCATGCACACATTAAAACCATAAAAAAATTCACACACATTAACAAAGTGATTTACGGGAAAGCCTGAAGCTAAAAACCCCAACTATCTGTATATAATATATGTCATAGAGATCATGTAACAATCCTCATACAAAGCTTCTCACAAGCTTTTAGTACAATCCAATCGCTACACACTAATCAGGCTAGATCTTGCAAATCCATGCACCGATCTTTGCCACCTGCTAGCTTACCTCTACTGCGCAATCCTTGCTGAAGAGTGGCTCTGAATGAACTCGAATTGGTCCAGCCTTGCTCACGCAATCCTCATTGGCATCTCCATCAATGTGTGGTGCAAAATCATGCAACACTATAGTCACAACTGATATTCAACTTGCCCTTTCACCTATCTCTCCACTGGTCTCCACTGAAACTGTCCATGCACTGTAGTTAACTGATGTATTCTTTAGTTGATTAATGAGTTAATATTTAGTGAATTAATTAATAATTAATTCACACCACTCTCACTAGTGTATCAATCAGTTAGACTAGATACAACTAGCTCAACTGTGTCTAATTGAGTTAAACTGAACACAACTCCACCAACTACCTCAATAACTCCACCAAACTCTGTCACATGAGTTCTAACTGAAGTCTCCATGCAATAGCTCCACTTAACCCTCAGGAATAGCGTAATTCCTTCTGTCAGCTCCTGTGCCATATCTGTGCACTTAACTGAAGTGCTCCAAGAGAATAAGTTAATGTTTATAGTCCAAATATTATTAAGAGCTAATAATATTCGACATATTTATTTTTAGACTAGCAATCTAAAAATAGATTTTGCCCAATATTTCTAAAAATAGAATTCCATCTATTTTTTCCAACTTGACCAACCATCCAAAAATAGCATCCTGCAACTCATATAATATGATCGACATGTCTAAAAATAGACATAGTCTAAAAATAGACTTGTGCCAAAAATAGCATGCGGGCCCACTTAGTGAAGGCGCCTCTTTTCACTAAGCTCATCATCTTGTTGCAATATCAACAATAGGTTGTTGATTTTCCTCAAATAAATGATTCTCACTAGAAATGTATTCTTCATCTTCTTCATCAGGACCTTCAGTGTAATTCTGTTGAAATGGAGTGCAAATTTGTTGCTAACTTTGTGGATCCTCACCCCTCTATTCCCTTTACTTGTTCTTGTATTGAGGCTGCTGATTTTGACCCCTGAAATTGGGATTTCTAATGGAGGGTTCAACTTTTCTATCAATGATGGAAATTTTATCCATGATATTCTCCATGGTTTTGATCAAGGTGTCTAATTTTCCCTCGGACGAAGTAGGTGTTTCCTCTTTTATGGTGACCCTTTTCTCCGTCTTGATTTTATACTTTTTGATGATCAAATTAGCTTCCATGCTCACTACATTTATCTGAATTTCTTCAAGAGTTGATGGATTTCTTTCCCTTAGCTGGTCAACCATGTCAGGATCAAAACCATCAAGATAGTGAAGTAAAGCAAGGCCTGGAGGAGGCTTGATATTTTCAGGACTTGAATCATATATTTGATTGAATCTAGCTGTAAAGTCTTGGATAGACTCATTGGGATTCCATTTCAAGGCGTTGTATTCAACCAAGATTTGCATTGGATTCTTCTTCTCCTCCCATTTTTTCATGAACAAGTCAATCAGCTGCTATGAAGTAGCTACTGAACTAGCCGTGTGAGAGTGGAACCATTTCTTAACCTCTCCTGAGAAAATCTATTCTATGATGCACATCTTGGCGTCATCATTGTCAATCTCTTCAAGATCTATGAAATCAACCACTTTGAAAATGTGTTGGTAAGGAGTGACCTTTGATGTTCCATAAAAAAGGGGCAATAATTTACCATAATTCTGAGGTAGTGCAGTGAGTTGTTGGAGTAATATCAGTGGAGCGAATCTGTCCATGATTAATGGAGGGGGTTGTAAAGGTGTCTATGGAGTGAAAACTTGCAGAGGTAATGATGGAATGAAAGGAAGAGATGATGATGTAGTTGTATGAGAAGGTGTAATGACAGGTGGCAACGCAAAAACCTGGTGCTGGTATTGGAAATAAGTTTTTTCTGAAGTTTCTTGAAATTTATCCACCAAGCCTTTAAGTTTGTAGAAACTAGACCAGACTTCACTATCAACCTCAGAATAAGAAGATATTTAAAATGGTACAACGCTCTCAAAATAAATTGGATCAAAGATAGCTTGTAAAAAAAATATTTCATATGTAGACTTGAACAAAGATGTTTCAAATTCTGAATTATAGGACAAATATTCTGAAGAAAATGTCGTAGGCAAGGAATTTGATTTCACAAGTGGAGGAATAACTCTTCCAACTTTTCGAGACTTAGTTTTCTGCTTTTTTAAAAAACTATTAGGGTCACTTACAATTGGTGAGGGATTAGGGTCTGGATTTGGCCTAGTATGTCTTTTAGGAGCTAGATTAGATAGGAATTTGGACTTTGGATCGAATTTAAGAACTCAACATGTTCTGAATACTAGAACTTATATTCTCACAAGTCCAATCTTCAGAGGACTAAAGAAATATTCTAGGGAAATTTTTGCAATCGCTCCCCGAAAACGACGCAAAAAATATTATCATTCCCCCCAACTTCCTAAGGCTGAGAGTGGGATTAAAGGAAGGTAACCACATACCAAGCTTTAGGTCAGATAGCTAGCCCTACCAAGACCAAATAGGGATATTTAAATGTCACTTTGGAGTCAATTAAATGACTGAGTATTTAATGATCATAGGCTAGGTATATAAACTCAGTAAATAGGGTTTTTTGTTTGGTGTTTCTGTGCTGGATAGGAATGACGGTAAGGAGACTAGGTCTAGGATTTAGGTCAAATTTCAAGGTCAAGTTGCAGAGAATATGGATGGGGACAAGTAGGTAGCTTGAAAGCATGCTTAGTTTGTCATTGTGTATAGGATGAAATGATAGAAAATCTGAATGAGCACTGAGGTGAATTCATTCATTTGGAGGAACACAAACATATAATGTAAATGTTGTTAAGACAGAGGATGAAAATGTATGATTTGTACTTACAAAATGACAAGATAAACACATAGAAGAATGTATATGAAATAGGAAAACATATCATTCAAAATGATAAGATAAAAATATAGAGAAAGAACAAATTCTCCAAGGCATACCACAAGATTCTCAACACAAATTCTGCAACAATGCCTTTGATTTCATTCCAAAATGCTTGTATAATAGCTCAACTGCAAAAAAAACTATCCAACCAAAGAAAAGACTAAAGTGCGTCTACTTATATAAAATATGAATCAGACACCTCATAGGGTCTAAATCCATCCAAAAATGCATCATAAATACATGATATGATTCACTTCCTAGAATTTAGGGAGGTTAGAAACCATTCCCTCAAATTCAGCTAATGACTAAGAGTGTGTGTCCCCCACATTAAATTACATGTTTCCTCATGATAATAGGTAAAAACCAACTTAATTAATCTAATTCTAGCTCAAAGGACAACAAAACCTCGAAATTCTGACATTTTCTGGGCTTGACAAGTGTCCTGAGGAATCTTATGCAGATGCCTAACACTTTTTGATAGATGTGTAACACATTTTTACAGATGCGAAACACTTTTTTTGCAGTTGATTTTGAGGGAGTTTTAGGACTGAAAATCCAAATCTGAAAGATAGGTCAACTAGCCCCACATGTCTAGTTTCCAGAACATTTTGAATTTTAAAAATTTGCCCATGGGAGGGCTTCCAAAATTTGATTCTCCCAAGGTTACTCCAGATGAATAACAGACTGTCAAAAATAGTGGCATAAGCATAGAAAACAAGTGGTTTTTTGGATTTTTCTTCTAAACTATTGCTTTTCATGCAAAAATGGTTCCTGATTTGTGATGTACTCATCAAAATTCATCCAAACATGTCAGCCATTCATCATTTAGGTGCCCTAGTAAAAAGTGTAACAACTTGGCGCTACGCATCTGTGAAGGCTGAATTTCTAGTTTTGTGCAAAAATCACTAAAAATACCAAAATTGCTCAAAAATTCTCCATTTTTTTTTTGTGGCACCTGTGGATGATGTGCTAAACAACAAATTAAGCTTCAACCAACACATCTAAAGTATCATTCTCCTTTAGCTTCATTTGAGCCGCTTTGAGCTTCTTTTTCACTTGTTTAAGGTAGATTTGTGAAATTTTGTTCCTGGTACAATAATGATTGGCCATATTCCTCTGGAGATTATTATTCTTCTTGGATTTCTTCAAAAAATTCTCAAGGTGCCCATTGACTCTATCAAGCCATTACTCTCTATCTTGATTGATCTCATCAAGAATCAGATCATCAAAGGTCTGCCAACCTACTTCAAGAGCTGCGAATTCTCTTTCTCTCTGAAGCCCCTTTTTGAGGCCAATGTCCTTGGTTTTATTCTCTTTGTTTCAACCTCTACATCTTCCAGCTCATCATCACATTCAATCTCTTTTCCCTTGACTTTATTTGCATCATCATGTACCTTAGGTTTGTATTGGAGGAGAAATGTTACCTTTAGCTGAAAATTCTCTTGTTGTAGGAATGTAATATGAGAATTTGCAATGGAAAAAATATCCCTCAACTCTACTATTTCCTCATCCTTCTCCTTTATGATCTCTTCAAATGATTTTTCCTCAACTGGTTCTGCCATGTCAACATCTATGGGCGCTTTTTAATCATGTTGGTGTAATGGTGATTCAACCTGATGTATGATGGGTTGCTCCTCTATCTCTCTTTGCTCAACTATGGTATCAAGTTTAGATACACTTTTGATGGATTTGGGAGCAAAGATATGATTATTTCCCTTCTCATAGGTGTGAGTGAAATCAAAAACCCTAGGAGCCTTTGAAATCCGAGTTTTCATGTTGGAAGAGCCAACCTCCATTGGTTGTGTTGACATTGAAGGTGATGGTGTGCTATGCATGGCAGGAGAACTAGTGGTGGGTGCTGCTGCTAGTTTCTCGATGAAGGTTTCCCAAGTGATGTTTATGGATAAGAGATGATGAAAAATAATGAGTTTGACTAGACCATGGTGGAAAATACTTGGGAGATGATATTTTTTTCTACTTTGAACTTTCTCAGTCATTCTAAGCAAACTTTTGTACAAGTATTGTGGCAAGCCAAGTGGTTTAGTAGAGGTAAAATGCATAAATAATCTGATATGGTACCTGTACAACCTAGATAATCTCCCTTCACATGTGAAATATTTCATAATTAACTTGATCAAAGGAACATATCTGTTAAGGAGGTGCCTAAAAGGGAAGATGTACTCAGGGTTATCTCTAGCACGAGGTTTGAGGAACAATTTGTAATATTCAAGGTCTATGTCCATGCCCTTAAACCACTTTTGTCCATGACTAGGTATACTTGTTGCTGAAGAAATCACACCTGCTGATAATTTGAACTCTACACCTGTAATGATGACCTTTCCCATACTGAAACTAGTGGAAAATAAGCTTGGCAATTGGAGATGAAAACCTTCTTCCATGATTTTCTCACAAAATTTGAAGCATCCAGTCCTCTCAAATAATCCTTTAGAAAAAGGTGAGGCATTGACTTCTTGCAAGGTGGAGGGTTCAAATCTGATGTGGCACCCTCCTTTGTGGATTTTATTTTCACTTTTCATAATGTATATCAAAAGGGTAAAACCCTAGGTGTTTAGATGTAGTGGGTATGTGCAATGAATTTGGAAAAATAGAGGACAGGGTTAGGGTAGGTTTGGAGGATGAGATGAAGGGTAATGAATCCAATATAAAATACCAAAAAATTTCAAGATGTAGGGTTGTATGTTAGCTTCAGAGTATATGTGAAATTTGGTGAAGTGGGTATGATAGAGGTGGCTAAATTAGGAAAACACAGGAATTTTTTTTTTTTTTCCAATGGAAAAGTAGTAAGAAATTAGGTTTTGATAAATGATGCTTAGGTAGGGTGTGGGTGTCCACTTACTATTGTAGAAGCTGTAGAAACTGATGGCAATGATCCTGGACCTTGGATGAATGTTTTGGGAGCAAAATACCCAAAACGCAACACATTGCTAGATGCGTAACAACAAACTGACAGATACGTAACAAAGGTGAAATATGTGTAACAAAGCCTCCATATGAGACACACGTTAGGATGAAAGTGGAGGGGAGTGCATGGGAAGGAGAGTGTTAAAATGGGTTTGTTTGGCATATTTTTTGAGGGGGGGTAGTAGTGGTAAGAGGTTTGCAAGGGCGGGGGGGGGGGGGGGTTGTGTGAAACGATGAGGGGATGACACTTCGACGTGGGACCAGTGGGGACGAAACCAATTTTTGGACCCCCCCAGGTAAAGGTCGGATGAATAGGGGAGTGCGAAAAATGTTGTGGGTCACCGATTTGGAAGAATGATTGATCGGGCGGTTGGGTGGTGCACGAGACTTAATCACCAATGACAAACTTCTTTTGTCGTTTTCAACCCTTATGACATGAGCGGAAAACTTTGGCTATAATACATAATGCCTCTAAAATTTGGATAGAGACATAATGAACTCAAAAATTAGGCTATTAGCGCATGTTTTATAATGTTTCTCAAAATTTCGATAAATTGCACTAATAATTCTATAGTTTAAGATAAAGCCTTTGATATAAAATTGGCCTCTTTTTATTCTTTCAACCCATTTTGGAAAATATTTGACAATGAAACAAGTTTTGAAATAAGACAAAGTGTCTTACTTTATTCTCCTAACTATGCTAACTCCCTTTAAAACACAAATATGATGAAAATGAAGTCTTGTTCGCCCTCTTTGGTGACATTTTTGGACTTTTCAGTGGCAAAAAAAGGACACCTAGATACAAAACTACATGGAGGTGGAATGACTGACGTAAGACTCTAAATGAAAATGATTGACATGACCTATGAGATGATGATGGCCATGGATGGAATGAGTGGAGAAACATTTCTGACCTAGACCATATGCAATGACCAAAATTTATTTGAAAAGACAAATTTTATTATCTAAGACTACTAGCAAATAAATTGAAAGATCATGTTTGATCACTGAACTTATTGACACTAACATTTGGCATTCAGGCTTGAATTTGAATGCACAAACAATACCGTAGAATATGAGGTACTGGTCCAAGGCTTATACAAATCAATTGACCTTGGTGTCAAATATCTCCAAGTATATGGTCATTCTGAAATAATTGTTAAATAGGTAAAAAATACTATACACTGTATTTATGGTCATCTTAAACATTACTAGTGATTAGTACAATCTCTTACCTCACACTTTTTAGCATTCAATATCTCTTCTGTTCCAAGAATTCAAAATGTAAGCGCATACCTTCTAGCTAATGTAGCATCCAGACTTATTCTTTCATAAGATTATATTCCAGATAGATTTTATATAGAATTGATTTTTCTCCCATCTATTCCAGATAATGTCACTAATTGGAGAGTATTTAACGCTGATGAAGATGTTATAACTTTTCTTACATCAAAAGGGTCATATGATGACCAATTAATTTATGGAGATGAACATGAAAGGAAATTGAATCAGAAACCTGAAGAGAATTCAATACCTAAGTCTATGGTTAAGCTTGAAGATATCTATGATCTCAAAGACAGGTTCAAAAAGGTTACTAATTCTAAATTGCAAAGTTCAACTTTGAGGTTTGAATTAGTAAACCTTGGCACAGATCTTAACCCTCAGAACATTAACTTAGGACTTGGCCTTTCGTCTGATGAATATTATCCTTCATTCAGTTACTAAAGAAATACAAGAAAGTCTTCGCATGGAAATATGAAGATCTTAAAATGTATGATACCTCCATCATCCAACATACTATCCCAATGACATCCACTGAGAAGCTTATACAACAAAAGTTAAGGAAAATTCACCGTTATCTTAAAAGTCAAATCAAAAGTGAACTAAAAAAACTCCTTAAGGAAAATATCATCTTCCTTGTTAAGAATTCAAAGTGGGTCTAAAACTTAGTTCCTGTTAGGAAAAATAATGGCGATATTCGCATTTGTATAGATTTTAGGAACTTAAACAAAGCTTGCTTAAAAGAAAATTTCCCATTACCATTGATGGAAAAAATTTTGCAATCAGTTGTTGGATCTGAATTGATGTCTTTCCTGGATAGATTTTCAAGCTTTAATCAGGTTCTCGTTCATCCTGAAGATAGATTAAAGACTACATTTAGAGCTAAATGGGGCACTTATTCCTACTAGAAAATGCCTTTCGGCCTAATCAATGCAGGAGCAACTTTTCAAAGAGCAATAGACATTGCTTTCAAAGGACTGATAAATAAAATTGTGGTTGTATATTGAGATGATATAACCATTTACTCCAAGAAAAGAAGCAACCACAATCAAGATCTTAAGCAAATCCTTGAACATCGTTTAAAATATGGAATTTATTTAAATCCCAAAAAGTCTTATTTCGCTTGAGGATTTATTGTCTCAAAAGAAAGTGTTATCACTCCACCAGTTCTTTGAAGGCTTAAAAGGAAACTGACAAAGGTAACCACATACCACTTTGACCTAGTAGCTAGCCCTACCAGGATGAGAGGGCTCTTTGAATGAGATTGCAGCCAAGAATTAACTATGACATGAAGGATATTAGGCTAGATATAATATGCTCAGGTAGGTTTTGAGAAATTTAGGGTTTGATGTTAGATCAGGGATGAAACCAAGTAGGTAGGTCTAGGTATCAAAGGGCTTACAGCTACAAAAATATAAAGGAGCAAGGTAGAAATGGATTTATGATGGCTTTAAGGTTTTGTAGGTATAGTGGAGAGTTTGAAAAAGTAGAGGGATTTAATGGACATGTTAATTCATGAATTCATTAAAATGGAAGCATGAAACAGAAGAGGACATTTCCATATAAACAAAGCTAAATTAATAAAATTTCTCCTATGAACTGTAAGGAAAGACACCGAAGATACAAGATATGAAAGAGGAGCTATAAATCATTCAATAAAGACTATAACATAGAAGATAAATGATCATAAACTCACCACACATGAATTCCTAGATAATAGCTGCAATTACATCTTTTGATTTTTGAAAATGAGAGAGAAAGTACAAGCTACAATATTACAATCCTCTGAAGTCCAACTAGTCAAATGACTCTGAAAATGATATACATAGACCAAAAAAACATCTCCCCTATCTTAGGGGTGGAATCCATCAGTTGTGGAGCTGATTACATGATAAGCTCAACAAAACTCTAATGTCTAGTGGAGGTCAACCAATTCAGTTCATCATAGGAAACTAGATACACTTGAGAAAAATTACATTAACAAGAATGTATCTACCCTATTTCAACATTTAGCAGCTCAATTACACCTCATGAAATCAAAAAATCATCATCATTCATCAATTACATAGTTAAAAAGTCAAACTAGGTCATACTGCATGTCAAAAATTCTTGCTAGAGAAAGCATAGCAAAATTTGCAAAAAGCATAGCGAAATTGGTAGAAGTGGCTTTTGGAGGCCTTCCCGAGGTCCAAATCCTGATTTGAAAGATGCTATGGAAATACCTAGATGTCTCCTACATGATAAGCTCATAAAGAACTCATAAAGTTGGCTCCTATACCTCCAAATATTCATTCTCCCAAAAGTACTCAGAAAGCGTAGTGTGGCCTCCAAAAACAGGACATAAATGTGATTTTTTGCATGTTTTTGGGCATTTTGACCCTCCAAAAGTGGCTAACATGGCTCCAATGCTGAATAGAATTGATGTAATCATCAAGAGGAATCCAAAAATGCTGATTTTTAATCCAATGTACCCCCCCCCCCCCACCCCAACAAAAGCGTAGCGTGGCCCACCCTACGTTTTTTCTAGTATGACTCGTTTTCAAAATTTCCAAATTTGACCAAAAACTCAGAAATTTCTGAAAAAATAGGGCACAAAGGTAGGTCAGTATCTCTCTAACCATAAGGGTTTTTGAAAAAATGAGAGAGATTTTTGTTATTTGGCATGTTTTGAACAATAAAATCCTCTATTTTTCTAAAATACTTTCCCATTTGGTCAGAATCAAAGTTTAAAGTTGATCACTCAAAAACTAGAGAAAGCGCAACGTGCTTGGAGAAAGCGTAGCGTGCTCGGGAAAAGTAACTTTTGGTGGCCTTCCCCAGGTCTATCGTAAGATAGGAAGGTACCATTGGAAAGCCTAGGATTTTTTCTACACAATGAAGTGATCAAGTACTGTAAACACCTTCTCCAAACCCCTGAAAAACTATATTGAAGTCAAGTGGTCTAGAAGTGCAGAAAACCTCTCGTGGCAATTTTATTTTGAAAATTTCTCCCAAATCATAATACCTGTGTATAAATGGAAGGACAGTTTTGTTCCTTGGTCTATGATGGACAAACACATCTTTCAATTTTGGAAAATTCATATCCATTGGTCAGAAACATATTTTGAAGCAAAGTTTTCCATGTGTGCACTGTAAACCCTAGGCATCCCATAACTTGAAAAGGTGAAGCTATGTTTCCTTGGAATTTGGAACTGATTGGAAAGTGCAGAGGACATCATCTCATGTGAGTTGAGTGGTTCATATGTTTACATTTTACCTCCCTTGTTGTAAGGGGAAAACCCTAATAGTGAAAAACAGGGGAAAGGAGAAATGAAGAAGGATGGAGGGGTTAGGGGAGGGAAAAGGGGATGGGAAAAATTATGGAAGTATATATTGAGGCCCTGGAATTCCATTTCAACAACATGGGGGATAACCACCCAGTCCAGACCTTGAATGCAACTCCTTTTTCGTTTCGTATAGTGGCTCTGACTAGGGATAATGGGACCAGTTTCCCGACAAAGAATTGATATGATGATGATGGGTTTGATACAAGGTGAAATGGAAAATGATTTTAAATTAACTGAAATAATCTATTTAAGTAAAATGCATCTATTTAATCTAATATTTAGCTTAATCTATACCCGGGAATAACTTAAATTACGCGATCTACAAAGATATCTTAAAGTAAAAGATAATAAAGATCATTCAATTAATAAAAGAGATGAAATTGTTTAAAGATAATTATTTTGACTATATAGTTAGGCAAAATAATTGCGAAACTATATCGCATATATCGATTGATTATGTACTCAATAAGGAATTATAGCTGAAACATCATGCAATAGTGCTTTAATGGAAAACTATAATCCAAATCCCATACACAATACAATATAAAGAAATTTATTTCTAAGTCATAAATAAAACTCAATCGTAAAGATAATAGTACCAGATATGAGAGGTTATATTCATGAAATCAACAACATTGATCTTTTCTTCTTTTCAACCAAATGCAGTCTAAGAGTACATAAATGCAAATTCAGTAGAGTATGCTTCGATATTAAAGAAAATCAAGATCTTGTTCCATGTATTTCATCAAAACAATCACAAAAGTACATGAATGCAAGCTTTTGCAAAGCGTTTTTGATAAATCCTGGACCTCTCTCTATATGCATGAGAGAGGTTTAAATAATATTACATATGTATCAAAAATAGAATATTACATAAAAGGTTGAGGAGGTTTCAAACAACCTTCCTCAGAATACTAAAAAATAAAAGATAAAAATCAAAAGAAATACAATGACATGCTTTATCATGTTGAATGGTCCTTCTTTTCCATTGAGCTTTTCAGTTCGCAGATATCCAACATTGGCTTTACTTGGGATGGCTGGTCGAATTTGGATCTTAGTTGTCCCATGAATACAAAATCAGAGAGAGGTGGCACCATATTTTGAGTGGAATTCATTAGACATCGTAAAGCCATCTGCTGACTGTATGGTTTTACTAGAAACTGCCAATAAGGTTCATGATCAAGCTTAGATAGCTTTTTGACTAATTCAATTTGATTTTTGGTGGCCTCTTTCTACTGTCCCTCTAATTGTTTGATATCTGGGAAAACTCTAGGCTTGCATTCTTTAATCAAATTAATATTATGAATGTTTTCATTCACAAATTTAATTATATTGATTGCTATATCATCTACTCTAGTTGTTGCCCTTTCTTCTTGCTTTAATTGCATATCCCAATATGTAAATAGAATATCCCTGTGGGATTCTTCAATCTTCGGAAAATCAACTTTTTTTTCTTCCTTAGACTCCTTCCAAGAGATAAATTTGAGATCTTCTTATCAAGTTCTTCATATTCCAATCTTTGATTAACCATTTGATGGACTAATGTATCACTTGTTTCACAATATGGTTTGATCATTGAGATTCTTTGACATAATATTTCTTGTTGTGTTGACAATTGAGTTTTAGCTCAAGTGTTTCTTTGATGAATTCTTCTGTTCGATGCTGATTTATGAGTTTATTTACTTCATTTTCCACTAGCTGAATGTGTGTATATTTTTCTGTGATGATTTCCTGGTGCTGTAACTTCATTTGCTCAAAATATTTCTAAAATTGTATCATCTGCAACTCTATTTTCTTATTGACATTCTGCCTTTCGTGTTCATTTTGTTGCTCTAACAACTGAATTATTAAATCTTTATCTTTAAGCAGAAGACTAACCTCTGCTGCCTTATCCATTGTAGTTGTTGCATAAGCACCTATGAATTGTGACAACCTTGTCAAGTTTTCTGATTGATCAATGGGGTTCTCTTCCCAAACAACCTTCAATGATTCATTCTCTGGAGTTGTTGCTGATGAATGAAGCTTTATTTTTTTCTCTATCTTCTTACCACTTTTTTGTGTGTTGGACTCGAAAATATATCTAAAGGGGGTATCTCTTTAATTCTCAAAACAATTTGTGATGTTGGGTAGGCCGCGATGATTTCAACATCTACTTCTAGATTTCCAACTTGTAAGGTATGTTTAGGATTTTGAAAATCATAATTTCCTTCAATTCCTGTGTCTGTCTAAGGTACTTGGAGCTTTTGTTTGAACTACTACCATTCTTTATCCGTGTCATTTACTATGATTGTCCGTGTATGATCTTGTGTAGAACTCATTTCCAATTTTTCTCTAGCTAAGATTTATTTGGTTGTTTCTCCATTGTTTCTCTCTATATCCTTTTCAAAACTTTCCTTAGGGTTTTCTTCCTGATTTTGAGATTGATGCTCAGAAAGTTTTGAACCTTGACTTGATTTCTTTGGTGATTCTTGATCAAAATTGTGATCATAATTTTCTTCTAAACTTACACTGGGAGTAGGATCTCTTGTTTCCTCAATCTGCAATAGGTCTAATGGAATCCTTGTCAATATTTTGTTTATGTAAATATGAAAACAATTGAGGTCGGCTGGAGTTAATTTGACTGACGCAAAATGCAATACTTGTGAGAAAGTCTCAGCATTTTCAGATAGGTCATCAAATTCATCTTTATCGTGAATGAATTGTCTAATTTTAACTAAAGCAGTAAAGTCTTGAGCGACTTGGCTAGGATCATATTGTCTCCCTAGCATAGTAGCCAAATTCAATCATGTAATATTCTTCACCTCTTTAACTATGTGTCCAAAAACAAACAAGGCAAAAGAACCACATTGTACTAGAAAAGTTTGCTAGATATATTTATTCATGTCTTTTAGGGTTTTAGTAAAACCTTCCCCTACTGTTTGGTATGCAATCTCTCTTGTCAATAACTTATCTAGAACATAATAAGGTAGAACATGGGGAGAATAAATACTCCCAAAAGCGATGATATGAGTAAATGTTTCTTAACCAAACCATCTTGCCACTAGAAAAATATCGATCTTTGCTTCTTTTGAAAGCCTGGGGGATTTTGCATCAAAAATAGTTTGATAGATTGGAAGCATAATAATTTGACAAATATAATAAAAATGGGGACAAAATTGAGATTCCCACAAAATCTTATGATACACATGGTCAAGAGTAGGATCTTTGAGAGTCCAATTCCAACCCATATTAGGAAATTTTGCATAGAAACAAATATCATCCATCACGTAAGCACTCATAAAAAAGGGAGCGATGACTCGAGTAGAGACAACTCTATACTTTCTATAATGTCTGATGGCCATAGAAAAATTGTTGGATAAAATATTACTACAATTCATAAACGTGGCGTTAACGGCAACATCAATTAATGAAATCCATTCCATAGAAAAATTGGTACTACAAGCTTTCCCAAAAAGCCTACACATCATAACAGCTACGTAACTATGTGAAGCTAAGAGAGGTGCAATTGGATACATACCAGTTTTCTCCCATTTGAATTTGTTGGAGCTGGACCTCCAAGTTTGCACGGCATCTATTGGGTCTTCATTCCCTTCTGCGAACTGCTTGATGAAAGCTCTATCACAGGCCTTTTGAGGTTCTGGAAGATGATACATTTTGCGCAAATCATCTACAAAAAATGACCCCATGACTTCTTGTCTTGAATTCCTGAATATCATATATGAGATATCTACATTGTCAACAATCCACTTCATCAAATCTGTATATGGCAGGATTTTAGGCCTCATAGGTATTCTGTGTAGGAAATAACATGCTGCTTCAAAATAGGAAGCTTCAGACGTGACTTTAGTGTCAGTCATTGCTCTAATTACCAACACTTTTGGATCTTCGTCCTCCAATAGATTATACATGGCTTCCCATGACGTAACTCCACCATGTTTGTTTCATGTAGTATCGCTAAATAGCAGCTGCATGTCTGAGTCCTCAGATGTATAAGGCTCTGATGTCTTTTTTCCTTTCTTAGTCATATTTGAGCATTATTTCCCTAGATTGAACAATAGAGAAATAAAAATGAACTTAAAGCATAGATAAGAGTGTAAATTAAATTAAAATAGTAAATTCGATAAGGATGGGACTTTTATTGCAAGCACAAGTAAATAGACACAAATCTCCTTGAGCCTTTAAAAGAGTAAATGTTGCTTATTTCTATTAATTACGCATTATTGATTTCATGTGATTCTTTTCAGGTCTTTTCAAAACATCGCATCATAAACCCGAACGATATTTCGAAATGATATGATTTAAGTGCAATGCTAATTTTGCGATTGCGATAAATCACAATATTGTAAAGTCGTAATGGTAATATTTCGCAACATCACAATATCGCATTATTGCAAGATCGCAAGGTTCGCTATGCCGCAGTATCGCAAGATTGCAAGGTTCGCTATGTCACAGTATCGCAAGATCGGAAGGTTGGAGTTATGTTATTTCAAAATTTATTTCTGTCTTGAGATTTTCGATGCGCGATGTATTCTTTGAGTAGATTTTCCTTATACGAAGAATGTTTTATGCGCTTTATGGACTTTTAGAAATAATTCAAGGTGTTTTAAGTTATAAAGATATCAACATAACATTTGATCTTAAAAATGGTTTTATTGATCATGTATCATAGATTCTGACTAATGGTTATTTGTGTTACCTTTGGCTTCTGCGATCTGCGACAAAGAGAAAAGTGCTTAGTCCTAAATTACTTAGCTCAATGCTTTAACACTTTCTAAAGGTAAAATCTCTTACTTGCTAGCTTTTTTGGAAAAAATTAAAAGGGTCCCCATTTATTATTACAATATTGATTATTAAAAAAATGAATTTTGGGGGGGGTGGGGGGGGTGTTTGAATAGTACAACAATTGGAGATTCACTAGAAGAACCATTTATCTCTGATAATTTTGAAATTCCTAAAACTTTCAAAATAAAATAGTTCTGAAAAAAAAATTGGATGAAATATTAAATAAGTAATATTTCTTTGAATAATAAAACAAAATCACCTAATTATAATTCATTTTATATTCTCTTAAAGATGAAAATCCTTATGCCTATATCATTCGTTACTCAAATTAAAGATAAAGTAGCAGGATTTTGTAGATTAGCTTTTTAAATAAACTTGATTTTCATAGCTAGAGCCTATGTTACCAACATGCCTCTATAGCCTCGATAGGGTTACCTTTTAACCAACAATGATTCTATGTCCCATCCATGTAAGAATGCAATTTTTAAAGATAAATCCACAATAATATACTTTTTCTTGTTTTTTTATAAAATAAATCTTTTAACTAAATTTTTCTTTTTATTACTTAAAATCCATTGCCTTGGTGTGGTGGCCAAATGGTGACAATGACATTCGTTGGTTGTAATTCAAATGAACAAGCTGGCTTGTGATGAGACCCCTTGTCTTTTGATTAAAATAATCTCAAGCTATTACCCTGTTTTGGTCTACAATAGTGGTAATGTCAATTTTATTATTTTCCTATGAATATGGTAAGCATGCTCTTGATGAGATCTCTTATCTTTTAAGCTTTAGTACATTACTTAGGATTACACTCTAAAAATAGAAAAGTTTACTGGATAGGGAGAATCATTGCCTCTTTAAAATTTCTAGATGAAAATTTATAGAGTTAAGGATGCTTATCTACAAACAGTGTTTTACTTGGTTAAAAATATTTTTCTTGACTAATAATAGAACACAAGTGTTTTATAAAGTTGGAGTTTCTCGAAGAATGAATAATTTTGGTAGAAAAAAGAAAACTTCAGAGAGATAGAAGTTAATTAATTTTCAAACCTGTTAACTACTTCCTTAACAATATCTATTTATAAAAGCAAAAAGTCAAAATATTTCAAGAGATTTTATTGCAAGGCCAATAGTTATATTATTCAACTTTTATTTTCCTAAGAAAAGTAAAGACAATAATGTACATGGGATAAAAGAGATTATCTCCTATGAGAAATATTTTTTCAAAATCCGCCCATTCATAGGAAGAGAATCTTTCTTACCTGATAAATCTTGCAATAGAAATGTTGATGGGACGATTTGTTCTGCAATTTGAAATGGTACAAGCCACATTATTTCGAATTTGGTATGCTTACCTTTTCCTCATGTGCTTTATCCCATTTCAGTACAAGGTGTCCAAGTTGAAATGATTTTGTACTAACAAAATTTTCATCAATGGAGTATTTAACTAATTGTTGATGATGAGCATGGGTAATTTTGGATTTATCTCTCTCTTTTTCAAATTTGAGAATTTGTGATTGTCTTAACTGCAAAGAAGAAGAAGGAATTCTTCGATAAATTGAACAAAGGATAAAGAGGGGATAACTACATTTGTAGGAAGAACAACCTCTTTCCCATAGACTAAATTAAATGGAGAAGTACCTATATAGGCTTTATGTGTTATCCGATCTTCCCATAGAGAAAATGTTAAAGATTTATGCCAATTTATTTGACTCTCATCAATAGTTCATTTAATGACCCTAATGGGGTTTTTATTAGTAGATTCTGCTAAACCATTTCCTTGGGGATAACAACTAGCAGAATAATTAAGTTTGAAACCTCTTTTGAGATCAAATTCTATCATAGCATTGCCTGAGAAATAAGATGTATTATCAAACATCAAGGAAATTGGTAATCCAAATATGGTAATGATAAATTGATCAATAAATTTGATAATGTTCTCAGAATTGGTTACCTTTAGTGGAATTACTTCCACCCATTTAGTAAAGTAATCAGTTGTTGTAAGGATGTATCTATGTTTCTTTGAAGAGTGAGGATCGATCTCACCTATTATGTCCATCCTCCATTGCTAAAATGGTTGTTCAATATTGACTAGTTGTAATGGGAATGCAGGTTTCCTTTGTCTTCCAACAACAGTTTGAAAGATTTTTCATTTCCTTACGTACTCATGTGCATTTTTTAGCAAAGTTGGCCAGTAATATCCAACATGTAGGATTTTATGTGTTGTTGTTTCCCTCCAAAATGTCCACTAGCTAGTCCATCATGAGGTTCCTGCAAAACCTTTTCTTCCTCAGATTTTTCAAGGCACTTAAACAAAATAGAGTCATAATTTTTTCAGAATAAAACATCATCAACAATTTTATATTTATTTTCTTTCAACCTCAAAGCTATTTTCTTTTTGTAACTGAGTTGCATAGGGGTATATTGATTTTTAAAATAAAAAATGAGATCAACATATTGATATTCAGTATTGTTGAGGCTTACCTGAGATATTTGAATGTCATCACCTGAAAGTTCTTCTTCTGGTAACTTAGATGATCCTGTTAACATTCTGCAAAAACCTTCACCTCTAACAATTTGAGCTGGTCTAATTTCAGCATCATATTCTTGCAATGCAGTTACCCAATTTTCTCTTTTTTCTCCTGCTTCTCTTTGCATCAGGAATTTCCTTACTGCTGAAAATGGAACTATGGTTTTAATATGAGTTTTGAGGATAAATAGTTTGAAATGTTTTATTGACTTGAAGACAACAAATGCTTGTTTTTCCACAACAAATTAATTTAATTTGGCACCTTGCATATTTTAACTAAAGAATGATATGGGTGCTTCTATTTGTTGATCATTGAGACGTGTTAAAATGAAAACATATGATGTTTCAGATGCAAATGTGTATAAAACAAAATGATTAGAAAAATTGGGAGTTGTCAAGGATGGAGCATTAATAATAGCTTGTTTGGTTAAGTCAAAGGCTTCTTTTTCATTGTGACCCCATTTGAAAACCGAATTTTTCTTAAACATATTTTGTAAAGGTAAAAATATTTTTGAAAATTAGGGGCCAAACCTTTTTACAAAATTTATGTCCAAGGAAAGACTGCATTGATTTCTTATTATGAGGTAAAGGTATTTTGTCAATTTCCTTAACTCTTTCTAGATCAATATAAATACCCATTTTTGATATGATGAATCCTAAAATCTTACCTTCGCTCAATGAAAAATAAGACTTTTTTGGATTTAGCGAGATCCATATTTCATACATCATTCAAATATCTATTTAAGGTCATTTAAATGGCTGCTTCTATGCTTGGAATAAATAGTGATATCATCCTAGTAAATAACAATTGATTTGTTAATGATTCCTTTAATGCTATATCCATAGCTCTTTGAAATGTGGCATCTGCATTAATCAAACCAAAAGGAATTTTTTGATAAGCATATGTTCCCTATTTAGTTCTGAACGTGGTTTTCAATCTATCATTTGGATGAACTAGGATTTGGTTACATCCTGAAAATCCATAAAGAAAAGACATGAGCTTAGAACTAGCTACTGACTACAGTACTTGTTCCATGGTTGGTAGTTGATCTGAAATGGGTGGTTGGCTTGTTATGCTATGCAAGCACCTCCCACTAAATTAAACAAATTAAAGATCTTGCTTATACTTGATTGTGCAGAATTGAATTCTTGACTCAAGTGTATGTGTTTTAACTGTTTTAAGGCTTTATGTGTGAGGAATTAAACATTTGTTTTTGCTAGTTAAAAACATGTAAAACAACCATAATTGAGCAAATTAATCATCAACACATAACATAAAATTTAATAAAGGAGTTCACCCGTATGTCGTGGGCTACGTCTCCTTGAGCCTTCGTCAATTGAGTTGGCTCTTTGGGATTAAGATGGAAAATTTATTTTACAAGTTGCTACTCAAATCCATTAGTTGTTTAAAATGTACCAATGGGTTTAGAATAACATCATACCCATGGAATGGCTGCTAACTCTCTAGAAATGGACCTAGGCTCCCTTAGACTTGACCTCTTATGTTGGTGTCCTTAAGTTTCCCTAAGCTTCTCTGTGGAAAAAAATCTATTAGAAGTCATTTTATTTCCTTAAAAAAATTTCTACTATCTTCATCACATATCATTAATCCAAATTAGGTTGTTCATTTACTCAAAATGAGCTCTGGCTCCCCAATCTAGGCCTCCATCCACTGGTGGCCCTCAGCTCCCTGAAACTTCCCTGTGGATTATTCGGCTCTAGAAGCCTCCAAATGGCTCTGAAAATCCCTCCAATGGATTCATAATGTTCAAAATAGTCAGAATAGACTATTCACTTGCTGAAATTGGCCTTTGGCTATTATGGCTATGCCCCCAACACCTAGTGGCACCCTGTGGCTTTGGGCTCACTGAAAACTTCTCTGTAGCATCTCGGCCTTTAGAATTATACCAATGCTTCTAAAAATCCTTTCATTGGATTCATAAGGTTCAATATATTTAGAATAGACTATTGGTTTGTTGAGAATGGTCTTTGGCTACCCTCGCTAGGCCTCATTCTCTTGCTGGCCCCTAGTGGCCCTTGGAACTTATCTGAAGAAACATCGCACTCATAAGTCATCACCTGGATCTAAAAACCTCACCAATGGCTCTGTAATGCCCAATATAGTTTAAATTGACTATTTTTTTGCTGAGAATGGTCTCTCGTTGCCCTGGCCAGGCCTCATTCTCCTGGTGGCCCCTAGTGACCCTTGGAACTTATCTGAAGTAAAATCATGCTCAGAAGTCCTAATCAGGCTCTGCGAACCTCACTAATGGCTCTGTAATGTCCATGATAGTTGAAATTGGCTATTGGTTTCCTCATAATGGTCTCTGGCTGCCATGGCTAGGCCTCATTCTCTTGTTGGTGCCTTGTGGCCCTTGGAACTTCTCTTAAGAAAAATCACACTCGAAAGTCCTCAACTTGCTCTGCCAACCTCACCAATGGCTTTTTAACGTCCAATATAGACAAAATTAACTATTATTTTACTGAGAATGGTCTTTGGCTTCCTTGGCTAGGCCTCATTCTCCTGCTGGCTTCTAGTGGCCCTTGGAACTTCTCTGAAGAAAAATCATGCTCAGAGGTCCCCAGATGTCTCTGAAAACCTCCAATGGCTCTGGAATGTCCAAGATAGTCGAAATTGACTATTTTTTTGTTGAGAATGGTCTCTGGGTTCCCTAGCTAGGCCTCATTCTCCTACTGGCTCCTGGTGGCCCTTGGAACTTCTCTGAAGAAAAATCACACTCAGAAGTCCTCAATTAGCTCTGCAAACCTCATAAATGGCTCCAGAATGCTCCAATTAGCTATGAATGGCTTCTTTTCACTCAGAATGGTCGAAAATTGAGTCTCCAACTCATTTTCCCAGTTACCCCTAGGAAAGCTCCAGTAAATGTGGACGACTCCACTTAACTGGAGTCAAAATGTTGGATTCCGCACAAAAATAGCGCGCTGCCCGAAATCCTGCCATAACTAACGATGGAAATAAATTTTATGATTAGGGTGGCCACATGTGCACCCCGACCCTGACCCTGACCTTAATGGTCGACGGAAATACCAACGATAACCATAGTGGATAATGTTTAAACTGGAGTTAAAACCGCCAAAGTTATGGCTTAAACACACAGAGAAATAGCACTAAACGTTGCCATGTGAAAAGTCTTAACAATAAAATGTAGGTGGATTTTTCTGGTGGTATAATTGTTGGAGGTTACGTTTACTGCACCGGTTGTGTTGTAACATGTGACCATGCTACACAGGACTGCTGGTGGGTTGGGACTGCCGGCAGTCCCAACCACCAAACTCCAACATATTGCAACATAAATACAAGCCGATGACTGTAGTTTTAAAGTACTATGTGCAGCTCAGGTGGTTATGTCGTTTGGTTGCTCTACCAGAGGTCCAGGGTTCGACTCTTGTGGCCTCACCCCAAAATTTTAACACGACATTTGGGGGACACATGGCGGCCTCAGGGCTGGTCACATGTCACCCCCTAATTGGCCCAAACCAAAAAACATACAACCCATCCAACAAATAGGACTGTGCCACTTGCCAACTTGGTATTGACCCGGAAGGAATATTCTGGGGGAATATTTTGAGGAATATTCCCTATAATATTCTTTTTGTTGACTGTTCAAATGCCCAGTCAACCCTGGTCAACTGTCAAAATTTGCAGTTTACTAGACTTTTCAAAACGCGATAACTTCTTCATACGGTGTCAGTTTTTTGAACCGTTCACGGAGCTGGAATCAGGAAGATAAGATATATCTGGTCGCTCAGGTTTGGCACACTTTTGAACACCTTGAAATTTGAGCTATCACTTAGGTCTTGATCCAAATCTGATCACTCCTCCCCATTGGGAATATTTCGGACCCCAAAACACTTGACTATTTATTCAGTAGATGAGGGTAAAACTACCTCACCTTTCCAACCTCCATCCACTTTTCCTTGCTTGGCTTAGTGCCTTTGAGCCCCAACTCGAAGGTAGTCAACACTTCCCCTCTTTTATACTCTTGTCCTCATGTCAAGAATTGTATCTTCCTTGAGCTCATCAAGAAATTCTGGTGATAAATCTTCAATAGAAGGTAGTTGAACATCACTTCCTTGATCATCGATCACGGTGGTTCATACAAACGTAAGTTTTCAATATTAACAACTGAATACATTTGCATATGTACTAAGGAATGTATGTCTTACAGGGTCAAGAAGTCAAACCACTTCTTACCAAGCCACTTCCATGGAGATTTTTCTTGCTGAAAATATTCTTCTTATGAATCATCTGGACTCACATTAATGATGGAATCTTTGGTTCCATTATTGATAGTCTTTTTATCCTCTTGCTTCAAATGCTTGGGATGATTGGTTGGATGCAGTGTCCAACATTGGGCAATGAGATGTCCCTTCTTTCAGCAATGTGTGCAAATATTTTGCATATTTTGTTCAAGTCGCCTTTTCTTCGACTGTTTCCTGTATGCCTTCATTCTCTTCCAGCATTTAGAAACTTCATGGTTACGCAAACCATAATAGGAACAACAAATATTTCTCCCATTCATACATGCAGATTTTTCATGCTCAACATAATCATAAACAACTTGACTATGGGAAGAATTATACCTCGAATGTTGCTTTGCATGTCCATCTTTTTTACCTTCTTGAGGAGATTAAATTGAAGAGGTTCCAGCTTTCTTTTGAAGCCCAACATCAGTGTTCATGTCTTGATATATTTCAGAACTCTCCTGCTCACCATAAGCTGCATGTCTACATATATCTTTCTGCAACATGGGTTTCAAAAAATGGAATTCATCTTGAATACAAACTTGACATGTTTGTGGGTTTGAACCTCCAACAAAAGTTCTTCTTGGAACTGTCTCAAGTGCCTTCATGGCTGTAGAGTTTTTGCCATAAGATTTAACATAGCATAGACCAAACTTGTTAGGCCTTTCCTCAACCATAATAGGTTCAATCATGCCTTGTGCATGTTTCGGGAAATAACTCCCTAAAGGTTTTTGGGTTGGCAACCTTCACAGATCAGGGGCATACCATTCAAGAAGGACTCACTCAACCTATCTTTTATGCTGAAAACTAGATTTAAACAATTGTGGAACTTACCTGAAAGTCCTACGTTTGATGTAGATCCCACAGGGTTCAAACCCCTAGCAACTCCTCGTGCTTTGTAACCTGGAAATCAAGAAAGAACGAACACGAAACACTAGTTGTACATCATATATTGTTCCTAGATGTCAGTATAATTCATGTATAATATCATATAAGAAATGTTGAATGTTTAACTAACAATCTTCACACATATATAGACACGTGAATATTCAGGAACAAGATGGTTCTTCTTTATTATAAATGGCATGTACAAGAATAATAAGTGGAGAGATCACTTGAATCATTCCACGACCTTCAAGTAGACCTTCGTCTAGATCCGTCCAGCCCTCGCCTCACTAGGATTATTCCAAGATGCATGCACACTAGATGTCATATATGATGATGATCATATTCAAGGAAACAAGGTTTTCTTGAATATACTTGGGAAGTGCAGGAGGCACGAGAACATTAGAATTGAAATAGGGATCCAACAGAGTATAATATCTATAATTTTCTCTCTCCCTTAGGCCATACACATGAGGGGCTTTTATACTCCCTCAAAGTAGTTTCAGCAGTTGGAAATAGTTGGGCCACAGGCTGGGGTGGTTGAATTATGGGAATAACCATCACCTGCCATGAAAATAAGGAATTTATATATTTTTTAATGATTTAAATGGCATATGCAGAAAAGTACGAACGAACTCGCGTATATACGCGGAAAATTCTAGGCATAATCGTGTATGGGAATTTTAACACTGTTTTTTATGAATTTGTTCAAGTCTGGAAGGAAAGGGTGCCTAGGTCCAAAGAGACAAACATTATTCACATGAGGGTGAAAAATGATGCTATAACAGATGCCCCCTAATATATGATGTCAAAAGGGGTACATGATGGCCGAAATATATTATGTGCACAGAAAGAACCTTGCGAAGACAAGAGAGGACGTCACCAGATTTCAGCCTGTCAAAAAACCAATGAAAGAAGTCAGAGAGTCAACTCATTTCTAAGGTGGGCATCCCCATGCTCAGTGAAAGAAAAGCATGTCTATAGATCCAAAATGTATACAAGTATAACTGAACTTGAAAGTACATAGTGAATCATCTGAGCACTCCCTGGAAGTACAAGTCCAAAATCAAGTGCAAGTATCACATTGTTTCGGGAAATAACTCCCTAGAGGTCGTTGGGTCAAAAAACTCCACAGATCAGGGCATGCTATTCAAGAAGGACTCACACAACCAAAATTGTATGCTAAAAGCTAGATATTATAGATTGTAGAACTCACCCGTAGATCCTATGTTTGATGTAGATCCCACGGGGTCCAAACCCCCAGCAACCCTTCTTCCTCTTCAACCTGAATCCTTCCACGATCTTCGAACAGACCATCGTCCGGATCCATCCCGCCCTTGCCTCACTAGGATTCTTTCAAGACTTGTGCACACGAGATGACATATAAGTTGATGAACATCTCCAGGAAACAAGGGTTTCCTGTAAAAATCTAAGAAAATGCAAGAGGCACGGGAAATCATACTTGAATTGGGCTCCAACAGAGTATATTGTCTATAATTTTCTCTCTCCCTTAGGCCATGCATATGAGGGGATTTTATACTCCCTCAAAGTAGTTTCAATCTGTTAGAAACAGTTGGCCACGGGCTGGGGTGGTTGAATTACGGGAATAACCATCAAACTAGCCTCGAAAATAGGGATATATATATATATATATATATATTTTAATGATTTTAATGGCATACGCAGAAAAGTATCTCTGGACTCGCGTATACATGCAGAAAAGTCTGGGCATATCCGCGTATGGGATTTTAAACACTGTTTTTTATGAACTTTTATTCAAGTCTGTGGGAATGGGTGCCTAAGGCCAAAGAGACAATCATGAATCACATGAGGGTGAAAAATGATGCTATAACAGATGCCCCCTAATATATGAGGTCAGAAGGGGTAGATGATGGCTGAAATGTATTATGTGCATAGAAAGAATTTCGTGAGGACAAGAGAGGACTTCCCCAGATTTCAGCCTGCCAAAAACCAATGAAAGAAAACAGAGAGTCAGCTCATGTCTGAGGCGGGCATACCCATGCTCAGTCAAAAAATATATCCATATAAAAAGTACAGAATAGATCCATAATGTATACAAGTATAGTTGAAATGAAAGTACACAATGAATCTTCTGAGCACGGCCCGGAAGTACAAGTCGGAATCAATGTCCAAGTATCACATATACCAAACTGATCAATAATACTGAAAATGGATGTCTGATCACAAAAGTAACTGAATCTCCAGGTACCAAATCATAAGGGGTGGAACACATGGTACAATCATGCAACTCGGGAGCCAACATATAGTATGCTGCTGTACTGACACTGCAACATATAAAGGTGGACGACATCACTGGCAGAAACTGAATGGACTGTCAAAAGTGAACCGAAAAATGTTGATGCAACCTGAGGTCTTCACCGATCTTGATGGTACAATTCTACACAATGGGAATAAATGAGCTGAAGTCGACCATGTGAGAAATAGTTTGATTACCGGTCAATAATGTATACCGTTAACAAACGCGAGACAACCCACCGATAATGAAAATGAGTGTCAAGGTGCCCCAGTACAATCTAACAAGTGCGAATGAATGAGTTGAAGTCGAACACTTGGAAAAATCTACCAATTAGGAGGCAATGATGAATCCCCACTGTCGATAGCGAAGAGTCTACCACTGATGACTGCAAAACCTAAGGTACTGACAAAAGACTCTAGACCTTATTCCCAGAGCAATGAGTCGGAGTCGATGGGAAAATATTTGCTGGAAGGAAGGCATTAAGGCATCCCACATCAGTCCAGCGCGAGTGTAACCCGCAGGCCAAGATTTGGAAGGAATCGGACGAAGCAGAGTGACAGAACCAAACCGAAGTATGTTTCCGACATGCACAAGATGAAGCTAGCGCACGGAAGAAACCCTCTGAACCAACCAATAATGAAAGCTGACACAGAGGCGAGATATCCACCAATAGGGTCAAATGGAAATCAAGGTACTGCACGAATCCCAAGTGTGATAATGTATGCTGACGTCGAACACAAGGAAAACCACTCAGTCAAAGACCCATAATGATGATCAAATGCCGAGCACAAGGTCACCTATCAATGATGGAAATAGGGCCAGGGTGCGGCTCTAGGTTTACTCTCAGAGCAATATGTCATAGTCGATAAGAGACAAACCCGCTAGCAAGAAGTCAATGGAGACCTTCTCAAACCAACACGAGAAAAGACCAAACATCTGATGTGATATAACAAGATACTGACAATACTGGGAAGGCTGACTGAATAGTAAGTCAAGAGACACCGCAAAATGGCTGACTCTGGTTGAACTTCCCTTGAACAAAAGCATGACTCGTGATGACCATGGCAGTAAATAATGACATTGTATAAGTCTGTTATGCAAGAGGCAAAAACAAACTCTCCATATGATTGGAAGAGATAACCAACCAGAGGAGGACTGACTAGTGAAACAAAGTAACAGCTGAACCTAGGTCAAAACTAAAACCATCCCAAATGAAGGAAATATATAACGGTATGTGCTTTGTTCAAGGGCGACAAACAGATACTGTACTGCCATCAAATTATGAAGTAACATCCCGTTCCCTCTCTTTTTGTCATATTTAATTTTTTTTTGTATTTTTCATATAATGAGCCTGAAAAAGAATAAAAGAATGTTATAGTGCAATGGATAGAACGAGTATCAGGAAACAGATGCCCTAGTTCCTGGTATAGGAACCATCCTATGCCCAATGCAAGGTGGCGGAAACTGGTCAACGATACTCAAAGGAATGTTCCATCCATGGGTAATAAGGGTGTCAAGTCGCGATAGCTAAGTGCATGCAATGGTTAACTTGTACAGAAAGTCAAGGTCAAAAGATGGCTTAAACATCGAGTCCAAATGAAGCTGGCTAAAGGCCAGGATAAACAAGTAGCCAATATGCAATGCAGTAATACAACTCAATGACACCAGGGAGCCTCTAGGGTAATAGCCAGAAAAAATGATAGTGAAGAAGAAGAAGAATGAAGCTTCAACACATAAGTCATGGTGGGACTAAAGAGGACTCCCGAGCCTACATAAAACGCAGCATGGGTAGCAAGTGCTAGCGAGGAACTAACTAGGAAGCCCATGTAAAGGAAGGCTCTACCACCAAGTCATGATTGAATAATCGACAAGTGAAATGGGTGAAATACTTATGACCTGATGGGATCGACCCTATGGCAAGTGATCAGAATGGAGGCTAGTATGCAAAATGCAATGGAAAGTGGATTTCCTAACCTATATGCCAGTGAAGATCATATACCTGCCATGACAGGTCAGCAGTCATGGATCAAAAACTGGAAAAATCTCAACTTCATCAAAATGTACCTGAAAATATACCAATCTGGGCACTTACAAGCATCCGGGTTATGCAGCTTAAGATGGATTGAAAAAATAAGCATAACAAATTTTTGCAAAAATTTTCAATTTTTGGGCATAAATACACATGTTACCTCATATTTGGTTCATTGTTACTTGCTGATTTTGGAAAAAGAGCTCTGGAGAAAAAACCTTCTTTCGTCAAAACAGGAGCAATCAGTGGTCAAATTTCGCCGAATCAGTCAGGTAAGCTCTTAATACATCATTATTATCAATTTTGTCCATTAATAGAGTTAAAATTTGGAAATTTCACCGTTAAAAACATTTGTTTTAATTTAGGGCTCTGCACATACGCGGGTTCGTATGGACCAATCCGGGTATGATACGCGACTGTCTACAGGGTAAGTCGCGTATGCGCAACCTACGATGTAAAAAAACACATCTAATGAACAAATAAATGATTTTTTTTCAGGATGACCATCACTTGGAGGGAACATGAGCATAGTGCAATTGATAATGAAGTAATGCAAGATCAACAATCGCTCAATATCCTCCGAAATTGCGGATTGATCAAATTTTTCAAAATGCCAAATATGAAGAGTAATGTCCGGTTGCTCGAAATGCTGGTAAATTATTGGGAACTGGAGGAAGATTGCTTCATGATAGATAAAATGCCCATACACATAGAGGTAGAAGACATCTACTTCATTACTGGACTCTCACGGAGGGGAGACCCAGTAGATTTTCACAACAAGCCTTTGGGAGGGCTTACTGTGGATGACTATGTCCACGTCTACTGTGTAGAGGGGTCCAAAAAAGTAGGGACTCAGATTGCTATAAAAGATTTGAGAGATCTACACATGAAGATTCTCCTGTTTACCATCGGCAGGGTAGCAGGATCTGCTTCCTTGCATCAGGCATTCAGGACCCAGATGAGCATAGCTGTGGAATGCCTAGCTCACCTATATGATTGGTGCACAGCTCTATTAATGAATATGAAGCAACAACTGACCTCCATCCGGAAATAAAAAACAAAACATTTCGGGTATGGAACCATTTTGATGACATTCTTCTTTGAGAAGATTCCTGGGCTTCGACCCAAAGTGATCTCTTCCATCAACAGCCCAAGAGACCCAAGAATTGCCCGATGGGCAGATCTGATGAAGAGACTAGGGGGAAGTGAAGTTCCCCGAACCACCTGGGACGACGAGTTCTTCCAATGGTGGGGAGAACAAGTCATCGCCGTGGAGGACTACCCCTATGTCGGGATGGATTTCTGCGGTGATCCAGACCTCGTCCTTCCACCTGGCGCGGCATGGGGCACAATCGGTAAGATCGCAATTTTTAAATTATGTGATTTTTATGATTTTTTCAATATATATGAAAAAATGTGAAAACAAAACATGTTTTTGATTGGATTAAAAATGACTTACAATATTATGATGACCATGATACAGATATTGGACCAGTCCGTCCTGAGGGCTACCCACGGCATAAGCGTCGCAGGGGCGAGGCAGATACTGAAGACCCAGGCAGGACCCTCCATGCTGTACAGAGGAACTTGGAGGGTTTAACTTGCCAAGTGCCTATGGCTGCAGTGGAAGATCTACCTGAGGCCATCCAGAGACGGGTAGTGGGAGTACCATGTGACTGGGTACGATTATTTCGCCGTGTCGCCACTGCGATCGTGTTCTATAGGAACACGAATTTTGGGCAGGGACCACAGGAGTAGATAGATATGATTACCAGATGACTATATATTTTTGATATTGAACATGATCGGGCATAAGCCCTAATTTTGTATGACTTATGGATCCAAATTTTGTATAGTTTTTTGAACACTCTGATGATATATATACAACGATTTATGATGTGATGTGACAAATGTATGAAAATGCATGATGTTTTTGATGATTAAATTTTACTGTATGGAATGATTAATATGCCAATCAATTTCTTGATTAGCTAATGAGTCTGCCATCCAATTGTCTACTCGAGGAATATGAATGAATGTTAAAAATTGAAATGATCTTTGTAACAAACGTACCCTCAAAAACAACCGGAGTAAAAATGGATCTCTAACCTGATAAGTATTGTTCAACTGCGACACCACCAGCTGGGAGTCCAAGAAAACTACCAACGAATCAACACCCAAATATATTGCCTCCGAGAGTAGATAAATAACTGCAGTGTACTCTGCTATATTATTGGAAGTAGGACCAATGCAGACTCCTCTTGATACTAACAGCTGACCGGATATATACAGCTGACCGGATTGATACTACCTAAAAAACATCACCATCATATCAAAGACCTAAAAACCAGATATGTATAAAATAAAAACTACTATATACAAAAGCAAAATGCCAGGCCGAAGCCTAGGCATAATACCTTTTCAAATAGAGCCCATTTCTGGGCTCCGCCAACTCATTTCTTCAAAATCAACCAAGGCATATGCTCCTTTTTAAGGAATTTTTTAACGATGAAGGGGCCATACCACATAGACTTAAACTTTCCTGTGCCCAGGGCATCCTTCTCTTGGGCATAGACCAAAACGAGGTCACCTTCCGAGAAAACCCTAGGTTTGACCACCTTATCGTACTGAACTTTGACTCGTTTCTTATGCGCCTCATTCATTGTGGCGGCATCGCGACGTTGCTCGTCAAGATGTTCCAAATGAAGGAGACGTTCTTCAAGACTAGAAGTGTCAAGAAGAAGCTCAACAACTAACTTAAGAGAAGGAATCTCACATTCAATGGGAAATATGGATTCCAGCCCGTAAACTAGTTGAAACAGAGTAAAGCCAGTTGCAGTTTTCACTGACGTCCTATATGCCCAAAGTGCAGGATACAACATGAAATGCCAGTTGGATCGAGCTTTATTAATTGTGCTTTGAATAATGGTCTTCAAGGATTTGTTCACGGCTTCCACTTGCCCATTGGCCTGAGGATAATACGAAGATGAATGCTCCTGTTGGAATCCTAATTTTAAAGCCAACTCAGCCATCATGCTATTCTGAAAATGACTGCCATGATCAGTGACAATCTCTCTAGGAATACCAAAATAAGCAATAACCTAGTTGAAAAGAAAAAGAGCTGCTGTCTCACCATCATTCCCAAAAGTAGGCATAGCCTCGACCCACTTCGTAAAGTAGTCTACTCCTACAATAATATACTTGTGACCTTTAGCCGAAGGCGGGTTACAAGTAGTATAATCAATACCCCACTTTGTAAAGGGACCGACAGTAATGACTGGAAAAAGCAGAGCTGGATGAGCGCGCATTTTTCGAGTATAGACTTGACACGGATGACACTTTTTGACCGAATCCATAGAATATTTGAAAATTGAAGGCCAAAAGTATCCAGCACGCAAGATTTTTTGGGCTGTAGCAAGCCCAGATAAATGACCACCACAAGCTCCACTATGGCAATCATTCAACACAACCTCAGCTTCTTCGAGAGTTAAGCAACGTCTCAGGATTGAATCAACCCCTCGACGGTATAAAGCATCACCGATAATCAAGTAATTTTTAGCCAAGTGACACAACTTATGGCACTCATCTTTCGAAAAAGTAGAGGGAAACTTTGCAGTCTGAAGATATGCAATGATATCTCCATACCAAGGATTCTGTGGAGAGATGAGAAACAAATGTTCATCCGGGAAGGATTCATCATAGACTATCTCTTCTCCACCAGGCAACTCAGAGATTAATTCCGCGAAAACTAAAGATTTCTTGGACTTGGCAGACATAAACTCAAGTTCAAATTTCTACAAAATCACAATCCATCTATTGTATTTGCCCCCAATCACTCGCCTACTGAGAACAAACTGAAATGGATTGGCTGCTGCCAAAACATAAGTTTTTCGTAGAAGAATATAATGTCTGAGTCATTGTACATCATGAACAGCTGCTAAAGCTAGCTTCTCTATCGGAGTATACCAGAGTTCAGGTCCTACCAAGCCTCGACTAAGATAGTATATAACATGCTCTGCCAGAGCATCGTCCTCCTGAACCAGAACCATACCAATGGTAGATTCTGCTGCTGCAAGATACAAAAGGAAAACCCTGCTATAATCAGGTGGACTCAATATAGGAGCAGAGGTAAATGATTTTTTCAAAGCATCGAATGAGCGCTGAGCGAAGTCATCCCAAAAAAATGGAACTCCCTTCTTCAACAATCTCATAAATCCTTTGGTAACTTCAGCATAATTTACGATAAATCTCCGAAGAAAATTAGCTTTTCCTTGTAGACTTTGAAGTTGACGAATAGACGACGAGGGAGGCAACCGAAGTATTGCCTCAACCTTGAAGGGATCTACCCTAATCCCTTCCGAAGACACAATGAATCCCAATAACCGACCGGATGTAACCGCGAAAACACACTTGTTCGAATTCAACCTAATCTTGTAGAAACGACATCGTTCAAATACTTAACGGAGGTGAGCAGGATGATCAATTCTCTTTCAAGAATGAGCAGCTAAATCATCCAAATACGCCTCGATAATATGTTTGATATCGTGGAAGGCATATGACATGGCCTGCTGAAAAGTAGCCCTAGCATTTTTAAGACCAAAAGGCATCTTCTTGTAAGCAAAAGTACCCCAGGGACAAATAAAGGCAGTCTTATGTTGATCTTCAGGGCGGATAGTAATCTGATTGTATCCGGAGAAACCGTCCATGAAGGAGAAAATCTCATTACCGGCACACTCATCGATAATCTGATCTATAAATGGTGTAGGGTAATTATCTTTCGGACATGCTTTATTAAGGTCTCTGAAATCAATGCAAACTCGAATTGTTCATTGTTTTTTATCCACGGGAACAGGATTTGAAACCCACTCTGTCAAAGGAACAGGGAAAATAAATCCCGCCTTGAGCAGCTTCTCCACCTTGGCTTTGATAGCTGCAGCCTTCCTAGGATTGACTGGACGAAGTTTTTGCCTCACAGGCTTAGCATTTTCGTAAGTCTTGATCTCATGCTGGACAATAGATGGATCTATACCAGGCATTTCCTCATAAGACCAAGAAAACACATCCCTAAACTCTTTAAAGAGATCGGTGTAAATCTGAATCTCTTCAGGGGAACATTCAACTCCGATGAAGATGTTCTCTATAACATTCAGATCCCTAGAAATGTTCACCAGGATAGTTGGAGAAATCATAGCCATGTTCCCTTCAGCATATACCTATGTTGGTGCTAAAGGGTTCAGGACTGGGTGAATAGGACCAGGAGACAAAGGACTTGGAAAAATTGATTCAACTTCGTTCAAATCAGGTAAAAAGTAAGACCGATGATGCAAATCATCCCACGATCTATCTATACCAGGCATAGCTTCTAGGATGGCCTCTTTAGATGGAAGAGTGGTATCAAGGAAATCCTGGGCGGAAGAAGAACTAAGTGTCCAAGTCGGAGCCACATTGCCATCCAAATCCTCCGGAGAAAGAGGAGCTGGAATGGACTCTGCAGAGTCTACAATAGATTGATAAGCAATCTCAGCTGCAGACATCGGAAATGCCATTCCACCCACTTGACCTTCCGCTAATGTGGAGGTAGGGGAAGGCAAGGTCCAAGGATCCGAAAAATAATGAGTTTTGAAGAAATCTCTTCGAATAGGAGCCCTAGATGATGAAATTGCATTTATATGAATGGTAGGAGGTGGAATATCAAAATTACCCATCAAAGAAGAATACATTCCAACCCCTAAATTCTCAACAGGCGGCTTGGCATTATCCACCTTTGAAATATTTGAGTCAGTAGATGCATTCGGGTCTACAGGAGAATAGTCCAGTTGATCCACTGTAACAATTCTCCCTTCGTGAGGGAAACAAATAACCCGAAATAATGAGGATGCAATGGCATCCATCTCATAAATCCAGTTTCGCCCCAACAGAAGGTTGTAGTCCAAGCTTGCATCAACTATCTCAACCTCTATATTTACAGTTTTTCCCCCAACATAGATGGGCAAAGCTGGGACAATACCATGCGATCTGTGAGAATGACCATCAAACGCAGTTAGAAGAGTAGCAGATGGAACAGCTGCGGGGGATCCAATTCCCTTCCAGCATGCGAGAGACATCACACATGTGGAAGCACCCTCATCAACGACTGTTCCAAAGATATTGAATTTCCGAAACGATGATTTGATATGAAAATCCATATGATGGGGGAGTCTCTTTTTAAAATTAGACATATCGAATGTAATCACAAGAGAGTTCTTTGGATCGACAGCCCCAATAGCAGTGAGCAGAGCACTGCGCTGAGCTGGACAAGACTGGAGCACCTCAAGAGCCGACATGGCACAAGGACTTTGCGCCAGATCTTCCACAATAGAGTAGTTCTGGGCAGCCCTAGCATTTGGATTAATCGTCATATGCTTAGTAGATGCTTTTGGCATCCGAGGTATAGGCTCAACAGTAGGCCTCCTAATATGAAGTGGCTCAGTACCATCAGGAGCACCCTTGGCTTTCGAAGACTCATCTTCGCCATAATCACGGGATCTCGTGGCGATATCCGCATGAGCACTCATCATGTATATGTTTGACGGATTTTCCCCTTCCTTGGTGCCCCCAGAAGAAGCCCCAGTATTTTGATTTGCGCCAACAACTAGCTATTTCCCTTGGGGAAAAGGGTTTGTCAACACAGCCTGGGAACTAGAAGAACCCTGCTGAGCTAACAAGCGCTGCACATCCTGAATTTTAGGGAAAAGGTGAGTAAGATGGTCTCCAGCACATAACTTGCATGGAAACTTCACTTTCTTTTTATCCTTTGGACCCTCACCAACATGCTCGTTGGATTTATTTGCATTACCCTTCCCATTCTTGCCCTTTTTCTTATTATTATTTCGTCCCTTCTTCTTCCCTTCGGATTGTTGATTTTCTTTAGGGTTAGAAGTCTAAATGGCATTTACTGACAGAGATTGAGAAGGCGATGATTCAGCAGGCACAGCCTGACCAGAAGAAGCAGATTGTATAGACAACAACTGCAATTTACTAAGCAGGTTAACTGCACCACTATTGATCGACCCAATAAGTCCATCACCATGAGGACCAGGTTTAGTCTTGGATATGTCTAATTTGGAGTGAGGAGAATTAGGCAAATATTTATGAAGGACACCAGACTAAGAATATATCAATTCAAGCTGTTGGACCCTAAAAATAGCCTGCTCCTCTGAAAATACCCCTGAGAGGGATACATCTTTAGAAATATCTACCTGCAGAGATTTCAAAAACCATTCCAAAAGAAATTCTCCCGGAATATAAGCTTTGATGAGCTTCTTCCTTATTCGCCATTCCTGAATATGATCAGAAATGTGGGTTGCGTCGTCCTGCTTAAAATTAGCTAGGAGTTCAGTCCCGACATCATAACGGACAGGCAACTGGAAATGATTTAGAAATATAGTAGCCAAATATCCAAAAGTGGCAAAACTGCCCCCAGTTAACTCAATGTACCACTTGGCAGCGTTTCCAGTGAAGGTGCGTTGAAATAACCTCAACCTAATCGAATCCTCAATCAGGGAGTTTGATGAACACCATAAATAGAAAGTGGTGATATGATTAGCTGGGTCCTCTCCATTCTTGCCTTCAAAATTTGGAATGTCTGAAGGTAGTTTGGTAGGAACCGGAGGCCACCCCGAACTATATCGGATCAGATCATTCGTCAATTTCGACAAATTTGGCAAGTTCAACATTGCCAGAAAAGGTAAACGAGGAGGAGCCTGAGGATTCCATCCTTGGTGGGATGAATTCCCAACATTATGAAAAGAATAACCTAGATTTGATGAGGCACCAGGTTGCCAGAAAGAACTCATAGAAAATGTTGGGCCATAGGACCCACCATTTGGAGAAGGACCCCCTCCCAACGCAGAGTTACCATAGACTGGACTAGTTCCCCCCCCGAAGTGGTGAATAAAGAGGAAACCCCCTGGTAGGGGTTCCAAGCGTTAGAAAGAGGGGAAAAAGTCTGATAAGCACTCGACGAAGGGAAAGAAGCATTCCCTTGTTGACCAGCGAAGAACTGATTCCCTGCCCCCACTGCTGTAAATACAGGGTTCCAACCTGTAAAGGTAGTCGAACTCTGACCTCCAGACCAAGGGTTAAAACTCTGAGTCTGAGAAGTAAAAGGAAAAGACCCTAAGGAAGGATTCGAACTAGGAATATGCCCACTTCCGAAGGGGAACCCTTGAAAAGAAGCTGACCCACTAGCCATGGAAGACATGGGTGCAGACGTAGTTGCAGCAGCGGAAAAGGAAAACGAAGGAATCCCACTAATGGGCATTCCAAAACAAAAGGGACCAGATTGGGAAGCTTGTGCTTGGATGAAACAAGAGCCAAACACAGTAGTACTAGAAGCAATCAAAGATATAACAATTGTGCCTCCTCCTTTTACTGAAGCAGGAGTCTGAATGCTTGCAGCACTCACAACCGCAGCCACGTTCCCAGTCGTGGCCATCGAAAGGTATGAATTAGATGGATAAGGACTTTTTGGTCTTTCTGACTCAGGTTCGATGTACTCAACAACAAACGGAGAATCAGAAGGAAGAGGAGATGGAAGTGACTCAGGAGACTGAGGTACTTCCTCCAATTCTACTTCTTCTTCTGCTTCTCTTGGAAATAAGACTCTCGAGGTGAGCGGAGTGCTCCTCTTGGAACCAACACCAGAACCAACTACAACACCTTCAAGCCCTAGCGGAGGATCTCTCTCCGCTGCGTCAGATACCACTGGGTGATATTCACCTGCTATATTACTCCTACGCCTTCTTGAAGAAGGCTCAACACTTTCGAGAGATAACCCCCGAACTCTCCTCGATCGACGAGGCGCTTGATCAGCCACTTTAACAAATTAATTAGACTCAAAAAAGTATAAATCTAAGCTAGGTAGGAGCAAAAAGAACTCACGACAAAAATCCCTAAGATGCAACCAAGCAAGCAGCCTTCAGGTATTTCCGCTCCGGGTGATTAGGACCGGACACCAAAATACGAGAAAGCAAAAAATAGGACCTCCCGAAAGTAGTATGGGATAATTACAGCCCAGGCCTACTAGTGAAGGTAACAGAAATAGTTACGCCGACCTCCTAACAACAGCCTTTGCCGGTGCAAGTACCCAAGCTTCGCCGGGGCACCCTCCAGAAGTACTGCTGGAAGTGATACGAAGTCTGCCTTAGGTGCCACGGGTATTCCCCCCCGCAGTCACCTGTGTGATACCTAGGAATGGCAACTAAGGGCACCAATCCATGTCAGCAGCCGGGCGGAATGGTCTTAAGGCAAGATCCAGTAAATCGGAGAGGGGGTATCTCTCTTCTCAACCTTCACTTCTCCTCACACTTGACTCTCTGGAGGAGAGCTTTCCCGGTCCACCTAACGGTGTTGGATTTCGCTCATTTAATAAACTTCTATGTTTTAGTTTGAGCGGCCTTGGAGAGTTAACTCTCCACTCACCTAATCCAAGGCCCTACAACCTAGCTAGTTGATGTATGACACTTTAAAAAAAACTTGCGAGTTGTTTTTAAATTATTGCGCTTATTTTAGTTGGCTATTATATTAAGTCAAGGGAATATGGAAATGAAACTCGTGATGTTTTGTGACGCAGAAAAGAAATTAATGAAAACCAAACTACATGCAGATGCAGTAATTGCCTTTCGATGAAAAGAAATTTCTACACGGGTTCTACGAGACTATTTTTTTTTTTTCAGATATCAAACCTCACACTCGCAAAATTTATGAAAAAGACTACAAATGTTCAAGTGCACCTAATGCAAATTACTAAGAGCATGCCAATTCTAAGATGCAAAATCTAACAAAGCAAAGAGAAATTTCCAAGAATCCCCCAGTTCTATCACTTTTCCGGTTCGTCCACAAAGCTAGTTCCCAAATGAGAAACTCTCAGTATAAAGACACCAAAATATGCTCGAAATAAGAGAAAGAAACCAATGAAAATTCCCTTCCCAAATCAAGTCAGAAACCGAAGGTAAGAAATCTCAACAAGGCTTCAAAAGATGGAAATAAACCAAAACAAAAAAGCAAAACAAAGGCAATGGCAAAACAAAATGTTTTTGAGCTTTTGAATTTTATAAAAAGAAGATTTCAAAGAGACCAAGAAGAACTATCCAATTCCCAAGCCAAACAATCTCTGAATTTCAAGCAAAACTTCAACAAAAATGTTCTAAATCTTATAGTGCCACTTAGTAGCAAGATTTATACGAGAAAAAGGAAGACAAGAAACTCAGTAACTCAGCCCAGAAGAATAGCACAATCTTGCAGCAAACAAAGCTTCAAAGAACCAACAATGACTCTTAAAAAATTGCAACAAGACCTAGTCCGATGAACTCAAGAAAAACAACCAAAAAGCAGGCAAAAATTAAAGTGCAAAGCAAGACATAAAGTTAGGAAAGAGCATATGAGCAGAAGCTCTTTGTCTTGATTAAGCAGAATAGCCAAGAATCTCCAGAAAGAGATGTTGGTACTCGAACCAGAAATGCAAGCACTAATTTTTTTTTTCTTTTCCAAATGAGCCAGTCTTCAACCAAACAAGAGAGAAAAAGACCAATAACCACTTTCAACACAATCCAGAGACTAAAAGGACACTGCAGGAATAGGTCTTCACAGGCAGACAAGACCAAAAAGTCAAAAAATCAAAAATTTCAAAATTTGCCCAGGCATACGCTACTTAGCAGTTTTGAAACAAGCGTGCATACGTGACTGTGGCAAAAGAAAAACACGTATACGTGACTTCCTTTGACAAAACCTGTGTGTATATGCGTCTGTGTAGAGGAAAACTAGCGCATGGAAAAGTAAATAATGAAAAATAAAAATGATCAAGCCTGGCTAAAAAACCAGGGCTTTAGTTTGACTAAGAAAAAACTAACTGGACTGGAAATAATGATTAAAACTGTCGGAAACCTTTAAAACAGCTGAAACCACCCAACAGGGGAATCACAAGAATGCAATCCCCAGTGGAGTCGCCAGCTCTGGTTCGGGAAATAACTCCGTAGATGTCGTTGGGTCAAAAACCTCCACAGATCAGGGCATGCTATTCAAGAAGGACTCACACAACCAAACTTGTATGCTAAAAGCTAGATATTATAGATTGTAGAATTCACCCGTAGATCCTACGTTTGATGTAGATCCTGCGGGGTTCAAACCCCCAACAACCCTTCTTCCTCTTCAACCTGAATCCTTCCACGATCTTCGAATAGATCGTCGTCCGGATTCGTCCCGCCCTTGCCTCACTAGGATTCTTTCAAGACTTGTGCACACGAGATGACATATAAGCTGATGAACATCTCCAGGAAACAAGGGTTTCCTCTAAAAATCTGGGAAGTGTAGGAGGCACGAAAAATCAGACTTGAATTGGGCTCCAACAGAGTATAATGTATATAATTTTCTCTCTCCCTTAGGCCATGCATATGAGGGGATTTTATACTCCCTCAAAGTAGTTTCAATCTGTTAGAAACAGTTTGCCACGGGCTGGGGTGGTTGAATTACGGGAATAACCATCAACCCAGCCTCGAAAATAGGGATATATATATATATTTTTAATGATTTTAATGGCATACGTGGAAAAGTCTGGGCATATCCGCGTATGGGATTTTAAACACTATTTTTTATGAACTTTTATTCAATTTTGTGGGAATGGGTGCCCAAGGCCAAAGAGACAATCATGAATCACATGAGGGTGAAAAATGATGCTATAACACACATATAGAATACTGATAAATGATGCTGTAGTAGATATATGATCACTCAAGTAACTGAATCTCTAGGTACCAAATCATAAGAGGTGGAAAACATGGTACAACCACGCAACTCGGGGGCCAACATATAAGATGTTGCTATGCCGAAACTACAACATATAAGAGTGGACGGTGTCACTGGCAGAAGCAGGATGAAATGTCAACAATGAACCGAAGCATGCTGAAGCAAACCTGAGGTCTTCACCGATCACTATGGCACAATTCTACACAATGGGAATGAATGGGTTGAAGTCGACCATGTGAGAAATCATTTGATTACCGGTCAATAATGTAAACCGTTAACAAATGCGAGAAAACCCACCGATAATGATAATGATTGTCAAGGTGCCCCAGTGCAATGCAAAAAGTGCGAATAAATGAGCTGAAGTCGAACACTTGTAAGAATCTATCAATCAGGAGGCAATAATGAATCCTCATTGTCGATAACGAAGAGTATGCCACTAATGACTGCAAACCCTAAGGTACTGACAAAAAGACTCTAGACCTTATTCCCAGAGCAATGAATCGAAGTCAATGGGAAAAGATCTACTGGAAGGAACGCATTGAGGCATCCCACATCAGTCCAGCGTGAGTGTAACCCGCAGTCGAAGATTTGGAAGGAATCGGATGAATTAGAGTGAAGGAACCAACCCGAAGTACGTTTCCGACATGTACAAGATGAAGATAGCACATGGAAGAAACCCTCTCAACCAACCAATAATGAAAGTTGACAAAGAGGCGAGATATCCACTGAAAGGGTCAAATGGAAATCAAGGTACTGCACGAATCCCAAGTGTGATAATGAATGCTAACGTCAAACACAAGGAAAACCACTCAGTCAAAGACCCATAATGATGATCAAATTCTGAGCACAAGGAGACCTATCGATGATGTAAATAGGGCTAGGGTGCGGCTGTAGGTTTACTATCAGAGCAATATGTCGTAGTCAATAAGAGACAAACCCGCCAACAAGAAGTCAATGGAGACCTTCTCATACCAGCACGAGCATAGGACCAAACATCTGATGTGATAGTACAAGATATTGACAAAACTAGGAAGGCTTGAATAATAAGTCAAGAGACACCGCAGAATGGCCGACTCAGGGTTAACTTCCCTTGAACAAAAGCACAACACATGATGACCATGGCAGTAAAAAATGACACTGTATAAGTTTGTTATGCAGGAGGCAAAAACAAACTCTCCATATGATTGGAAGAGATAACCAACTGGGGGAGAACTGACTCATGAAAAAAGGCTATGGCGTCTCCTAGGTCAAAACTAAAACCATCCCAAATAAGGAAAAGACATAGTGGTATGTGCTTTGTTCAAGGGCGACAAACTGATACTGTAACTACCATCAAAATATGAAGTAACATCCCGTTCCCGCTCTTTTTAACATATTTGATTTTTTTGTCTTTTTCATATAATAAGCTTGAAAAAGAATAAAATAATGCTATGGTACAATGGATAGAACGAGTATCAAGAAACACATGCACTAGTTCCTGGGATAGGAACAATCGTATGAGAAATGCAAGGTGGCAGAAACTGGTAAGCGATACTCAAAGGAGTGTTCCATCCATGGGTAACAAGGGTGTCAAGTTGCGATATCTAAGTGTTTTGCAATGACTAACTTTGTACAAAGAGTCAAGGTCAAAATATGGCTTAAACATCGAGTCCAAATGAAGCCGGCTAAAGGCCAAGATAAACAAGTAGTCAACATGCAATGCAGTAATGCAACTGAAGAACACTAGGGATCCTATCGGGTAATAGCGAGAAAAATGATAATGAAGAAGAAGAAGAATGAAGCTTCAACATATAAGTCATGGCGGGACTAAAGAGGACTCCCGAGCCTACATAAAGTGCAACATGGGAAACAAGTGCTCGCAAGGAACTAACTAGGAATCCCATGTAAAGGAAGGCTCTACCACCAAGTCATGATTAAATAATCGGCAAGTGAAATGTGTTGAATAATCATGACATGATGGGATCGACCCTATGGAAAGTGATCAGAATGGAGGCTAGAATGCAAAAATGCAATGGAAAGTGGATTACCTAACCTATATGCCAGTGTAGATTACATACCTGCCATGACAAGTCAGCGGTCAAGGTTTTGAAAATTGGAAAAAATCTCAAAGTCAACAAAAAGTACCTGAAAATATACCCATCCCAACACTTCCAAGAAACCGGGTTATGCAGCTTACTATAGATGTGAAAACGAAGGATAATGAATTTTTGCAAAAAAATTTCAATTTCTGGGCATAAATACACACTTTACCTCACATTTGGTTCATTGTTACCTTGCTGAATTGGAGAAAAGAGCTATGGAGAAAAAACCTCTTTCCTCAAATCAGGAGCAAACAACCGTCAAACTTCGCTGGATAAGTCAAGTAAGCCTTAACTTCATATTTCTGATTAATTTCATTCATTTATAGATTAAAAATTTTGAGTTTTCACTGTGGAAATGATTTGTTTTGATTTATCATTCTGCACATACGCAAGTTCATGTGGACGAACCCGCGTATGATACGCGACTGTCCAAAAGGGAAGTCGCGTATGCGCAGACCATGATTGCAAAAAATGAACCTAATGATGAAATTAATGATTTTTTGTAGGATGACTATCTCTTGGAGAGAACATGAGCACAGTGCCATTGATCAAGAGGTCATGGGAGACCAAAATTCACTCAATATCCTTTGAAATTGCGGTTTACTCAAATTCTTCAAAATGCCAAATATGAAAAGTAACGTCCGGTTACTTGAAATGCTAGTAAATCAATGGGAACCGGAGGAGGATTGTTTCATGATTGATCAAATACCTATACACATAGAGGTGGAAGATATTTATTTTATTACTGGACTCTCCCAAATAGGAGGTCTGGTAGATTTACATGGAAAGCCTGTGGGAGGGCTTACAGTGGAAGACTATGTCCACGTCTATTGTGTAGAGGGGTCTCAAAAAGTAGGGAATGAAATTGCGATCAAAGATTTATTAGAGTTGCATATGAAAATTGTCCTCATTACCATGGGCAAGGTGGAAAGATCTGCTTTCTTGCACCAGGCACCGAGGACACAGATGAGTATAGCTGTGGAATGTTTAGTGCATCTCTTTGATTGGTGTACATCTCTTCTGACCAATATGAAGAAACAACTGACCTCCATCCGAAAAGCTAAAACAAAGCATTTCGGGTATGGAACCATATTGATGACATTACTATTTGAGAAGATTCCTGGGCTTCGACCCAAAGTGATCTCATCCATCAGTAGTCCTAGAGACCCAAGAATAACTCGATGGGTTGATCTGATGAAGAGACTGGGGGGGAGTGAAGTTCCCTAAACGACATGGGATGATGAGTTCTTCTAATGGTGGGAAGAACATATTATTTCAGTGGATGACTATCCCTATTTTGGGATGGATTTCCGTGGTGATCCAGACTTGGTCCTTCCACCCGGCGTAGCATGGGATGCTATTGGTAAGACTGCAATATTTGTTTGATTTTTATTTTTTATTTTTTTCAATATATGTGAAAAAATGAAAAACCATGTTTTTGATAATATATAAATTCATTATTTTCATGGAAACATGATGGTTATTCCCTTAATTCAACCACCCCAGCCCGTGGCCCAATTGTTTCCAACTGCTGAAACTACTTTGAGGGAGTATAAAATCTCCTCATGTGTATGGCCTAAGGGAGAGAGAAAATTATAGATATTATACTCTGTTGGATCCCTATTTCAAGTCTGATGTTCCCGTGCCTCCTGCACTTCCCAAGTATATTCAAGAAACCCTTGTTTCCTTGAAGATGATCATCATCCTATATGAAATCTAGTGTGCACGCATCTTGGAATAATCCTAGCGAGGCGAGGGCTAGACGGATCCAGATGACGGTCTACTCGAAGGCGTGGAAGGATTTAGGTGATATCTCCACTTACTATTCTTGTACATGCCATTTATAATAAAGAAGAACCATCTTGTTCCTGAATATTCACATGTCTATATATGTGTGAAGATTGTTAGTTAAACATTCAACATTGCTTATATGATATTATACATGAATTATACTGACTTCTAGGAACAATATATGCTGTACAACTAGTGTTTCGTGTTCATTATTTCTTGATTTCTAGGTTACGAAGCACGAGGAGTTGCTAGGGGTTTGAACCCTACAAGATCTACGTCAAATGTAGGACTTTCGAGTGAGTTTTGCAATTGTTTAAATCTAGTTTTTAGCATAAAAGATAGGTTAAGTGAGTCCTTCTTGAATGGTATGCCCCTGATCTGTGAAGGTTGCCGACCCAAAAAACTTTAGGGAGTTATTTCCCGAAAATAAACGTTATGAATTGAAATGATCTTTGCAATAAACATACCCTTAAAAACAATCGAAACAAGAAAGGATTCCGGACCCGATATATATTGTTCAATTGTGACACCACCAACTGGGAGTCCAAGAATAATACCAACGAATCAACACCCGAAGATATTGCGTCTGAAAGTAGATAAATGACTGCAGTGTATTCTGCTATGTTATTGGAAGCAACACGAATGCAAACCCCTCTTGAAACTAACAGTTGACCAGATGGATAGTAAAGTACCCAAGCCGCGGAAGCTAAGTTCCGGGTGTGCCTAATAGCACCATCGGCGAAACCATAATGACTCATGATATCCAATACAACCTGCCAAAGCAGATCAAAAATCATCACCATCACCTCATAGACTGAAAACTCAGATATGTACAAAAACAAAAATCAAAATGTATACAAAAAAGCAAGATGCCAGGCCAAGGCCTATGCATAATACCTTTTCAAATAGAGCCCATTTCTGGGCTCCGCCAGCTCATTTCCCTCAAAATCAACCAAGGTATAAGCTCCTTTTTTAAGGACCTTTTTAACGATGAAGGGGCCATACCACATAGACTTGAATTTACCTGCCCCCAGGGCATCCTTTTCCTGGGCATAGACTAGAACAAGGTCGCCTTCAGAGAAAACTCTAGGTTTGACCGCTTTATCGTACTGAACTTGGACCTGTTTCTTATGGGCTTCGTTCATCGTGGCGGCATCTCGACGCTGCTCATTAATATGTTCCAGATGAAGGAGGCATTTTTCAAGACTCGAAGTGTCAGGAAGAAGTTCTACAGCCAACTTAAGAGAAGGAATCTCACACTTAATGGGAAATATTGATTCCAACCCGTAAACTAGTTGAAACGGAGTAAAACCAGTTGCAGTCTTAACTGACATCCGGTATGCCCAAAGCACAGGATATAGAATAATGTGCCAGTTATATCTAGCATTATCATTTGTCCGTTGAAGAATGGCCTTCAAGGATTTGTTCACGGCTTCCACCTGCCCATTGGCGTGAGGATAATAAGGAGATGAATGCTCTTGTCGGAAACCCAATTTGAGAGCTAACTCAACCATCATGCTATTCTGAAAATGATTGCCATGATCAATGATAATCTCTTTAGGAATACCAAAACAAGCAATAACTTGATTAAAGAGAAAAAGAGCTGTCGTCTCACCGTCATTCCCAAAATTAGGCATAGCCTCGACCCACTTTGTGAAGTAGTCTACTGCTACAATAATATACTTGTGACCTTTAGCCGAAGGCGGGTTAAAAGTAGTATAATCAGTACCCCGCTTTGTAAAATGACTGACAGTGATAACTGGGAAGAGTGGAGCTGGATGCGCGCGCATCTTTCCAGTATACACTTGACACGGATGACATCGTTTGACCGACTCAACACAATCTTTGAAAATCAAAGGCCAAAAGTATCCAGCACACAAGATCTTTTGGGCTGTAGCAAGCTCGGATAAATGACCACCACAAGCTCCACTGTGGCAATAATTTAACACAACTTCAGCTTCTTCGAGAGTTAAGCAACATCTTAGGATCGAATCGACCCCCCGACTGTATAAATTATCACCAATGATCAAGTAATTTTTATCCAGGTGACGTAACTTACGGTGCTCATCTTTTGAAAAAGTTAAAGGAAACTTCACAGTCTGAATATTACAATGAGATCACCATACCAAGGGTCCTGTGAAGAGATGAGAAAAATATGCTCATCCAGAAAAGATTCGTCATAAATTATATCCTCTCCACAGGGCAAATCAGAAATTAATTCTGCGGAAACTAATGATTTCTTGGACTTGGTAGACATAAAATAAAGATCAAATTCCTGCAAAATCACAGTCCACCGATTGTATTTTCCCCCAGTCACTCGCTTGCTAAGAACAAACTAAAATGGATTGAATGCTGCCAAAACATAAGTTTTTCGAAGAAGAATATAATTTCTGAGCCGCTGCACATGGACAACTACTAAAGCGAATTTTTCTATTGAGGAATACCAAATTTCAGGTCCTACCAAGCCTTGAATAAGGTAGTATATCACATGCTCAGCAAGAGCATCATCCTCCTGAACCAGAACCATACCGAGAGTAGATTCTGCTGCTGTGAGATACAAGAGGAAATCCCTGTTATAATCAGGTGGACTCAGGATAGGAGTAGAGGTCAATGCCTTTTTCAAAGCATCGAATGAGCATTGAGCAAAGTCATCCCACAAAAATGGGACTCCTTTCTTTAATAATCTCATGAATCCTCTTGTAATCTCGGCATAATTTACAATAAATCTCCATATAAAATTAGCTTTTTCTTGTATACTTTGAAGTTGACAAATGGATGACGGGGGAGGCAATTGAAGTATTGCCTCAACCTTGAAGGGATCTACTTGAATCCCTTGCGTAGACAAAATAAACCCCAACAACCGACCGAATGTGACTGCAAAAATGCAGTTGTTTGGATTCAACCTTATCTTATAAAAACAACATCGTTCAGATACTTGACGGAGGTGAGAAGGATGATCAATTCTCTTGCGAAAACGAGCAGCTAGATCATCCAAGTATGCCTCGATAATATGTTTGATGTCATGGAGGGCATATGACATGGCCCGCTGAAACGTGGCTCCAACATTTTTAAGGCCAAAAGGCATTTTTGTTAAGTAAAGGTACCCCAGGGACAAATAAAGGGAGTCTTATGCCGATCTTCAGGACGGATAGTAATTTGATTATATCCAGAAAAACTGTCCATGAAGGAGAAAATTGCATTGCCCACACACTCATCGATAATCTAAACTATGAATGGTGTGGGGTAATTATCTTTCAGACATGCTTTATTAAGATCTCTGAAATCAATGCAAACGTGAATTGTTCCTTGTTTTTTGTTCACTGGGACTGGATTTGAAACCCATTCAGTCAAAGGAACAGGGAAAATGAATCCCGCCTTGAGCAGCTTCTCTACCTCAGCTTTGATAGTTGCAGCCTTCCTAGGGTTGACTGGACGAATCTTTTTCCGCACAGGCTTAGCATTTTCGTAGATATTGATCTCATGCTGGACAATAGATGGATCTATACCAGGAATCTCCTCATTAGACCAAGCCAACACATCCCTAAACTCTTTAAAGAGATCAGTATAAATTTGAATCTCTTCAGGGGAACATTCAGCTCCGATGAAGAAATTCTCGATAACGTTTGGGTTCCTGGAGATGTTTACTGGGATAGTCGGAGAAATCACAACCATGTTCCCTTCAGAAAATACCTGTGTTGGTGCTAAAGGGTTCAGGACTGGGTGAACAGGACCAGAAGACCGAGGACTTGGAAAACTTGACTCAACTTCGTTCAAGTCTGGTAGAAAGTAAGACCGATGATGCAAATCATCCCACAGTCTATCTACACAAGTCATAGCTTCCAGGATAGCCTCTTTAGATGGAAGAGTGGTATCTAGGCAATCCTGGGCAGAAGAAGAATTAAGTGTCCAAGCCGGAGCCACATCACCATCCAATTCCTCTGGTGAAAGAGAAACGAGAATGGATTCTGCAGAATCAACAATGGATTTATAAGAAATCTCTGCTGTAGATATCAAAAATTCCATTCCACCCACTTTACCTTCTGCTAATGTGGAAGTAGGGGAACGTAAGGTCCAAGGATCAAAAAAATAATGAGTTCGGAAGAACTCTCTTCGAATAGGAGCCCTGGAGGATGAAATTGCATTTATATGAACGGAAGGAGGTGGAATATTGAAAGTACCCATTAGAGAAGAATACATTCCAACCCCAAGATTCTTAACAGGCGGCTTGACATTATCCACCAAAGGGATAGTTGAGTCAGTAGATGCATTCTGGTCTACAGGAGAACAATCCAGTTAGTCAACTATGAAAATCCTCCCTTCGTGAGGGAAACAAACAATACAAAACAAGGAGGACGCAATAGCATCCATCTCATAAATCCAGTTTCGCCCCAATAGAAGGTTGTAGTCCAAGCTTGCATCAACTATCTCAACCTCGATGTTTACAGTTTTTCCCCCAACACAGATGGGAAAAGTCGGGACAATACCATGCGGCCTGTGAGAATGATGATCAAACGCAGTCAGAAGAGTGGCTGATGGAACAGCTGCAGGAGATCCGATTCCTTTCCAGCATGCGATAGACATCACACACGTGGAAGCACCCTCATCAACGACCATTCGAAATATAGTGAATCTTTGATACGATGATCTAATATGGAAATCCATATGATGTGGGAGTCTCTTCTTAAAATTAGTCATATCAAATGTAATCATAAGAGATTTTTTCGGATCAACAGCCCCAATAGCAGTAAGAAGGGCACTTCGTTGAGCTGGACAAGACTGGAGCACCTCAAGAGCAGACATAGCACAAGGACTCTGGGCCAGATCTTCTACAACAGATTAGTTTTGAGCAGCCTTGGCATTTGGATTAATTGTCGTACGCTTTGTAGATGCTTTTGGCATTCGCGGTATGGGCTCAACAGTTGGCTTCAGAATGTGAAGTGGTTCAGTACTATCAGAAGCACCTCTGGTCTTTGAAGACTCAACTGTACCATAATCACGAGATCTCGTAGCGATATCTGCGTGAGCAGTCATCATATATATATTTGATGGAGCTTCCCCTTCCTGGGTGCCTCTAGAGGAAGACCTAGTATTTTGATTCGCGCCAACAACTAATTTTTTCCCTTGGGGAAAATGGTTTGTTAACACAGCCTGGGAACTGGAAGATCCCTGTTGAGCTAACAAGCGCTGTGCATCCTGAATTTTAGGACAAAGGTGAGTAAGATGATCTCCAGTACATAACTTGCATGGAAATTTCACTTTATTTTTATCCTTCTGTCCTTCACCAACATGCTCGTTGGATTTATTTGCATTGCCCTTCCCATTTTTGCCCTTATTTCTATTATTATTTCATCCTTTCTTCTTCCCCTTGGATTTTTGATTTCCTTTGGGGTTTGAAGTCTGGACAACATTTATTGACAAATCTTGGGGAGAGGTGGGCACTGAAGGTACAGCTTGAACGAAAGAAGTAGATTATATGGACAACTGCTGCAATTGGTTAAGCAGGTTAGCTGCACCGCTATCGATCAACCCAATAAGCCCATCACCACGAGGACCAGGTTTAGTTTTGGACAAATCCAATTTGAAGTGAGGAGCATCAGGAAATTTTTTATTGAGGATTCCAAATTGAGAATAAATCAGTTCTAATTGCTGGGCCCTAAAAATAGCTTGTTCCTCGGAAAATACCCCAGACAGGGATACATCCTTCGAAATATCTGGCTACAATGATTTCAAAAACCATTCTAGAAGGAATTTGTTTGGAATATAGGATTTAATGAGCCGCTTCCTTCTCCGTCATTCCTGAATATTATCAGAAATGTGGGTTGCCTTGTCCTAATTAAAATTAGCCAAGAGTTCAGTCCCGACATCATAACAAACAGGCAACTGAAAACGATTCAAAAACATTGTAGCCAGATCCACAAAAGTGGAAAAACTGCCCCTAGTTAACTCAATATACCACTTAGCTGAATTTCCAGTCAAGGTGCGTTGAAATAATATCAACTTAATATTAGGGAGTTTGATGAACACCAAAGATGAAAAGTGGTGATGTGATCTGTCGGATACTCTCCATTCTTTCCTTCAAATTTGGGAATGTCTGCAGGTAGTTTGGTAGGGACCGAAGGCCACCCTAGACTATACTGGATTGGATCATTAGTCAATTTCGACAAATCTGGCAAGTTTAACGTTGCCAGAAATGGTAAATGAGGAGGAGCCTGGGAATTCCATCCCTGATAGGATGACTTTCCAACATTTTGAAAAGAATACCCTGGATTTGATGAGGCACTAGGTTGCCAGGAAGAATTCGTAGAAAAAGTTGGGCCATAGGAAAACCCTTGTGACCCAGCATTCGGAGAAGGACCCCCTCCCAACATAGAGTTATTATAAACTGGACCAATTCCCCCCACTGAAGTAGTGAATGAAGAAGAAACCCCCTGATAAGGGGTCCAAGCATTTGAACAAGGAGAGAAATCCTGATAAGCATTAGATGAAGAGACAAGAACATTCCCTTGGTGACCAGCGAGAAAATGATTCCCTGCTCCTACTGTCGTAAAGATAGGGTTCCACCCCGTGAAGGTAGTAGAACTTTGACCTCCAGACCATGGATTAAAATTCTGAGTCTAGGAAGTGAAAGGAAAATATCCTAAGGAAGGATTCGAGTGAGGAATATGTCCACTTCCAAAGGGGAACCCTTGAAAAGAAGCCGATCCGCTAGACATAGAGGAGATGGGTGCGGATGCAGTTGCAGCAGTAGAAAAGGAAAACAGAGGAATTCCATTAATGGACATTCCAAGACGAAAGGGACTAGATTGAGAAGCCTGTGCTTGGGTATAACCGGAACCAAACAAAACAACACTAGAAGCAATCGAAGATATAACAATAGTGTCTCCTCCCTCAACTTTAGGAGGAGTCTGAATACTTGCAACACTCACAACCGAAGTTGTGTTCCCATTCGTGGCCATCGAAAGGTGAGAATGTGATGGATAAGGACTCTCAGGTCTCTCGGACTCAGGTCCGATGTACTCGATGATAAACGAAGAATTAGAAGAAAGAGGAGACGGAAGCGATTCAGGAGATTGAGGTACTTCCTCCACTTCTACTTCTAGAAATAAAATTCTCGAGGTGGGTGGAGTACTCCTCTCAGTACTGACACCAACATCAAGACCAACTACAAAAACTTCGAGCCCTAATGGAGGATCTCTCTCCGCCGCGTCATATAACACCGAGTGATAAACACCTTCTGAATTACTCCTACGCCTTCTTGAAGAAGGCTCGGCACTCGCGAGAGACAACCCACGAAGCCGTCTCGATCGACGAATCGATCGGTCATCCACTTTAAAAGATTGATTAGACTAAAAAAAGTATAAAGCTAAGCAAGCTAGGAGAAAAGAGCACTCACTACAAAGTCCCTAAGATGCAACCAAGCAAATGACCTTCGAGTATTTCCGCTTCGGGTGATTAGGACCAGACACCAAAATATAGGAAAGCGAAAATTACGACCCAGATCCACTAGCGAAGGTAACCGAGGAAGTTACGCTGATCTCCTAACAATAGCCTTTGCCAGTGCAAGTACCCAAGCTTCGCAAGGGCACCCTCCAGAAGTACTGCTGGAAGTGATACAAGGTCTGCCTCAGGTACCACGAGTATTCCCCCCCACAGTCACCTATGTGATACCTAGGATGGGCCACTAAGGACACCAATCCATGTCAGCAGCCAGGCGGAACGGTCTTAGGTCAAGATTCAGCAAATCAGGGAGGGGGTATCTCCCTTCTCTGCCTACACTTTCCCTCGCGCTTGACTCTCTGGAGGAGAGCTTTCCCGATCCACCTAACGGTGTTGGATTTCGATCATTAATAAACTTCTATGTTTCAAAATCTGAGCAGCCTTGGAGAGTTAACTCTCCACTCACCTAATCCAAGGCCCTACAACCTAGCTAGTTGATGTATGACACTAAAAACAAAAATTTCTAGTTGTTTTAAATTTATATCATTTATTTTAATTGGCTATTATTTTATGTCAAGGGCATATGGAAGTGAAACCAATGATGTTTGTATGACGCAAAAAGAAACCAATGAAAACCAAACTATATGCAAATGCACTGATTGCCTTTCGATGAAGAGTGATTTCTACACAGGTTCTACGAAACTATATATTTTACTTTTCTTTTTAGATAACCATACCTCACACGCAAAAAATTACAAAAAAAACTAAAATGATAATGTGCACTGCTTGGTCAATTTAGTGTGTCCTAAATTGCTAACATAAATTATCAACCAGGGATTCGTAAGCTGACGAAGTGTGGCGCACTATATGTGCAAGATAACCTATCTCTTACTTTTTGTCGTTTTTGGATTTTTATTGATCTTGGTTGGTTTCCTAATGTGAGATGGAAATTCTAAAAGACACGTATGGTTATGAATATTCAAGGCAGTGATGTCCTTTATAATGATTTTCCAAACTTGAAACTTCAAAAGGATTTTGAAACATACAATGACAAAATTAAAAGGAAATGAAAATGTGTCACTATTCTAATTAAACAAACAATGAACTATTGATCATGAAAACCATTATCCTTGCTGCTGTCCAAATACAAAAGAAACTATGCTTAAAGAAATCCAAGAATTGCAACAAAGTAAATCTAAATCAAATTACATCAACTTATATTCTGATCCCTCACCATTAGTCCAGCTATGGCTTTCGGAGGTAACCATAAACAACTTGAGCAACTTGATATCTAATTTGCAGAAAAAGAAACTAATATCAAACTACACACTCATACTTCAATCCCTCACCATCAGTCCAGCTGTGGCTTTCGGAGGTAACTGAAAATGACATGAGCAATTTAATATATCTAACTTGCAGAAAGTAAACTAATATCAACCTACACACTCATACTTCAATCCCTCACCATCAGTCCAGCTGTGGCTTTCGGAGGTAACTGAAAATGACATGAGCAATTTAATATATCTAACTTGCAGAAAGAAAACTAATATCAAACTACACACTCATACTTCAATCCCTCACCATCAGTCCAGCTGTGGCTTTCGGAGGTAACTGAAAATGACATGAGTAGCTTAATATCTAATCTAACTAGTAAAGCAAATGTTCAAAACTGAAATGAATAAAACATTGCTGGAATTAAAAACTAAGAAAAAGAAATCAGCAGAAGGACAAGATGGATTCCATGTCATTAGTCATTATAAAACTATGTGCAAATGCCCGGGCTGCCATGAAAAATTATGCTAAAAGCTATGATTTCAAAAAGCAATCTAAGTAAGGAAATATGACAAAACAGAATTGAAAGCAACTTATCTAGAAAACATGTAAAAGCCTCCTTGGATAGCAGGGGCCCTCTACTACCAATTTGGTGTAGTCCTTAGCTCCTTGAAGATAAGATCACAATAGCATCAAAGAACTAAGCTTCTTTATTCAAAAACTCATAAATCTACATCCCATTCCATCTTGAACTTTGTTACAAATCTACTTCCTCATTACTTTCTCATTACCTTCTCATTACCTATGATAGGAGAAAGCTTCTCCTATTTATACAAAATATGAGGAGACATCTCATTAATGGGAGTCCATGAATCTCTCCCTCCATCTCTAGAGTTACAATCAAAATAGGAAATGATAAGACACATGTCTTTCTAGAGTTTCAACACAACTAAGAGATGAGACACATATCCTCTTAGAGTTTCAATACAACAAAGAAGTGAGACACATATCCTCTTGATCCCATAATCTTCTCCAACCAAATTCGAATTTGGCCTTAGAGTGCCACATAAGGGTCTTCTAGAAGTCTCCTTTTGACCCACACATGTCACAAAACTCATAACACATATATAGATATATGAAACTATGTTAATTTTCTAGTTTCTAATCATAAATTCACTTAAAATACATAAAATAAATAACTTTGGAAAATAAGGATCCTAACCCATATATTTATGAAAATGGTTACTTGATGTAGGGTTTTAGGTCAAATGGCTATGAAATAAGAGCTAAATGGTTATGACATAATGGAAATATGTATGAATATGGAGAACACTTTTGAGACTCAACATGCACCTAATGCAAATTACTAATGGCATGCACATTCTAAGATGCAAGACCTAAGAAAGCAAAGAGAAATCTCTAATTATACCAAGGTTCAATCACTTTTTGGCAGTCCACCCGTCTAATTCCAAATCAGAAGCTCAAGGTATAAAAACGCCAAAAATCAAACTTAATATAATAGAACGAAATCAAAAGAAGACTCCCTTCCTAATCCAGTCAAGAACCGAAGAATAAAGACTTCAACAAGGCTTCAAAAAGATGAAAAGAAACCATGAACCAAAACATACGCAATGGAAAGAAAAGATGTTTTTTGGCTTTTGAATGTTATGAAGAAAAGAAACTTCAAAAACTAAGAAACTATCAAATTACTGAGCCAAACCAACTTCTAATTTCAAGAAAAACTTCAACAAGATGCTCTAAGCCAACTATGCTACTCTCATAGCAGGACTTGTATGAGCAAGAGGAAGACAAGAAACTCAACAAATCAACTTAGTACAATAGCATAAAATCGCGGAAAACTCAGACTCCAAAGAATCAAAAGAGACTCTTCGAAAATTGCAACAAGACCTAGCCAATGAAATCAAGAAAACCAAACGCAAAAAGAGGCAAAATCAAGATGCAAAGAAACTTATAAATTTAGGAAAGAGCCAATGAGAAAAAACTCTCTGTCTCGAATAGTCAGAACAACCAAGAATCTTTAGAAAAATATCTTGGTGCTCAAGCCAGAATTGCAAGCACAATAAATGAAGATTTCACCAGATGATCCGGTCTTCAGAAAATCAAGAGAGAAACAAGAATAAAACCACTTTAAACACAGTCCAGAGACTTCAAAGATATCACAAGAACAAGTCCCCACAGGCAGACAAGACCAAAAAAGCTTAAAACCAAAAATTTCAAAATTTACCCAAACATACGCACTTTAGTAGTTTTACAACTAGCGTGCATACACAACTGTTGTAAAGGCAACTTGCGTATACGTGGGTAACTTTACACAAACTAGCGTATATACGCGACTGTGCAGAAAAGAAACCGCGTATAGAAAGGTAAATAAGCAAAAATAAAAAACGGTCAAGCCTGATCAAGAAACCAGGTCTTCAGTCTGACTAGAAAAAGATTTACTGAAATGGAAAAAATGATTAAAACTGTTGGAAACCTTCAAGACAGATGAAACAACCCAAAGGGAAATCACAAAAATGTGATCCCCAGTGGAGTCGCCATTTCTATTTCGGGAAATAACTCCCTAAAGGTTTTTGGGTCGGCAAACTTCACAGATCAGGGGCATACCATTCAAGAAGGACTCACTTAACCTATCTTTTATGCTGAAAACTAGATTTAAACAATTGCGGAACTTACTCGAAAGTCCTACATTTGACGTAGATCCCGCAGGGTTCAAACCCCCAGCAACTCCTTGTGCTTCGTAACCTGGAAATCAAGAAAGAACGAACACGAAACACTAGTTGTACAACATATATTGTTCCTAGATGTTAGTATAATTCATGTATAATATCATATAAGAAATGCTAAATGTTTAACTAACAATCTTCACACATATATAGACACGTGAATATTCGGGAACAAGATGGTTCTTCTTTATTATAAATGGCATGTACAAGAATAGTAAGTGGAGAGATCACTTGAATCCTTCCATGGCCTTCGAGTAGACTGTCGTCTGGATCCGTCCAGCCCTCGCCTCGCTAGGATTCTTCCAAGATGCGTGCACACTAGATGTCATATAGGATGATGATCATCTTCAAGGAAACAAGGGTTTCCTGAATATACTTGGGAAGTGCAGGAGGCACGGGAACATCAGACTTAAAATAGGGATCCAAAAGAGTATAATATCTATAGTTTTCTCTCTCCCTTAGGCCATACACACGAGGGGCTTTTATACTCCCTCAAAGTAGTTTCAGCAGTTGGAAATAGTTGGGCCACGGGCTGGGATGGTTGAATTATGGGAATAACCATCACCCTGCCATGAAAATAAGGAATTTATATATATTTTTAATGATTTAAATGGGATACGTAGAAAAGTACGAATGAAATTTTGTATATACGCAGAAAAAGTCTAGGCATAATCGCGTATGGGAATTTCAACACTATTTTTTATGAATTTTTTCAAGTCTGGAAGGAAAGGGTGCCTAGGGCCAAAGAGACAAACATTATTCACATGAGGGTGAAAAATGATGCTATAACAGTGCATGTTTACCTATACCCTTGCCTTCATAGCCCATTTTTAACATCAATTTGGACCCTATACCTCTAGTGTGTTTTTCAAATGAACCTACACATCTATATGAAGAGGAAATTGAAGACAAATTTTGATGATTTACCTCTACTTAAAGCATGTGTTTGGTTAAGGCTTCTTGGGCATGATGGAGCTACATCTCCATCTCATGCATTAGTTGAAGAATTCCTTCTTTGTCTTGCTTCATAGCAACCAATTTCTCATTAAGTCTACTGCTTTCCCTTCCATCTTCATACAAACTTTGCAACATATCCTTTAGGATGTAGAAGTCCCGCTTCATCTCTTTATCAAAGAGTCTTGTAAAGGAGGAGGATTTATAAGTCTAACTTGATGAAGTTGTCATCATTATGTAAATGAATTAAATAACTTCAATACAAATTCATAAAACTTCAAAAACAATTGATAATGCTTCTTAACAATTTGGCTGTAGATTCAAGCTCTTTCCTACAGCTTGTATCTCTTCTTCAGGCAGCCTCTTTTGCAAAAAATCCCTCTTGTGCTTCAAAGGTTGCCTTGAGGTCCTTTTGGTAAGGAGGATGCTTTCAACCTTCTTCATTCTTTTCCTCTTCTGGATTTAGCTAGTAGTAGCTCCCCTTCACCTCTAACAAACTCCAACTTGTAAGCATGAGTCAATTTGCAAACAGTTAAATTATTTGCACTGTTAAACACCCTTAAAGTCAAACAAGCAACCTAGTGCTCTGATACCAACCTAATCTGAAATGGGTGGTTGACTTGTTATGCTATGCAAGCACCTCCCACTCAATTAAACAAATTAAAGATATTTCTTATACTTGATTGTGTAGAATTGAATTATTGACTTAGGTGTATGCGTTTTAACTGTTTTAAGGCTTTATGTGTGAGGAATTAAACATTTGTTTTTGCTGATTAAAAACATGTACAACAACCATAATTACAACAAATTAATCATCAACACATAACAACAAATTTAATAAATTAGTTCACCCATATGTCTTGGGCTACGTCTCCTTGAGCCTTCGTCAATTGACTTGGCTCTTTAAGATTAAGATATTTCTTTTACAAGTTACTACTCATTTCCAATGGTTGTTTGAATTGTACCAATGGGTTTAAAATACCATCATACCCCTGTAATGGTTGCTAACTCTTTGGAAATGGAACTAGGCTCCCTTAGACTTAACCTTTTCTGTCGGTGTCCTTAAGTTTCCATGAGTTTATCTGGGGCAAAAACTCTCTTAGAAGTCCTTTTCTGTCCCTGAAACCATTTCTACTGTCTCCAACACATATCAGTCATCCAGAATAGGCTGTTCATTTTCTCAAAATGAGCTCTGGCTCCCCAATTTAGGCCTCCATCCACTAGTAGCCTTGGGCTCCCCGAAATATACCTATGGCTTCTTTGGCTCTAGAAGCCTCCAAATGGCTCTAAAAATCCCTCCAATGGATTCTGAAGGTCCATAATAGTCAGAATAGACTATTCACTTGTTGAAATTGGCCTCTAGTTGCAATGGCTATGCCCCCAACACCTGGTGGCACCCTATGGCTCTAGGCTCACTAAAAAATTCTCTGTAGCATCTCGACATTCAGAAGTCTCCAAATGCTTTTGCAAATTCTTCCATTGGATTCATAAGGTTCAATATAGTCAGAATAAACTATTGGTTTGCTGAGAATGGTCTTTGGTTGCCCTGCTAGGACTCATTCTCCTGCTGGCCCCTGGTGGCCCTTGGAACTTCTCTGAAGAAAATTCATGCTCAAAATTCCTCATCTGGCTCTACAAACCTCACCAATGGCTCTGTAATTTCCAATATAGTCAAAATTGACAATTGGTTTGCTGAGAATGGTCTCTGGTTCCCTTGGCTAGGCCTCATTCTCCTGGTGGCCCTTGGAACTTATCTGAAGCAAAATAACACAAAGAAGTCCTCAAATGGCTCTGAAAAACTCACCAATGGCTCTGGAATGTCCAAGATAGTCAAAATTGACTATTGGTTTTCTAAGAATGGTCTCTGGCTGCCCTGGCTAGGCCTCATTCTCTTGCTGGCTCCTAATGGTCCTTGGAACTTCTTTGAAGCAAAATCACGCTCATAAGTCCTCAGATAGCTCTTAAAAACCTCACCAATGGCTCTTGAATGTCCAATATAGTCGAAATTGACTATTGGCTTGCTGAGAATGGTCTCTGGCTAGGCCTCATTCTCCTGGTGGCTCCTGGTGGTCTTGGTGGCCCTTGGAACTTCTCTGAAGAAAAATCATGCTCATAAGTCCTCAGCTAGCTCTGAAAACCTCACCAATGGCTCTAGAATGTCTAAGTTAGTCTAAATTGACTATTTTTTTTCTTAGAATGGTATCTGATTACCCTGGCTAGGCCTCATTCTTCTACTGGCTCTTGGTGGCCCTTGGAAGTTCTCTAAAGAAAAATCAAGCTCAAAAGTCCTCAGCTGGCTCAGCAAACCTCACCAATGGCTCCATAATTCTCCAATTATCTAGTAATGACTCTTTTTTCACTCATAATGGTCGAAAATTGAGTCCAAATCATTTTCCCAGTTGCCCCTAGGAAAGCTCCACTCCACTTAACTAGAGTCAAAATAGTGGAATTCGCACAAAAATAGCGCGCTGCTAGAAATCCTACCATAAATAACCATGGAAATAAATTTTATGGTTAGGGTGGCCACATGCGCACCCCAACCCCATCCCTGACCTTAATGGTCAGCGGAACCACCGACGGTAACCACAGTGGATAAGGTTTAAACTAGAGTTAAAACCACCAGAGTTATGGCTTAACCGTGCGGAGAAATGGTATTGACCGTTTCCATGTGAAAAGTATTAACAATAAAATATAGGTAGATTTTGTTGGTGGTATAGTTGTTGGAGGTTACGTTTACTGCGTCGGTTGTGTTGTAACATGTGACCACGCTACACAAGACCACTGGCGGGTTGGGACCGCCGGCAGTCCTAACCCCCAAACTCCAACATATTGCAACATAAATACAAGCCGACAACTCTAGTTGTTAAGTACTATGTGCAGCTCAGGTGGTTATGTCAATTGGTTGCTCTTCCAAAGGTCTAAGGTTCGACTCCTGCGGCCTCAACCCAAAATTTTAACACGAGATTTGGGGGACACATGGCAGCCTCAGGGCTGGACACGTGTCACCCCCTGATTGGCCCAAAGAAAAAAACGTACAACCCATCCAAAAATAGGACTGCACCACTTGTCAACCTGGGATTGGCCCGGAAGGAATATTTTGAGGGAATATTTCTTTTTGCTGACAGTTCAAATGCCCAGTCAACCTTGGTCAACTGTCGAAATTTGTAGTTTATTGGAATTTTCAAAACGTGATAACTTCTTCATACGGTGTCGATTTTTCGAACCGTTCACGGCGCTGGAGTCAAGAAGATTAGATCTATCTGGTCACTTAGGTTCAATACAATTTTGAAAATCTTGAAATTTGAGCTATCACTTAGGTCCTGATCCAAATCTGATCAGTAGTGGAAAGTTGTCTTTCTGACATGATTTATTCAAATTTCTAAATTCTATGCATATACAAATATCACCATTCTTATTCCTAAAAGTCAATACCCATTTTGAATGCCTAACAGGAAATATGATTTTGGTCTTAAGAAGTTTAAGCTCTGATTTGACTTGATTCTCAAGGTTTGGATGAATTTTCCTTAGTTTCTATTGCACTGGTCTATCATTAGAGATCATGGGTATGGTGTGTTGTATAACAAAGGTATCATAAGTTTTGAGATTAGAATAATCCCAAGAAAATATACTTTTATTTTTCTTCAACAGTCGAATAAATGATAATCTTTCATCACAAGACAAATCTAGACCTAGATTTATATTCTGAGGTCTGTCATCATTTCCAAGGTTTACTAATTCGAATTTCAGAGTTGAAATTTGAATTTTGGCATTAGTTACCTTTTTAAATCCATATTTCAGATCATACAGGTCTTCCAATTTGACTACAGCTTTGGGTAGTGTATTTTCATCTTCAACATTTTGTTCTATCTGTATGTCATGCTCATTTTCATCTATGATTTGGTCATCATATGGCCATTCTGATGTTATAAAATTTACAATATCATAATCATCGTTGAAGACTCACCAATTTGTGACATTCTCAATAATGGATGGTCTAAATTAATTGAATACAAAATCTATCAGGACTAAATTCCTCATATGGTATGAGTTTCAATGCAACATTCGCTAACAGATCAACACTAGGATTTTGCAGTCTAGGTACAGGAGAAATATTAAATGCCAAAAAATAAGATGTAAGATCTTCGACTAATGATTGATAATGTCTAAGATGTCTAGAAAGGAAATGGATAGTATTTATTACCTGTCTAACGATGATTTCTGAGTCTCCAAAAACCTGCAAATATTTGATATTGAGGCCAATTTCTTTCTATAATCCTTGTATTAATGCTTCATATTCTATAGTATTATTTGTACATTAGAATTCTAACCTGCAAGATAACATGGTATTTTATCGTTATGGGTTAATTAAAACACAACCATCTCGTGCACCATTGTTAGATTTGGAACCATCAAAGTACAAAGTCCAAAACAAAGTTTTAACTACTAGTTTATTTACAAAAAATTTTCACTTGGAAGTATCTGTTTGTGAAAAAATTTCAATCTGTGAGATGACAACATTATCTAGAAAAGGCGACTTTTGTGCATTAAAATTTCTTAAAAATTATTTAGAGGAATAATTACCAATAATATTGTTATTGAATGCTATTGGCTCATTATCATCTTCAAATTCAGTCATTGTATGTTTTAGGTGTTTCTCTTGGTAAACTCGAATTTGATTTGGATTCCCATTGTAAGGAAGCCACATGTGAGACATATCTATAGAAAAATATCCATGGATTTTTTCAGACCAGTATCTACTTAGAATTAGACTGTAAAATTCAGGAATGTCAGTGACCAAAATATCTATTATTTGACAGAATTTGGGATTTGATGAAAGTCTAATGCTGACAGAATTAATTTCCCCTAAATCCTCTACTTTGGTTCTGTCAAGCTATATTATGTGGACGACAGAATTTTGGGGAGTGATATTTAGCTTAGCACAAACTGTTGTTGGCATTATATTAGAAGAGGCTCATGATTCAATCAAACAATTATGAAAGTTTTTATTGAAAATTTCATAATTCAAGAGGAAGGGAGGCGTATGTGAATTAGATATTTCACCGATTAGGATGATATCGGTAGGATCGGCTTTATTTGAAGAATTTGGGGGTTTTCCCATGCCTTTAGCAGCCTGAGATACAACGGTAGCAGGTAAAGGTGATACAGTGATTGCATTCAGTTCTCTAAGTAACATTTTCTGTTGTTGTGTCAATTTTGTAGGTTCATGTAATGAAATGTTTGCCCTGGTTTTCTTCATATCTTCCAAAATATTATACTCCATAGTATTAGTGACTACTAGAGTCTTTGATGTAGATGGAAGATTTGATAAAGTTGGATTTGGCTATGAAGTTTTAGGAGAGGAAGTTTTACTGCTTTCTTCTTCCTTAGCATGAGGAGTTAGAGTTTTCTAGTTTTGATTCAAGTGAACTGTATCAGCAGGTCCTTTGCTTCAGGTGCTAATGGACAAAACTTCTTCTTCTTCTTCACTTGGAATAACAAAATCCCATATTCCATTTAGTTCAGCTATTTCTTCATCTCCAGTTTCTTCGTCTTCAGTTTCTTCTTCCTCTTCTTCTAAGTCAGACTCAGCATTAGATATGGTATTTGGTGGCTAAGAATTAGAAAATTGATTTCTCTTAAAATATCTAAATGGTTTTTTAATAGTAGAAGATTCAACAACTTGTTTCTTCATTTCAACCATTTCATTAGACATATTATTTAACACTTTTTGAAGGCCTTCAAGATCAAAAGGATCTGTTTGGACTTTCTTTTAGAATCATCTTTGAAAGACATTTTCTTAGATTTTCTTTCTTCTTAAGAGCTTTTCTTTTCAAGAGAAATTATGCATTTTTCCACAGATAAGGCTTCCTTCATGTTTTCTGATAATGTGGCTAACTTCGATCTATCTACAAAAATGGCTATATTAGTGGGAAAAGAAGATATATACCACTCAATTTGAACATTAGCGCCAGGAGCTGACACAGTAGGAATTTTATTGAGTAGTTTATTAAACCTAGAATTGAAATCTTTGATATTTTCTCCCGTTTTAGCTTTCAGATTGGATAATTCATTGATTAGCGATCCAATAGTTCTATCATCTCCAAACTTATCTAAGAATTGTTGTTCAAACATATCCTAACTAGTTATGGAGCGAGGGGGTAATAAAAAGTACCATGATCCTGCAGATCCTATAAGACTATATGGAAATAATCTGACCACATAGTCTTCTTCAGTAACTTCATTTAAATTGATGGCCAAAATATAGTTGTGGAGATGATCTTCTGCTGGTAGACCATCATCAGGATTAAATTTTGGCAACCATATTTTAGTATGTTTAGGAAGAGGGTGAAAAGGACCTCACATTGATACAACACCTGGATTATTCCATGGTTGTATTCACGACAGTGGTTGTTTTCCTACCATGGTGATAGGAGTATGGGTGGATGAAGGTATGAGCGAGATGTGAGTCGAAGAAGAGGCAAGTTGACTACTTGAACTAGAAGAACTAACACTAGTAGTTAGAATGAGATCTGTTGAAACGTATGGAGAGAATGAATGGGTTTGAGATGGATAATTGGACAAAACCTCACTAATAGATGTTTGTGATTTATATTTCTTGGTATTATTTTGGAAATAAGTAATGGGAAATTCCAAAGGAGGGATTCCAATTTTCTCACTTAGAGAACGAGTCAAGATTCGTCCAGGTTGTAAAACAGATGAAACACTTTCTTGAGATGGCTGAGAGATTACACAATTTTCAGCTGAAATAGATATTTGTTCAAATTTCTCTATTAAATTTGAAACTTCTGGTGATTCAGATTTATAATATGAAGAAAATAATCTCTGGGATCTACTAGGAGATTTAGGAGAACGTTGTTCAATTTATGATCTTAAAATGGTAGTTCTGGATAGGGATGTAGAATTTGGAGGGGATTGAGAGCGAGAATGACTATTAGGATGGCTCTTGATTTTTTATCAATTTTCCTTACCATTCAAAATTGGCCCTCCTTCTAGCGCCAAAATATTGAGGCCCCAAAATAGATGAAATTGTTTCAAGATAATTATTTTGACTAAATAGTTAAGCAAAATAATTGTGAAATATATTACATATATCGATTCACTATATACTCAATAAGGAATTACAGTTGAAACATCATGCAATAGTGCTTTAATGGAAAATTATAATCCAAATCTCATACACAATACAATATAAATAAATTTATTTTCAAGTCATAAATAAAACTCAATCATAAAGATAATAGTACCAGATATGAGAGGTTATATTCATGAAATCCGCAATATTGATCTTCTCTTGTTTTCAACCAAATACACTCTACGAGTACATAAATGCAAATTCAGTAGAGTATGCTTCGATAATCAAGAAAATCAAGATCTTGTTCCATGTATTTCATCAAAACAATCACAAAAGTACATAAATGCAAGCTTTTGCAAAGTGTTTTTGATAAAATCCTAGACCTCTCTCTAAATGCATGAGAGAGGTTTAAAAAATATTCTATATGTAACAAAAATAGAATATTACATAAAAAGTTGAGGATATTTCAAACTACCTTCCTCAGAATACTGAAAATAAAAAATAAAAACTAAAAATAAAGATAATGATGTGCTTTATCATGTTGAATAGTCCGTCTTTTCCATTGAGCTATTCAGTTCGCAGATATCCAACATTGGTTTTACTTGGGATGGCTGGCCGACTTTGGATCTTAGTTGTCCCGTGAATACAACATCAGAGAGAGGTGGCAACATCTTTTGAGTGGAATTTGTTAGACAACGTAAAGCCATATGCTTAGTGTATGGTTTTACTAGAAACTGCCAATAATATTCATGATCAAGCTTAGAGAGATTTTTGACTACTTCAATTTGATTTTTGGCGGCCTCTTTTCACTGTCCCTCTAATTGTTTGATATCTGGGAAAAATCCAGGCTTGCATTCTTTAATTGGATTAATATTATGAAGCTTTTCATTCACAACTTCAGCTATATTGGTTGCTATATCATCTGCTCTAGCTGTTGCCCTTTCTGCTTGCTTTAATTTCATAACCCAATCTGTAAATAGATTATCTCTGTGGGATTCTTCAATATTCGGTAAATAAGCTTCCTTTCCTTCCTCAGACTCTTACCCAGAGATAAAATCTGAGACATTATTATCAACTTCTTCGTATTCCAATCTCTGATCAACCATTTGATGGACTGATGTATCACTTGTTTCATAATATGGTTTGATCATTCATATTCTTTAATAGAATATTTCTTGTTGTTTTGACAATTTAGTATTTAGCTCAAGGGTATCTTTGATGAATTATTATGTTTGATGCTGATTTTTGAGTTTATCTACTGTTAGGTCCCTATATTACTAGTATAGTCCATTATTATTGTTAGTGTAACCCCCTTATTGTTATTATTGTACCCTTGTAACCCCCATTTT